>JAQPZY010001627.1:4872500-5472500 GCA_029931535.1 Margaritifera margaritifera | reverse complement strand
TAAAGCAGTTCTTCAAAAGACTCGGCGAAGCGAACTTGACCATCAAATTGAATAAAAGTGACTTTTTTCGTGCCTGTGTTACCTTTTTAGGGCATGTTGTGGGACATGGACAAATAAAACCAATAGAAGCTAAGGTTACGGCTATTTCTAAGTAAAATTTAATTGCTGATGCACTTTCATGTGCATAATACTACAGTTACACTGTTTTGTATACATGACTGTATCATGTATTAATTTTTTTATGCAATCAATTACATGAATGTTAGAAGTATTTACTAAAAGAAAGTTTTATTGCATAAAACTTTCTTTTCCCAAAAGGGTGAAGGTGTTACGGAATTATATATCATTTTTATTTTAATAATGGAATAGTTTATTAGTACATGATCTCTGTTCTTAGTCTAACAGCTGTCGTCTTGCCGTGAGTACGCATACGGTAAATTGGATCAATATTTCACTGAAGCATTAGTCGTGTCACGTGATCTAGTGGGTATGAACTTCTGACCTAGATTCTATGATTCATTTCAGAGTCAATACTTTATTGACTGTTAATAATGTCAGGGCACAAGAACTTTGGCGATGTCATGCATAACCTAGTTTCTGATTGTTTCAGAGAGGGTTGTAATTTAGAAGGAAATTATTTCGAAATACCCAGTTGTTTATCAAAGACGTAGTTTTATTTTGATTCTGCGTAGTAAGACTATGTAATAGGATTTATAGCAGCATTCTAGCATTCTTCATAGCTACACTGGATTGAGAGGTCATAAATGAATTCGGTTCATTTTGTATGTGGATATTCTACTTTAGTGATGTATATCAGTAAACAGTACATTCTGGATTAGTACTGTTAATAATTATACAGCTCCATGGAATTATCAGAAACATTTCTAGAACTTGTGTTATTCCATATTCACAAGGACTATTTAGAATTTATAAAACTTGGATATACTTGATTCTTAATAGCATATCAGTACAGTGAAGGTTTCATTCAGAACCTACTTCATTCGGAATATTTGGATTAACTTCTGGATTAGTGAACTTTAAAACAATTTAGGACTTTTAAGGATATTCTATACTGTAAGTTATTTTAATTCTTTCACTTTGATTTTTAGTTGAAATATTTTAATATTTTAGGAAATTAAATATTTGTATTTTCAATCTTGAAAGCTTGTTTGAGTCTTTTCTTTTGTTGCATTACCCCAAGTCGTAACAGTATATACTTATGTATAAGTGGATACCAACTGCAAACTGCATAAACCCAGATCTACCATCGCATAATGCGCCAGCAGATCTGGGTCTATGCAGTTTGTAAGGACTAATCAGAACAAACTACATAGACCCTGATCTGCCGGTGCATTATTTGATGGCAGATTAGGGTCTATGTTGTTTGCATTTGGACCCAGCTTATATGCGAGAATATATGGTAACTACTGTATTTAATTGCTGAAATTCCTTAATATGTAGGGTTTTTGTTTCTAAACATAGTCTATTGTTGCATAATTAAACAATATCGGATTAGACACACATTAACTAACTCATCTATGTTCTTTTCCAATCTCAGCCTTTTGGCTAAGATCAAAGTGTAATATAGGGTTTTTTACCTCCAGTGACCACTTATGTCAGGAGGGCAGTGCTAAATAACACAGTCAGTTGAAGTTGTGGTCACAGTGTTGATTCAAGTATGGTGTACCAATTATTGTGGATTTTGTAGTTGCTCCAAACCATGAATTGAAAGATTCAGCAAACAACAATCCATTTGTGAAAATGGTAGGCCCCGCCTCTATTGACAGCTTTAATGACAAATGAATTTTTTTTTTAAAACCACATACATTTAGACCCATGAAAATGAATGAAGGTCGATATTGATCAAGAACCATGCATATTAATGAGATGATATTGCATATATTTGGCTGAACTTGTTACCACTCTATAGGACATATTTTTAATCCAATTTTGATCAGACTTGGAATATGGGCTTATATCATCATGAGTTTGATAATGAGCAAAACCCATGCGTATTAATTAGGTGATATTACATCTGATTGCCTGATCATGTGACCACTCTGGGGACCATATTTCTGGTATGATTTTGATCAAACTTGCAATATGGGCCTATATAATCATGATCTCTGTCAAGTCTGATAATGAGCAAGATCCATGCATATTAATGAGGTGATCTTGCGTCTGTTTAGCTGAGCTTGTCAGCGCTCTAATGACTATTTATGATCAGATTTTGGTCAAACTTGTTAAATAGCCATATATCATCAGGATGTTGGATGAGTTTGATTATGAGCAAGATCTGCACATATTTATGAGGTAATCTTGTATCTGATTGGCTGAGCTAGTTACCAATCTGGAGACCAAATTTAGATTGGATTTTGTTCAAAATTGGCAAATAAGTTTATGTCATGTTCTTAGATTGTGTAACTGATGAGATCTGCTGATTATAATGAGGTGATCTTGCATTTGATTGGCTTAGCTCGTTACTTCTCTAGAGACTATATTTATCAAATGATTTTTATTAAACTTGGTAAATACATTTATATCATCAATATCTTGGAAGGGTACCGTTGTGAGCTAGAGCTATGCATATTAATTATGTCGAATATTATTATTATCCAAATATTTCAACCACATATTTGTACATATCTCAATATCTTTCCAGGAACCACAGATGGAATTTGAAGTAGACTCGAGATTCAATGGTCGACCAATACCACAAATTACTTCCCTTATCATTAATCAGGTATAGAACTTAGAAACCTTTTTTGGCTTGGAGGGATTTCAACCCCTCAATGCTTCTTGGAGGGATTTATATCCCACTGTGCTAATGGCATAGTGTCCATTCTCTTTTTACCAAATGTAGTATGTATTACTAATAATAGTAACAGACTTTAATTGTCTTAGTAAAATTAGTAAAAAAAATCAGGTAAATTTTTATGTGGCAAGGGAGGCAACTCGAATTTAGGTAAATGTTTAGACCTGATAGTAGTTATCTCCCTTAGATATTGTTCCGCTGTTGGTGGTACTTGAAACAATAGCAAATGCTTTTAAATGGAGATCACCACAGTAAATCAGTAATTCCTCAAATAATGTTTCAGATTTTAATACAAATTCTCGTGACATATATAGAAAAGAAACTTTAGAAAATATAAAGATTATTTAGGGGAGTATGTTTACAATAGTAAAAAGGACCATGTACAATATCTCTGGAGGTATTTTGTTCCATCTGATCTTACCGTATATACTCGTGTATAAGCCGATACCAACTGCAAACTGCATAGACCCAGATCTGTCATCGCATAATGCGCTGACAGATCTGGGTCTATGCAGTTTGTAGGGAATAAACAGTAGAACAAAACAACATATGGCCTATGTTTGCATTTGGACCCAGATTATACGCAGGTATATACGGTATGTTAATTAGTATCACGTCAACCCTCCAAGCCATCAGTATTTTCAATTGTTTGATTATACCAAAAATTTTCAGAAGAGATCAATGGTCGACATTCTGTCTGTACCATCGTTTAGTGAAGTAATAGTTCCTGATCATCCTTCATTGTTCACTTTGGTTTACCAAGGGTTGATTTAGCCACTGGCCCACTAGTCCACAGCCAGTTTTTTTCTTTGTTTTTTTTTTAATTTGCCAGGCCATCAAAGATTTAAAGCAGCAATCCCAGTGGGCCAGTTAATATTTTAAGTTGTACTTTACAAGTTTTACAGAAATTGCAGTATATTTTCACCAGGGATTAATGGGTTTGAGAGTAATTTGGTTTGTAGTTTAATATTGATCACGTCTTAGATTAGTTTGATTGTCAGCATTCTGTACCTTCATTTAATGGAGTATTGTCCAAAACATTCACATTTGTTTCATCACATTGACTCTCTTTATCATTAAAATTTTTAATTGAGCTGTTGGATGCGTTTTTTTTTCTTCAGCATTCTACATCAGCATATTATGAAGTTAATGCCCTCAACTGCCCATTAAATCCATTATAGTTTCTGAATAATAGGATGCTCACTACACCCCATCTTGAGAGGACCCCTCTCATCCTTCTTGAGAGTCCCCTCCTCCCCATCTTGAGAGGCCCCTCCCCCCTTCTTGAGAGGTCCCCCTAAAGAGAGGCCACTACTTTTATGAGGTCACCTTTCCCTACACCAAAATAATACATTTTGAACTATTTTGTCCTCCTAATGAAAGGCCGCACTTTTTATTAGACCACATTTTTACTGGAGAAGGGGTGGCCTTATAAGAGGGGGACCACTGTAACTGTTTATTAATACTAGATTTCAATCAAATATGGTGTATATCATTACTTTTACCATGATGTGTTAGTTCATTGCTCACTCTACCATGATGTGTTAGTTCATTGCTCTCTCTACCTTGATGTGTTATGTTACAGATAAGGAGGACCATTAGGAAAAAACATATGCTGCCTAACTATAAGATGAGATTCAAACCATTTTTCATTAAACCTGAGGAACCACGACCTTTGAAGGACCTGTACATCAGTGGTCACAAGCTTGGTGTAGGCACTCTGGATGTCTGTGTCATGGAGTGTTCTCGCTTGCTAGAGGAACAACTTGTCAGTGAATCTTATCTTTACTGCACTGTATCAGTAGGTTAGTATGAAATGGAGTTAGAGTTATATGTATCAAATTTGTCTTTTTATAATTTACAGTAGTCTTCATTCTAGTCAGATTTATTTCTTCCATCTTTAAAGTCAACCATACATATCATTATCATCACCATCATTACATCATCATCATCATCATTATTATTACTATTATTATTATTACTATTACTATTATTATTATTATTATTATTATTATTATTATTATTATTATTTTTATTTTTATTTTATTTTTTTAATTTTTTTATTTGAATGTTTTTTCAAATAAATTTTGGCCATTCCATTCTTATGGAAAGATATGATACCAGAAAGTGATTTTAAGGAAGATAATTATGAATGCTTTGGTTATCCTTTGAAAGTTGCACTTACATTATCATTGCATTTACACTAGTTGCCTTGCTCAGAGAAATGGATTTTATTATCTTTGATTATTTGCACAGATATTAGGATTTTATTATCTTTGATTATTTGCCCAGATATTAGGATTTTATTATCTTTGATTATTTGCCCAGATATTAGGATTTTGTTATCTTTAATTATTTGCCCAGATATTAGGATTTTATTATCTTTGATTATTTGCCCAGATATTAGGATTTTGTTATCTTTAATTATTTGCCCAGATATTAGGATTTTGTTATCTTTAATTATTTGCCCAGATATTAGGATTTTGTTATCTTTGATTATTTGCCCAGATATTAGGATTGTGTTATCTTTAATTATTTGCCCAGATATTAGAATTTTATTATCTTTAATTATTTGCCCAGATATTAGGATTGTGTTATCTTTAATTATTTGCCCAGATATTAGGATTTTGTTATCTTTAATTATTTGCCCAGATATTAGGATTTTGTTATCTTTGATTATTTGCCCAGATTTTAGGATTTTGTTATCTTTAATTATTTGCCCAGATATTAGGATTTTATTATCTTTGATTATTTGCACAGATATTAGGATTTTGTTATCTTTGATTATTTGCCCAGATATTAGGATTGTGTTATCTTTAATTATTTGCCCAGATATTAGGATTTTATTATCTTTGATTATTTGCCCAGATATTAGGATTGTGTTATCTTTAATTATTTGCCCAGATATTAGGATTTTATTATCTTTGATTATTTGCCCAGATATTAGGATTTTGTTATCTTTGATTATTTGCCCAGATATTAGGATTTTATTATCTTTGATTATTTGCCCAGATATTAGGATTGTGTTATCTTTGATTATTTGCCCAGATATTAGGATTGTGTTATCTTTGATTATTTGCCCAGATATTAGGATTTTATTATCTTTGATTATTTGCCCAGATATTAGGATTTTATTATCTTTGATTATTTGCCCGGATATTAGGATTTTATTATCTTTGATTATTTGCCCAGATATTAGGAATGTGATATCTTTGATTATTTGCCCAGATATTAGGATTTTATTATCTTTGATTATTTGCCCAGATTTTTATTAAAGGTTATATTGTGAGGATGACATCACTTATTAATGTCCAATGAAGTCTTGGAAATCATTATAAAATATTCCACATAATTAATTGTATTGCAATAAGTGAGAAAATTATAAAAAATTTAAAATAATTCACAGCTCATCAAGAATTCACCAACCTTCATAACATAGAAACATTTTGCTTCATGCTATTTTATGTGCTGCTTTATGTTCTATCAGTTGGTAATTATATTTTGAACAGACCTGTGACTACTTTTTAGAGTATTGTTTTCTGCTCTAAAAGTAAAGAAGGAAGTTTGTAGGTCTATCTGACATCATCATGGCTGTTGCTAAGAGTGAGTGGACGGATTTTATCCTGTAAGTTATGGCTTAACCCCCCAGCTACTTTGGGCTGTGGATCTTCCATTTCAAATGCAATTGAAAAATATTCTTCGAAAAAATGAAACAACGAAGATGTGTGATCTGGTAGAATTTTAAGCGTAAAATTGTATATTTTGTGTCCATCTGTTGTGCTTTTGGTCATTGATGAAGTATTTAGTAGTTAGGGGTGAAACAGTATGCCTCTGCCATGTATTGATACATATTGTGATACACATCCTATGATACAATACTTACAGATGCACATAAAGAATAATGCGGAAAATGACTAATAATTATTTGTGGCATTTCTAGATTAAAAGTAACTTTTATTAGATATATGTCATTTTGAATCGATTCTCCACCTTTAGTATCAGTGTGTATCTAAACAGCAAAATTATTGATACATGGGTATGTCAGTGAATCATTTCGCCACTATTAGTTGTACTGGTCATGTTCTAAAAGTGCTTATTGACAAACAGTAGCCTTTGTAACTGCTTTAATGACATTGATGCTATTGTGTCATTTTTAGTTGCTATACAGGGACATTTAATAATATAAACAAAACCAGTGGCAAACACTTCATTAATATGAACTCAGAGATTTCATTTTTCAGTGTAAAATGCAGAAAGGGAGAGAACAGCATTAACAGGGTTCAGTTAGTGATAAATATTTTGGGGTTGTAGAGAGTGCATCTCAATTTGGTCCTGTCCGTCCCTCTGTACCTCTGTACGGCCTTTCTGAGAAGCTTGCTAACAGGATTGCCCAAAAACCACTACACATAGACAGTTGAAATTTGGCTAGCATGTTTGTGGGTAAATGTTGATGACCTGATTAGATTTTCAGGCCATTACAGATATTTTTCAATCTCTTACACATTTCTAAACTTTTTGGATCTGTACTTTTTTTTACAAATACCTTGTTTGCACAATTAAGCAAAAGTCACTTGTGGTAGACCAGTGAAATATTTATAGGTTTTGTTTTCATATGTAGATAATCTGATTAGATTTTCAGGCCATTTAAGAAATTTTTCAATTTTTTTAGTTTTGAACTTGTTGGATGAAAACCTTGTTCGCATGATTAAGCAAAAGCCACTTAAGATAAACAAATGAAATTTGGTATGCATGTTTGTATGCATATGTAGATGTCCTGATGAGATTTTCATACAAATATAGAAATACTTCACATTTTTCTAAAGTTTTGAATATTTTGGACTTAAGACATTTTTAGTCTGCATATCTGCGATGGGTCATACATGTTTTATAAACACAAATTTATTTACTGGAAAAATAATTTTACCTGTATTAACTATCAGCAGAGCCTGATGTTAAGGTCACAAAATGTCTATAATCATTCTCATCCTGTGGGCTTTGCCCCCCCTCCCCCCCCCCCTTAACAGGGGTGCTGCCCCCTGTATCCATGTTTGGCATAGACCTGCATCATCCAATCACCAAGTTAAAGATAGCTTTGAGATTGCAACAGCTATAATTATGCAGCATGTACTGTCTGTACTTGCTTATAAGTTGAGTCCAACTGCAAGCAACATAGATCTTGATCTGTCATCGCACAATGTACAGCAGATCAGGGTCTATATTATTTGTTCTGCTGATTACTCCTAACAAACTGCAGAGATCCAGATCTTCTAGTGCATTATGCAATGACAGATCTGGGTCTATGTAGCTTACAGTTGGACTCGACTTATAAGTGAGTTCATATGGTATCTGTATCAAATATTATGTAGAAAAAAGTTTACTTACATTGCCCAAATTCTCTTGATATTCCATTATTAATTTTACTGTTGATATACTATTACTTGATATACTACTACTAATTTTATGATATTTGTATTTTATAACACTATTACCTGATGTACTATTACAAATTTTTAGGTTACCTGTCAAAAGGTCAAGTAGGTTAATGGCATGACCCTTTGTCCATTGTGCGACATACATTGTCTATTCATCAACACTTGTTTGTAAACACTCTAGAGGCTTTATTTCTGATCAGATTTTGATCAAACTTGGCATGTAAGCTTATGTCATCAAGATCTTAGATGAGTTATTTTATGAGCAACATCCATGCGTTTTAATGAGGTTGTCTAGCATCTGATTGGCTGAGTTTGTGAACATTCTAGAGGCCATATTGCCATCAGATTTTTATCAGACTTGGTATGTAAGACTAACCTATCATATCAAGATCTTGAATAAGTTAAATTATGAGTGGCATCCATGCATATTAATGAGGTGACCTTAAATCTGATTGGCTGAGTTTGTGAGCACTCTGGAGGCATTATTTCTAATCAAATTATTTTCTGGCTTGGTATGTAAGACATGATATGTATATTAATGAGATGGTCATGTATCTGATTGACTGAGCTTGTGAAGACACTAGAGACCATATTTCAGAACAGTTTTGATCAAACTTGGTCTGTAATCCGGTCTTATAAAGATCTTAGATAAGTTAGATTATGAGTGACATCCATGCATATTAATGAGGTAATGTTGTATCTGATTGGCTGAGCTTGTGAGCACTCTGGAGGCATTATTTCTGATAAGATTTTGGTCAGACTTGGTATGTAAGCTTGTATTACAAAAATCTTTGATGAGTTCGATTATGTATGACATCAGTACATATTAATGAGGTGGTCATGCATCTGATTGAATGAGCTTGTGAACACTTTAGAGCATAGTTCTGAACAGATTTTGATCAAGCTTGGTATGTTAACTTTTCTAATCAGGATCTCAGACAAGTTTGATTGTGAGCAACACGAACACATATTAATAAGGTGATTTTGTATCTGATTGGCTGAGCATGTTGCCACTTTACAGGCTTTATTTCTAATCAGATTTTGATCACACTTGGTATGTAAGCTTATATCATCTAGATCTTGGATGACTTTGATTATTGTTGATAGCAGTTGTGGAATGTCAAGGGGTCAAGGGGTTCAATTCTAGTAATTTTGTATTAAAACCAAGTATAAACATGGTACACTGCATGCAGTTACTTTCCAATTTTAGCTCTGTTGATCATAGACCAGAAGAGCTTATGCCTGTTTTCTGTTGTCTGTCTGTCCCTCATCCATCCACTGGCATAAGTTTGTTATCGATACTCCTCCTAAACTACTTGCAGTATTGCCATGGAACTTTACACATAAATTCATCTCAAGGTCTAGTTGGTTTGAAATGAAAATGGTGCCGCTTGAACATCCAGTTTGGCTGCCATGGTAGCTATCTTGAAAATCTTGTTATTGCTACTCCTCCTGAATGAATGGTCATATCAGCACAGGGTTTTAACTAAAAGACTTCGTATGATGTCCAGTTGGTCCTAAATGAAAATGGTGCTGATCTGACATGAAATATGGCTGCCATTTTTAAAATCCTAATGCTACTCCTACTTAATGGGTGGTCATATCGACATGGGGTTTCACCAAAAGACTTCTTATAATGTCTAGTTGGTCCTAAATGAAAATAATGTTGATCTGACATCTAATATGGCTGTCATGGCAGTCACTTGAAAATCTTGTTATTGATACTCCTTCTTAATTGATAGTCATATTGACATAGGGCTTTTACTAAAAGATTTCTTGTGGTGTCTAGTTGGCGCTAAATGAAAATGGTGTAAATCTGACATCCATTGCCATGGTGGCCATCTTGAAAATTTTGTTAACATTACTCCTTAATGGATAGTCATATTTCCATGGGGTTTTCTATAAAAACTTTTTATGATACCTAGTTGGTACTAAATGAAAATGGTGCCCTTCAGACATCCATAAGACTTCTTACAATGTCTTGTCAGTCCTAAATGAAAATGGTGCTAATCAGTCCTCCAGTTTCATGGCCATAGTGACCATCTTTTAAATCTTGTTACTATTTCTCTGGAATTGATAGTGATAGTGACATGGTGTTTTAACTGAAAGAATTTGTTTATATGTTGTGGTTCTGATTGAAATAGATGCCAATCAAACCTGCAATATGGCTACCATGGTAGCCATATTGAAAATCTTGTTATAGCTACTTCTGAATAGATGGGCCTGTGGACATTGGGTTTTCACTGAGAAACTTCTTATGATATCTAGTTGGTCCCAAATAAAAATGGTGGTCACCTTGACAATCTTGCTATCACTGCTCCACTTGAAGGGATTGTTGTATCAACATGGGGTTTTCACCAAAATATTTCTCACTATATGTAGTTGGCCCAAATTGAAAATGATGCCAGTGTGACCTCCCAAAATTTGATTATGATGCCAATGTGACCTCCCAAAATGTGAAAAATCTTGTAACAGCTACTTCTCTTAAACAGATGCCCATACAGATACACTTTTTTGAAGGAGTTTTGTAAACCAGATCTAATTGATAATTGGGCTCAAGTCAAAGGTCATTGCTTGTATTTTTGTACTTCATTAAGCTTATGAACACAGTGACATATACATATACAAGTGAATTTTGAACAGACATTGTATTTAGTTGTATTCCAATGAACAAGTTGATAGAATGTCATATCGACATGGTGTTTTCACCAAAATACTTTTTATGCTGTCTAGTTGGTCCTAAATGAAAATGGTGCTGATCTGACATCCATTATAGCCATCTATAAAATGTTGTTATCGCTACTGTGGAAGAAATGAAAGTCATATTGACATGAGGTTGGTGTCAATATGACATCCAATATAGCCCATTGGCAGCCATCTTGAAAATCTTGTTAGCACTACTTCTCCTGAAACCAAAGTCATATCAACATGGGGTTTTCACTGAAAGACGTCTTATGTCTAGTTTGTCCTAAATGAAAATGGTATTGATCTGACATCCAGGATTGCCACCATGGGAGCCATCTTGGAAAATTTGTTATCGCTACTCCTCCTAAATGGAAAGTCATATCTACATGGAGTTTTCACCAGAAGACTTCTTATGAAATCTAGTTAGTCCTAAATGATATTGATGCCAATCTGACATCCATTATGGCCCCTATGGTGGCCATGTTGAAAATCTTGTTATTGCTACTCCTCCAGAGTGGATAGCCATATTGAAATAGGGTTTTCACAGAAAGACTTATTATGATATCTAGTTGGTCCTAAATGAAATTGGTGCCAATCTTAGATCCAGTACGGATGCCATGAGGGCCAGCTTGAAAATCTTGTTATTGCTACTCCTCCTGAATGGATGGTCATATTGATGTTGGGTTTTCACCAAAAGACTTCTGATGATGTCTGGTCCTCTGATGAATACTGTGAATGATGCCACTTAAATAATTTTTTTCCCATCTTTAGTAATGCATTAACTGAAACTTCATCTATGTTTACAGGCAAGTTATTGAATGACCCAAGACCTTAATGAAAAGGGATATAACTCGCATCTCTTCTCAGAGATGAATTTTTTTAATCGGAGATAACTTTAATTCACATACAAATAGATGAAGATATCGAACTATACCTGTCACACTGGCACAGAAGGTGGCTCCCATTTATGCTGCTTTTTCCACTACTCAGCAAATGAATTGCTTCAACCCTCTTCCCTAATGATAAACACTGCCTAGCTTTCAAATTTGACATATTGACACCTTTGAGTTACACTGACAGTGTGACTGGAATACAGTGAGTACAAGTGAAATTAGAAATGTTTATACATCTGTTCACATGATGTGCTTTTATCTAAACAATGCCTTCCTCACGAAGTAAAAGTTTAGTTTGCATACACTGTGAGGTCACTGTCTATATGCTCCAGTGACCACTCAAAGCAGTGAGAAAACAATATTTGGTTAGGAAACACCTGGCTGCTGACCAGTTACCATTATGTATGTGACTTTTATATATAAAATGTGCCCAGAGGAAGAGAGGGGGAATTAGAGACCAGGTGAGACCAGGTGACTGCTGCATAAAGGTGACCCTTAAGACAGGTTTGACTATATCTTGTAAACATGTTACCTCAGACATGTAAGGAAATATTTTTTGTTAGCAAATTTGGTATGTTGGATTTGGTTTAGTTTAGTGTTTTACAACACAGTTTCTCAAGAATATAAGAGATAGTTTCAATACTCAGCACTTAAAAAGAACAAAGGACAGAAGAAATGATCTTTTCATGGATTCCTGGAAATTCTTGTCAACGAGTAGAGCATCAGTCACCTCATGGGACTCTTGTTATTAGAGGATTTCAAGGGAAAAGGGAAGTAACCTATGGTAAGGACTGTTTAGAATCATAGGTTTGGGGAATTTGGAATGTCATCATCTCTTTCCAGTGTGAGTCAAATAACTTAGGCTCTCTGAAAGAGACTGAGGTCATTGTAGTGATACCTTTCTAAAATTGGTTACTTTTTAGTGGACAAACATCTGGGTAGATGTGCGAAGAACAGGTTCATATAAAATTATAGGTCTTTAAAATAACACTCAATGACATTTTAACAATCAGTGAAATACCTGCACTTTTAATTTTTAATTGTTTTCCTTCAACATTTTAATGAAAAAATTGAAGAATTTATTCAGTTTTATTAGCCTCAAACTAATTGTTATCTTGCTGTTGGTGATGACATGCCATCTAATTGTTGTGATGGCAGTGAAGTTATTATGATGTAATAACAACAGTTGGGTTGAGTGCAATTCCAAATGGCCATTATTTACTACAGCCAATGTATTTCCAACATGCGATGGAAAAGGCTGAGGACATTCTATTTTAGGTTTAGTGTTACACAGAGTTCTTCTTGCAGAAAATATTGAAACAGATACAAGTTAATTTTAGAATACAAGATGCATAAAAGTTATCAAATAAAATATAAAAAAAATACTCTTTACTCTTTAGGGATGAAGTTAAACCGAAGAAAAATATAAAATAGCAATATAACTAGTAAAATTCTAACTTAATAATAATTTCATAATATAATTATAGGTCCAGTTTGTGAAATACCAATGAATTATTAGTCTTGTAGATGAAGAGGATTTTAGTAAGGAAGAAAGTTGGGTGGGAATTTACTAAAATGCAGTGTATCCTGTAGGCAAAACGACAAAAAACAGGTTTAACCAAACCAAACTATCATTGTGTGTCTCAGATGCACACTAGTAAATGTATTTAAGAATCAGAATTTCTTTGGATATTTAATTATGTGTAAGAAAAAGATTTTGCTTTAATAAGAACATATTTCTTGTGAAAACCATGCCCAGATTTATATGTTTATTTGCAGAGATTTATTGCTAAACATTTAGCCACATTTGAAATTCATGAATATGATGCAAAAGTTTGATATGTTGGGTTAAATAAGAGCTTTGACAGTTGCTAGTCGCCATATTAAAGAGCCTGAAACATTTGTTGTTTAAATTGTTGTGATATGTATTGTGCATTATTTTATGTCATTTTGTATATTCAGTGCCATTAAACACAAATTTTTTAAAAGTATACTTTATATTTTTAACTTTAAAAATACCAAAAAAAAAACCAATATGCTTTCCTGCTAAAACACTGCCAGATTTATTTACTAAGATCGAAGAGGCTCTTGACCTTAAAAAAAATCATGATAAATTTGGTAGTCAATTCAGGCTAATCAGATGGTGGCAGTCAAACCTGCAACCTTCTGGTTATGGGCCCAGCACCTACACCACTGAGCCACCACAGCTTCCTTGGGTGGGGATCTCAATCGCTTTCATGTTATGACTCCAGGATGTAGGAATTCATGATGATTGCACAAATTAACTCCCGTGTTAATGCCAAGTAAGTATATATACTTTAAGGGTGGGGCTATGAACAATTTGCAAGTTATAAAGCAGGGACTAGTCCCCAAGGGGCAGGGAGAGATCAGCTGGACAATGCCGGTTGTATAAATGATTTGTCTGATTTATGCAGGGAACGTGATCCTGCATATGTGGTCTAGGAAAAAAACTCAGTGTCACCAACAATAATAGACAATGTAGCAGCTGTGTGCTCCAAGCTTTGCTTTCCACTCAACAGTTTCAATACATGTATAAAATTGCATTCACATGCTGACATATGTTAACTACCCAGGTGAGCGATATCAGACCTACTTGGGCCACTTGTTTGAAGAATTAGTTTTAGTTCATAAAAAAAAAGTTTTCTTTTTTGTTTGAACTTAGTCTTAAAATTGTGGAACCATATTTTTGTCAAAATATCTATGCGAAATTTTTTTAAATTTCCAGACAAGAGCTGTTGGACAGAAATGAGGAAAAGGTACTGGATAACCTTGGACCTTGAGATTCATGTTGTGTCTGCACAGCCAATAGGGATCACATTCAAAGAGGTACAAAACATTCAGGGCTTCATGAAATATCTGTTTAAACATTTTTGTTTTTAAATTATTCTGTAAATTCATTTATTTCCATGTGTATCATTTTTTGTCGTTTTTCAGAAAATTGTATTTTTTGTTGGCACTTATATTTGTGGATATACAGCTGAGGGATGATGGAGCCTATTTTTTTTCTTTGATTGTGTGTTTATAATTATGATTTGTAGAAACCATGAAATCCACTAATATTGGTATCCAATGAATTACAGTAAATTCACAGTTTAAGTCCTCACAGAATCATTTGTACTAAATTTTGAATTTTCTTCCAAAGGAATGTTAAATTTCTGACTGTTAACAATTACATATATTACTTAAACACACCAACATGCAAAGAAATGTTTTTCATCCTTTTTCCTTGTGATGCATGTTCATCTGTCTTCTTTCTCCATATTTCCTCACACTTCCCTATTCTTGCAAATGTTGTTCTTAAAATGAGGGATGCATATACAGTTGTAAACAAATTTATTATCTTCTTCTGAAATTTTATGATTTCTTACAGTGGTTTCTCTCTGGATGTAATATATATATATATATATATATATATATATATATATATATATATATATATATATATATATATATATATATATATATATATATATATATATAATAATAATAATATAATATCAAGATGTTTAATAATTTTCAATATTACATGTAATATTACTTCATCGCAGATAACATCTTGATATCAAATAATGCAAAGGTGAAATGTTTGCAGTTATCTTAATCGACTTCAAAGACATTTCACTATAGCAACCTTGGGAGTAGTGGTAGCTCAGTTAGTAGAACTCATAATCCAAGGTTCATGGGTTCGATACCTGTGCAGGCCACCCCGGTGTTCCTTGGGAAAGGCACTTAGCTCCAACTCCCACTGCATGATATAGCCAGTTATGTGTTAAAAGGTGCTGTTAAAAATTAAGCAACCAACAAAGCACTATGCAGATCAGTGGTTTTATGAAATGCAAGTAAAGATTTCCATCAGCTGATAAAAAGAGACTTACATTTGTGTCAGTTTAAAAATGAAGTGAAATAAACAAATAAATAAAATGAAAACTTGTTGAATGCTTTAAATCCTCGCATGACAAGGCAAAAAATGTAAATTTTAATGGTCACTCATGCAAAATCATCTATCATTGCAATAGTTTAGTTTACCTCCATGAAGTGGAGGTGAGTATTGTGCTATTCTCGGCATTGATGTCTGCATATACAAAGCATATAAATATGTACAGTCTCACTGCATCTCAACCATTCTTTCTTTCTAGGTCCTAGACAACATTTTAGTATAGATTTAAAAGCACCTACCCACTGTGGAGGGGGATAAGGGGACTAACTTTATACATGCATGTACATTCTTTAAGTTTTTTCATTTAGCTCAAATTTTTGGCATCCTGTATTCATACTGTTATACCTGGAATCATGAAACTTGGTGAGGGGATGTCTCTTGAGTACTACACTGTCACAAAAGTAGGTTACTGTGACCCATATTTCATGCTTCAATGAGGTTGGTTAATTTATTTGTTTTAAGTTTATTTCACAAGTACTGTTCATGCTTGAATCATCAAACTATATGATTGTATGCATCTCTATATGTACTATAGCCTTACAAGAAAAGAAGGTCACTGTAACCAACATTTCACATTTTACTGGCATAGGTTAAGATTGTGCAGTTAGCTTATGACCACATTTTTTTATTGCACCTTGTATACATACTGTTATACCTGGAATCATGAAACTTGGCGAGAGGATGCATCTTGATGGGTACTACACCCTCATCACAAAAGTAGGTCAGTGTAATCCATATTTCACACTTAACTAACTTTAGTTCAGTTTCGAGTTTTAAGTTTTTTCTCAAGCACTACTTGTGCAAGAATCATCAAGTTTGCATCTCAGCATACAATCATCACCACATCCATTCAACAAAAGATGGTCACTGTGACTTACATTTCACATTTTACTGCTTTAAGTTACATTTTTTACATTTGCTCATGCACATAGGTTTTTTGCATCCAGTGTACATACTGTTGTACCTGTAATCATGAAACTTGGTGAGGGGATGCATCTTGATAAACACTGCACCTTGTCTCAAAAGTAGGTCAGTGTGATTCATATATCATGCTTCACTGACTTTGGTTAATTTGTATTTTAACTGTTCTTGCTAGAATCATTAAATTAGATGACTTTATACATATCTATTAGTACATCTATACAGAAAATGTCACTGATCTACATTTTAAAATGTTGCTGACTTAGATTAAGTTTTTGCATTTAGCTCATGACAGCTTAGGTTTTTTGCTTGCTGTGTACATATTATTTTATCTAGAATCATGAAACTTGGTGAGGGGATGTATCTTGATGAACACTACTCCCTCATTGCAGAAGTAGGTCATTATGGCCCATGTTTTATACTTCACTGACTTGGGTACAATTTTGTGGTTGATGTTCATTTCTCAGGCTCTGTTCAGGTTGGAATCATGAAATTGATGCTGATATGCATCTCTGTTAGTACCACACCCTTACAAAAAAAGAACCTCATCAGGTATTTCAGAGTTTATGGGATGTTCTGTAGTCCATCGTTTGTCCTCTGTCATCCATCGTCCTACATCCGATGTCCATCTTTTGACGTCCATCTGTGTGTTAGCACAAGTTTGTTATTGCTACTCCTCCTAAACTACTTGGAGGATTGCCATGAAACTTTATATGCATGCACGCACACACACAGGCATACATGCACATGCACACACACAACCCCAAAGGTCTAGTTGGTCCAAAATGAAAATGGTGCTACTCAGATATCCAATATGGCCATCTTGAAAATTTTGTTATCGCTACTCCTCCTATACCAACATGGGGTTTTCAATAAAAGACTTCTTTTAATGTCTAGTTCATTAAAAATGAAAATGGTTCTGCTTGGATATTCAATATGGCTGTCACAGTGGCCATCTTGAATATCTTGTTATTGCAATTCCTCAATGGATGGTCATATCAACATGGAGGTTTGACTAAAGGACTTCTTATGATGTCTTGTTGGTCCTAAATGATAATGGTGCTGATCTGACATTCAGTATGTCGACAACAGCAGCCATCTTGAAAATCTTGTTCTTGCTACTCCTCCTGAATGGAAAGTCATATTGTTCTGGGGTTTTCACCAGAAGACTTCTTAGAATGTCTAGTTGGTCCTAAATGAAAATGTTTTTGCTTGCACATCCAGTATACTGTGGGAATCTTGAAAATCATGTTAATGCTTCTCTTCCTGAATGGAAAGTCATATCAACATGGAGTTTTCACCAGAAGACTTCTTAGGATGTCTAGTTGGTCCTAAATGAAAATGGTGCTACCTGGACTTTCAGTATGGCCACCACAGCAGCCATCTTGAAAATCTTATTATTGCTACTCCACCTGAATGGATGGTCAGATCAACAAGGGGGTTTCACTAAAAGACTTGTTATGATGTCTAGTTGGTCCTAAATGAAAATGGTGCCGATCGACATCTAGTATGGACACCACAGCAGCCATCTTAAAGTCATATCAGCATGGGGTTTTCACCAGAAGACTTCTTATGGTGTCTCATTGGTCTTAAATAAAAATTGTGCTGATCTGATATTCAATAGGGCCACCATAGTGGCCAGCTTGAAAATCATATTGGGTTTGCACTAGAAGATTTCTTATGATGTCTGGTTTGTACTCGAGGAAAATGGTGCCGATCCAGCATGGCCACCATGGCAGCCATCTTGAAAATCTTGCTATTGCTTCTCCTAAATTGAAAGTCATATCGAGATGGGGTTTTCACCATAAAACTAATTATGAATGAAAATGGTGTAGATCTGACCTCAAATATGGCTGCCACAGTGAACATGTTGAAAATCTTGTCACTAATTCTCCTGTATGGATGGTCATATCAACATGGGGTTTTTACCAAAAGTCTTCTAATGGTGTCTGGTTTGTCCTAAATGAAAATGGTGCCAATCTTACATTTGATATGGCTGCCACAGTGGCTAATTTGAAAATTTTATCAATCAAGAATATCAGAGATGGTTTAAATGCTCAGCAGTTACAAAGAAGAAATGGTCTTATCTTGAATTCCTGGAAATTCTTTGTTTCCTATATTCAATGCTTCATTTACTTTGTTGAAATTTTGTGTTTAAAGTTTATTTATTGTGCTGTTTATATTAGAATCATGAAACTTGATAATTGGATGCATCTCTGTTAGCACTACACCTTTACCACCAAAGATGGTCATTGTGGCCTACATTGTATGCTTTACTAACATATGTTTAGTATTTGTGTTTAGTTCATGATTACAAACTTTACTGATAAAGTGTACTTGGTATTGTTTACATAAAATAGTTTTTAATGGTAAATAGTGTTTTAAATAGTTACAATTACTGACCGTAATGTAGTCATGTGCTTATAATTTGACTAGTAACTTTAGGAAGTAATTTCTGATGTAGAAAAAATTAGTAGTTTCCAGTCAAGAAGAAATACAACTATGGGAAGTACAGTTATGGGATGATTGTACCAGAAAACAGAGTTATCAATACACAGACATAATGTTGTCATGAGATATACCGTGACATTCTCTCTTCTTGGTGTATTTCGATGATATCACAAAAACTGTATACGATGATTGCAAGTACAATTAAAAGATACCAGTTTTAGTACACACTCGCAGATTATAAGGCTAGTAGATTGATATATCCTTACATGTACACACTCGCAGATTATAAGGCTAGTAGACTGATATATCCTTACATGTACACACTCGCAGATTATAAGGCTAGTAGATTGATATATCCTTACATGTACACACTCGCAGATTATAAGGCTAGTAGATTGATATATCCTTACATGTACACACTCGCAGATTATAAGGCTAGTAGATTGATATATCCTTACATGTACACACTCGCAGATTATAAGGCTAGTAGATTGATATATCCTTACATGTACACACTCACAGATTATAAGGCTAGTAGATTGATATATCCTTACATGTACACACTCACAGATTATAAGGCTAGTAGATTGATATATCCTTACATGTACACACTTGCAGATTATAAGGCTAGTAGATTGATATATCCTTACATGTACCTTTACAGTTTGGATGATTTTAGTACACACTCGCAGATTATAAGGCTAGTAGACTGATATATCCTTACATGTACCTTTACAGTTTGGATGATTTTAGTACACACTCACAGATTATAAGGCTAGTAGATTGATATATCCTTACATGTACCTTTACAGTTTGGATGATTTTAGTACACACTCACAGATTATAAGGCTAGTAGACTGATATATCCTTACATGTACCTTTACAGTTTGGATGATTTTTCCATACTATATACATTCTAGCCTACTCAGTAGGCCTTTTTTGACCAGTACAGTTGGAAGTAGGAATAAATATATTTAGTCAGTGGTAAACTCTCCATATTAATGACTGTATATTGTATATTGTGCAAGGTTACCTACAGTAGGTTAAATGTGTATTGTATGTTGTGATAGGTAAACCTCAACAGCTTAACTGTGTATTGTACATGCGAATGAGTATAGGAATTAGACAAGTGGACTGGATGCATCTCATATGAGGATTCATTCAATATTATGCGACGTAATATATAGCTGTAGTGGCTAATCAGGGTAATTACTAATCCATGAACTATGCTTCTAATAGTCGTCATACTGGCTTTCACTCTCAGGTTACTCAAATCCAGTAAAATCTGGTTTCTAGTGGTGAACCATCATAAAAGCTTCTGAAGTGGAACTGATTTGTTTTAAAAAAAAACATAATCTCTAGTTTGATCAACTCTTTATAATATGTCTTCTCTGATATTGCAAGAAAGAATGTTCTCTTTTATTGTTTTATGTCTTTTTCACTGTGTCACAGGGGTCAACTTTTTGTTGTCAAGATCACTTTAGTCCAAATTTATTTTCTGCATGATAAGTAATGTTTATAATGGTTGCTGGTGACTTCTGAAAGCTTCGTAGAGGTGTGCTATGTAATAGTTGACTGCATTCTGGTTTTAGGCTATTACCCTGATAGAAAAATCATTGATTAACTAATGCCCTGATGTTTTTCTTTCTTCAAATAATATTACCCAATCATAATAAGAAGTTCCACTGTCTCGCAAGTCCAGTCTTATGAAGTGAAAAATACTTTAACATTGATTTTGGTTTGTTTTTGCACTAAAAGTGTTAAAATGTCATCTGCTTATGAAGGCAGAAGTCAAACGGGAGTGGTCTCTCCTTGAATAGAGGGTGCCCAAACCCATCATTTGTCATTTACTTATGCCACTCATGCCTTGTCAACATGGTTGTTCAGAGGCATCACAAATTCCTATCAGTTTTATGTTCTTTTTCAAGTCTGAGTATACTACATCTATTCTTTCACTGTCTTCATCTTAGATGAATGTTTTGCATTTTGATTATTTCATCGTACAACATGCAACAGGGTGCCATCTGAATCATCTGTTGAAATGGTCATCAATATTTACACTCCATCTCAGTATTTAACCTTATTGCAACTTATTTCAAGTAAATTATGGTTTATTCTCAGAATTGAAATAATTTCAGTAGTTCTCTTGAGAATAAATTCAGTTTTTAGTGTCCACTTCACTGTAAGCTTTGTGTGATACTTGCCTGATTTATTATATATGCCATTGTTTTATTCTCTCTAACTACAGGTAATGATGGGCAAGTGTGGGGCTTGCAAGAAGTTTAAGCAGTCAGAAGATAATCACCCAACCGGCAATACCTGTGCTGGGTGCCGGTAAGATCACACTTGTGGAATCTGTACACTTTGATCAGAGGACAGATGGGCAATGATTTTGGTAAAACAATTGGCCCAGTTTTGTGAGAAAGCTAGAAAACAGTCCAAAAAAGATGTGACTCTTTCACTAGTGGGACCTCCTCTGACACATACAATTGGGAGTCAGTCTCATCTATGGCTCATGTACTAAACAGAGCAGCACAATACTTTCCAGTTCCATAGCAGCTTCTGTCTGCCTTCTGGTCAGAGAGAGAGAGACACTTCCAATCCACATCCACACTGCCAGAGATCACCACAAAGCAACCATCAGATCTCAGTCTTTGCATTCCAATCTCTTATTCCATGACTACTTAGGCAAGCTGCATTCAAGTCCAGCAACCCTGAATCCCACCTTCATGTTCTAAATGGGACCATGGAAATAGGAAGGACCATACTGAGGCACTCAGAAGAGATAAACCCTCCTCCAAACCTTACTCCGCAGCAAGGGCCCAGTTTTCCAGAACAAGCGTCAGTATGGTGCAAGGAGAGAAGTACCCATTTTGGCCCAGTTTCTCACCCAGCCAGCCTCCTTCCCACAGAAAAGGATGCCATGCTCACTCCACCCTTTTTCAATGTCCTGGTTGGGGGAAGGCCTCTGCCCCAAGGACCCATGGATCTTACAAGTCATCTTGGAGGACCTCCAAATCAGGTTCCTTGAACCTCCTCCATTATTAAAGGTTCCCTTTGCCATGGACATCCCCAAAGACCAATACAAGACAGTTGTCTTTGTAGCAGAAATAGACTCACTCCTTCAGAAAATCGAGGTAGAATTTGTTTGCAACACAGACTCACCAGAATTTTATTCCAGGCATTTTAGCTTCCAAGTCCAAAGGAAAACTCAGACCCTAACTGCTATCAATCAACACATGCTTTGGATGGAGACGCCAAGGTTGATCTGCAGTGCCACCCATGAGGGAGACATTGTGATCAGTCCAGATCTCTGGCACCTTCCTATTCCCATAGGTCTTCCTGGAAATTCATGAAGATTGCTTTCAGGGACACTGTGTACCAGTTCAGGACTTTTTCTGAATCTCAGTTCCTTGGTGTTCATCAAACTTGTAGTCCAGGTTGTGTCACACTTTAGGACCACCTCTACATCCCTGACAATGAATTAAAATCACAGCATTCTCCAAAAACACAAGGTGAGTAACTTTTTTGACAAAGACACAAAATCTTTGTTCCCCCTTGCTTTGCCACACATTCCTTATCAACAAGGATAAATCCAATCTTATCTAGTACCAGCATTTAATTCATCTAACCATTGAGTTAAAAATCTCTCTAAATTGAGTTTTTGTCCCACAGGAACATGTCTTAAAGATCTCCATGGTGTCTTCCATCTACTTAGTCAAATTTCAGCCTAGGAATTTCTTTACCTCTTGGGTCTTCTCATTTTGGCCGTGGATATCCTCATTTTGGGCCACTTGTTCATGAGACCCCTGTAGATGATCCTTTTGTCTCAGTTAAGGCAGAAACTTTGCCAACTAGATCAAATGATCAAAGTTTCAGATTATATGAGTCTCCTTCTCAACAAATGAGAGGACCTCTTCTTGGCTTATATCTGCATTCAGCTTATGGATCAGCTGTCCAAAAATCGTGATTTGTTCTGGGGTGTCCATCTCCTGCCCTACTTTCAAGAAGTGAGCAGGCTTTGCTCCCTTCAGGTTCTATCAATGCACATCAGCTCCTGAAAATGAAACCCATAGCAAATGCCTTTCAGTAATGGCAGGAGACACTATCTAGAAAGGGCATTTTGATTCCTTTTGACTACTCTGCTGCATCAATTATTTCCAAAGGCTAGGGGGAACCAAATACCCATTTCTCTGCCTTCTTGTTTGAAGTTTTCTAAGGTGGTGTCATTGTTGACAAATCCACATTCAAGTCTGACACATCTCCTGGTGGACTCACTGTCCAGATATAATCAACTGCTTCACACAGAATGATCCATTCAACCCTCAGTCTTAAATCGAATATGCACCCATTGGCATCAACCCATAGTGGACCTCTTTGCAGTGAGGTGGAATGCCAAGCTTCCAACTTTTGTTACCCAAATCACAGATCCAAAAGCCTGGGCAGTTTATGTACTTTCCCTGAATTGGAATGGTCTTCATGCATACTCCTTTCCCCCACACCATATGATTCCTAAGGTCCATCAGAAGGTGAGGGAATGCAAGTGCCAACTAATCCTGATTTCTCCCCTCAAAGTGGAAGAAATCTAGGATAGATGACTTCATAAATCTAGCTGCAGAGATATCCAGGAATATTATACCAGTTCATGCTGCTGAAAAAAGTGGCACATCAGGTTTTCCATCCCAGCCCAGAAATGCTGACCTTGCATGCTTGGCTCATATAAAATAAACCCTTAGCAATATTTCTGTGAACTAATGGTGTACAGAATTGTTTTAGCAAAAAGGCCTACTGTTGTGAAAGCTTATGAGGGAAAAGTGGAGAGTCTTCGAGTGCTGTTAGCTGAGAAGCACAATCCTTTAAAAGCCTCTGTAACACAAATCTCTAACTTCCTCCTTTGGCTTTTTGAGGAGAAGAAGTTAGCCCCAACCATGATCAAGTCTACCATTCCATGATTTCCAACATATTTCTTCATCATGGAAGGTGGACAAAATTCAAAACAAAGGCCCTCTGATCTTCTAGCCAGTTTTAACTTGTCTTGACCAAACACCTTCGTCCTTTGTTTGAAACAGAATCTGTCTTGAGTTTTGAATGGTTAAATTGGGTTTTGATGTGGTTATATAAGTCACCTTTCAAACATTGTCCCAAAGTCTTGCTGACCTTTTATATATGACCTGCTTTCTAGTCACCCTAACCTTTCCAGGCAGACTCAGTTAAATTTATTCCTTATCTTTTTGCTGTTCTCCCATGTTGGTTCAGTTTCTCTCATGACAACCCCTCATGTCATTGTCAAGAACAGGCTATGATTCATGGGAAAACAGGCTTTCATTTTGAAACTTTGTTTTCAGTGGTCCCTTCTTTCCAAGGGTGTCTTCAGGACCTGATCAAGGTATTGAGGTGGCACCTGAAACGTACTGAGCCAATTGAAAGGGGGAGATCATGTTCTTTCCACTCAACAGAGGAAAGAATTTTTTTTCACTCAGACTCCTTTGTCCTCGATTCTTTGGGTTATTTGTTAAGCCTACAAAGAATTAACTCAGTTACATTCTTCAAAGAGTGTGTGTACTTCTGCACCAGTAGTAAGTGATAAATGTTGGGATTTGGTTCCAATCCTGTATTGAAGGGGAGACCATTCTCATCTGACATATTAGCACTTTTAGTGCAAAAACAAGCCAAAAGACAACATTAATGTCTTTTCCCTTGGAAGTGCTGGATTTGTGAGGTAGTGGAAGGACTTGTTATGTATTATGATTGGGTAAGTATTAACAAAGAATCATATTTTACACCAAAAACTGGTTTGTTTTTTACATGAGAGATGGTCATATAATAATTTCATATTCATTGATGGTTAAAGATATTTACTCAGATAAATGTGAGAGGGTCGTTCATAATGTTTCAATTCCACTAGGATCTCTCAGATAACAGTGAAAGGAAGGTGGTGATAGTGGACACAGTGTGCGAGGATTCACCAGCATTTATAGCAGATGTCAGACAGGTGAGTCATTGTCACATTACAACACATTTGGAAATGCCATGTGCATTGTGATTAGTTGAATGTCAGAATGTACACCAATAAAATGTATGATATACTGTCAGAAACTTGGATGCCCTTTGACATAATTACTCTCCCTGTGATATAGTACCATGGAGAATTATATTTTTAGCTACCATCTATACTCACTGATAAGTTGAGTCAAAACTTCAAACAACGTAGACCATGGTCTGCCATCGCATAATTCGCTGGCAGATCAGGGTCTGTGTTGTTTGTTACACTGATTACTCCTAACAAACTGCATAGACCCAGGTCTGTTGGTGCATTATGCAATAGCAGATCTTGGTCTATGCAGTTTGCAGTTGGACTCGACTTATAAGCAAGTATATATAGTATTTTTTTTGACATAATGTTCCAAAGAATGGAGGTACAAGTTTTGTGTTTGAGGATTTGGGAATGTTAATTGTTGTCTTACTGTAGCAAATATCATTTTTATAGAGCTCTCACACTTGTGATAGTAAAACCATGATTAACATCCTTAGAGTTATTATTAGTTGTAAGTAGATTCATGAATTTCAACAGAAACAAGAATTGCAGGTAATATAGCAATAAGCTAATAAATGTGTAGCTATTTAAATACTAATGTTACAGTAATTTCTTTGATCTATTTGTGTTTTGATTTCTACCTGTAATTTCCAACACAAATAATTAGGCCAATTTTTTCTTTAGAAATGCTAATCTAGGAGAAAAATGTTTAAATTAAGGAGAAAAAATGTGTCAATGAAATCACATTAAAACAGGTCAGAAATTCAAAGCACGTGAAAATTCAAAATAAATTGAGACAAGAGATCATGTTCAAGTGTCAGGCTTATTTTCAGTTGATGAAGATGATTCTTTTAAGATTAAGATGAATTAAAAGATTCCTGTGTTTCAGAATTTGTTGAAAGTAGAGACTTAATTCAAGAAGTTGAGATGTTCGATTTGAGAGAAAGGTATCATGTTATTGCTGTAAAATTGGATTTAATTATAATTGAAGTTTTAAATATACCTCGTTTTTATTTTCATTTATTTTATATGCATTTATGTCAGAGACAGATTGATTTTTGAAGTTCTGAATTAACTCTTTCTATCTTTTATCATGTAATAATGCTATCATGAGAAAGTTATGACATCAAAACTTAAAAATATAACAAATTTAATTCTAGATCAAAGTTTGTTAACTCTACTTCAGATTCTTTTTTAATGGCATAAATACTATTTTTAATGTTTTGAAAAGGGGGATGTTGTTGCTGCCATCCAAGATGTGAAAGTGACGTCCTCCAAACAGGCAGCCAAGCTTGTCAGGAGCTCAGGGGAAAGGTATTATAATATTTCATGCATTAGTACAATCTTCTTCAGATTTCTCAAAATTCTGAATATTTACAAAATGCTCCTCAACCCTTTTGTCATCAGATATGGTTCATTCTTTCTGTTATATACAGAGTGATTATAATATTAGTTATATTGGTTGGTAGGTGGGTAATATGGGTCCATGTCATCTGCCTGGGTTGTTATATACCCTTTGACTACAGCTTGGGGCATGTATAAGACTGGTGGTAAGCACCTCTATCAGTTTCTTGTTAACCAATATGATAAATTTGTCATCCTGTAGCTTTGGGGTATGTATAACCCAGACTGGTGATATACACCTCTAAGTCACCTATTAACCTATATGATAAATTTGACATGCAGCTTGGTGTATGTATAACCTAGATTGGTGATATGCACTTCTATCAGTCACCTGTTAACCTATATGATAAATTTGTCATGCTGCAGCTTGGGGTATATATGACCCAGACTGATGATATGAACCTCTATCAGTCACCTGTTAACCTATGTGATAAATTTGTCATGCTGAACTTGGAGTATGTATACCCCAAACTGGTGATATGAACCTCTATCAGTCACCTGTTAACCTATGTGATAAATGTGTTATTCTTCAGCTTGGTGTATGTATAACCCAGAATGGTGATATTCACCTCTATCACAGTCACCTGTTAACCTGTATGATAAATTTGCCATGCTTCAGCTTGGGGTATGTATAAACTAGACTGGTGAAATACACCTCTATCAGTCACCTGTTGACTTGTATGATACATTTGTCATGCTGCAACTTGGAGTATGTATAACCCAGACTTGTGATATGCACCTTTATCAGTCACCTGTTAACCTATATGATTGGTATATATAACCGAGACTGGTGATATGAACCTCTATCAGTTGCCTGTTAACCTATATGGTAAATTTGTCATGCTCAACTTGGGGTATATATAATCCAGACTAGTGATATGCACCTCTATCTGTCACCTGTTAACCTATATGACAAATTTGTCAGTTATCGTAAAATGATGGATTGAACAGTTGCCTTTCATCTATTTCCAGGCCAGTCCATTGCTGTTGATTAGATGGAATTAGCAAAAGGAAATGTTAGTGTTGTTTGTGTGTGTGCTGCATGCATGCAGCAAATTTGATAAATAACCACAATTGGACTTCCATTAGAAGGAAAAGGATGATCCAGACTTTTGCATTTTCATGTGTCCCATTTAAATTACCATTTCTCTCGATAAGTGCAAGTCCTAAATAGTAAATTCCTATGAAAACACTGACAGTCTATATCCAAAGTCATCACTAAGTCAGCAACAAGTGACTGTTGTTGTACTGAGTAGCACTGGACAGATCAACTGATTGTGACCTTGAGACTGATTCATATTTTTTGACACATATTTGGTGGAAAGTGGGGAATCTCTTTGTCTCAGCTTCATCACTATGTGTAAGAATAATAATAATGACAACCAGTAAATTCGTTACATGGTTTAAATCACTGATTACACTTGCCCATCATAGTTCATATAAGGAAAATATGGCAACAATTTGTTCTCCAATTTATTTTACCCATAATGCTTTACAAGTTTCTGATAACACTGCTCCAGCTAGATAGAATAGAGCAGTGCTCTGACACTCAGTCATAAGTGCCTCTCTAACCCTTCTTCTTGGCCTTTCTGGATCCATCCCTTCTGCCTCTTCCGATATCACTAAAACACCTTATTAAAAATGCGTTATTTTCTATTTATTTTAGTGTATGATAAATATATTAATGTGCTTTTGTCTGTTTCCATTTAAAAAATGATGAAATTCTCAAATGTATCATCGGCATAAAATCCTTTTTTCATCAAAAAATGCCCCATTGTTCCAGAAAGTTCCCGTTCCTTTAACAGAATTGCCCCTATCAGTAAAGGTGCCCTTTTAGCCCTCCTCTCTGTAAGAAATTCCAAACTGGAGCACTCTGGTCAATTCCATTGTAACGTTAGGATGAGTTACCTTTCACTGACATCACATCACATGCATCAAATGGTATAAACAAAGTTTTGTAGACATCGTTAGACTAAGGATGCATAGCGTCATATGAAATGGTAATTTCCCAATCAGATTCAACAGATTTTAGTGTGAAAAATATGTTGTATTAGATAGACAGGTTGATTTTTATACAGGATTGTATCTAGACTGTCTTACCTTTTCACCCCTGTGTGTCTGAGAATAATATAAAAACAAGTTACAACAGAAAAAGAACAGAAATGGGTGTCATAATTCAGAGAAACACATGTAATAGCTTTTTGCATTCACATACTTGGTTATAGAAGCAGTAGCATTGGTAATCAGTTGAAATTTAAAAGATTAGTGATTAATTCATTATATCAGTCAACCATTGATTTTAATCAGTTGGAGAAATGTTTTATATTTTTTCACCAACAGTGTCATTTTTACATTCTTGGGAATGGTTAAGTTGCTTGTATCCCATAAACTTAAGGTGAACAGTTTACCAGCATATTTGTCATCTACCATGTTTATGGCATTTGGGTTCTGCTAAACAGAAGAAGTCTGTATTAACTGGAAGCTGTTATTCCTATATTGTATACTTTTCCTGGAAGATTTCATTTAGGTAAGGTTCATTAGTTAAAAACAGTAAATTTTAATAATTTTTATTTGAGTTTTGGAAAAAAAGAATCAAATGTATGGTCGTTTGACTTTTCCAGCCAGTCTTTGATTATATTGATTAATCGTCACACCACTAAAATGCAGTAGAGCCCTGTTTACCCAGACCTAATTTATATGAATTTTTGTTTTATGTATGTTTTTGAAACATTTTGCCACACTTGTTAATCCAAACACTTGTTGATCCAAATTTATTTCCTGCTCCCAGAGGAATTCCTATAAACTATGTTTTATAGTAACTGTACCTTGAACATATGAATAATCTTTATGTACAATATCGGAACTCTGCTCAGGATTGAAGACAATACAGGGAGACCTATCAATCTATTGAAGACAATACAGGGAGACCTATCAATCTATTGAAGACAATACAGGGAGAACTATCAATCTATTGAAGACAATACAGGGAGACCTATCAATCTATTGAAGACAATACAGGGAAATCTATCAATCTATTGAAGACAATACAGGGAGACCTATCAATCTATTGAAGACAATATAGGGAGACCTATCAATCTATTGAAGACAATGCAGGGAGACCTTTCAATCTATTGAAGACAATACAGGGAAACCTATCAAATTCAGTCCATGAGTATTCTGGATCACTGTCTGTTTGGACTGGAAACTTGTACTGGTTTTATCTTTCTTACATTTACTTAATTTTATTTATTTGAATACTTTGATAAAGTTTGGATGAGGAAGAAGGTATTTATAGGCATGGGTGACCCGCTGACCAATCCCAACTTTTGAAACATTGAAATAAATAGTAAATAGATAAATCTCGCTATTATTAAAGATGAGATGAACTATCGTGCTTTCATTCTGAGTCTGGCACATTTTTTTATCTCTGCATGACAAAATGGTATGCACTGATTTACCTTCAGGACCAGATTACATTTGCACTTTTAATTGCTTTGATATAAGACTGAATTTGAAGAAGAATTTCTTTATGAAATATTTATGTCAAGATAATTTGTGTTTGTGGAGCAAAGTTTTTAGCTGACCTGGCCAAAGGCAAAGTGAGCTTATGGTATGGCCCTTCATCCATCAGCTGTCTTGTGGCATCCATCATCCATCTGTCTGTGAACACTTGTTTGTAAACACTCTAAAGGCTTCATTTCTGATCAGATTTTGATCAGGCTTTGTATGTAAGATCTTGCATCTGAATGGCTGAGCTTGTGAACACTCTAGAGGCTGTATTTTTTATAAGATTTTGATAAGATATGGCATATAAGCTTGCATCATCAAGATCTTGGATGAGTTCAGTTATGAGCAACATCCACGCATACTAATCAGGTGATGTTGCATATAATTGGCTGAGATTGTGAACACATGTTTCTGATCAGATTTTGATCAAATTTGGTATGTAAGCTTTTATCATCAAGATCTTGGATGAGTTTAATTATACATCCATGCATATTAATGAGGTGATCTTGCATCAGATTGGCTGAGCTGATAAACACTTTTGAGGCCATATTTCAGAACAGATTTTGATTAGACTTGCTATGTAAGCTTTTATCATCAAGATTTCAGATGAGTTTGATTATGAGTGAGATACAGGCATATTAATGAGGATCCAGGCTGATCTCATGGTGGAAATCGAACCTGCAACCTTCTGGTCATGAGTCCAATGCCTTAACCACTGAGTCACGAAAGCTCCCTTGGGTGATATCTTCAGTGGATTCCAAATTATGATTTCTTGAGCAATGGTAAAGACAGGCCCAGGAATCCATGCTGACTGCACAGATTAACTCCCCTTGTAATGCCAAATAGGTGTGTTTACTTTAAGGGCAGGGCTATGAACAGTTTTTAAGTTATGAAACAGGGCATAGTCCTCAGATGCAGGGAGTGATCCAGGAGACAATGCTGGTTGTATAAATGACGTCCTGTTTATATTGAGAAAGTGATGCTATATATATGGTCTAAGAAGGAAGATAATTTACGCGAACATTTATAAATAATGTGGCAGTTATGTGCTCCAAGCTTTCCTTTCCCCTCTACAGTTTTAGTACGTGTATGAATTTGTATTCACAAGCAGATATATGTCAGCTACCCCAAGTGAGTGATATAAGGCCCACTTGGGCTTCTTATTTTCAAATGTTACATGAAGCCATTACTTATATGTATATCCTTGTTTAATAACCTTTTGTAACTACAGGTATGTAGTTTTTACCCCAAAATTACATGTACAGCACTTTGGAGCTTGGAAGGATTTTAACCCATTCATTCCAATGGCATTATGTCCATTCTCTTTTATCAAATATAGTTTGTATTACTAATAATAATAACAAACTTTATAATCTTACTAAAACTAGTAACAAAGTATAGATCTACTGGCCTTTCAGGTCAGTTTTATGTCAAGGGAGGCAAATCAGATTTAGGTAAATGATTAAACCTGATAGTATTCTCCCTTGGATGTTGTTCTGCTGATGGTAGTACCTGAAACAATAGTAGAAAATGCTTTTAAAATGATATCACCACAATAATCCCTCAAATAATATTTCAGATGTTAATATAAATTCTCTTCTGACATGTAAAGCAAATAAAATTTAGAACATTTTGAAAAGGTTAACTTGAGCAGTATGTTATTGGTAGTAAAAAAGGGCTATGAAGAGTAATATCTTTGGAGTTATGTTTTACCTTGTTATATAAATTAGGATCAGTTCAACTTTGCAAGCCATCAGCACTCATAATACTTTGATACAGAATACTCTCAGACTGGATAAATGCATTTGTGTCTGACATTATGCATGTCCTGTTTTCAATGGATTCATTGATTTGATTTATCGATTACCATATATACTCGATTATAAGTCGACCCCCCCTTTTCATGGCTGCAAAAAGCCAATTCAGCTATAACCCTCCTATAAGTTGAGGTGTTTTTTTGCAAATTAAATCCGTCTGCAAGGGGTGACATGTCATCACTGAGTCAGAGCTGCACTTAGGAAAAATAAACGAGCCAAACTGGATAGATAGATGGACATATAGATAGATAGGACAAATAAAAACAAAAACCCATGTAGAATAAATACAATTGTATTATTGAGTTGAATATGTACAAATAAATTTACAACTTACATTTTGTCCATCTTCGTGTAATGAAATCCATATAGCTTAACATTTGTAATCCATTTATATGATAAATCCATGAATTGGATTATAGGTCACATACAGGTATAAAATTGGTATCCTATAAATGTCACTAATGTCCTCTGGTTCAAAGCCCAAGAATTCGTCCTCATCATCAGAGTTACCAAATAAAGTTCTGAATTCCTCCAATGTCATCCCGTCATCGTAAACATCATCCGACTCCGATTCCTCTTCCGACTCCGAGTCTAATCGCGTTTCTAGTGACTGCATGCCCATTTTGACGCTGCTCTAGAACCCACTCGTTGAAACTAAACTCCCAGTTTGCATAAGGGCTTTCCATTATTCTAATTTTCTTCATATACCTGGCACTATCACCTATAACTGACTTTTTCTTGCGCCAGTCACGCACCTGTTTCTCCGACACACCAAATTCACGTTCTGCGGCGCAATTGTTTTTTTTCTCTGCAAAGTCTATAACTTTTAGCTTAAATGCTCCATCGTACGCATTATGTTGTCTTTTCCCCATATTAGTGAAATTACCTAAGTTTAGCTATTCACAATGTATGATATCTAAGTGACAAAGTACACAGTAACTGACAGAACACTAACAATTCATAAACTTGGACCATTATTTATGTAGAGACTCTGTGAGAGCATTTGATTATACAGTCTTTGATATCTCATTAAAGGGTCGCCGCAACTGAGCAGGTGTCAGTTGTGCAGTATGATCAAAGGGACTCAACACGACATTGAACAAGTATCAAATGCGCGGCATGATCAAAGGATTGTCCACTGGGGAAAACAAAGCAGTGCTGCTTTTACAAGCTAAGGGATTAAGGTCATAATTGTCAAATTAGTATCTTGATCAAAAGATTGTGAACTTGGAAAAACAAAGCATGTTTGCCTTTATAAGCTGAGGGATTAGGGTCTGATTTAAAAAATATTTGTATGTCGTGCTTATAAGACCGTCATGAAACGGATAAACACAGTGCATACCATATATGCATTACTGCATAGGAATAGTGGCATGAACACGTAAAAATATATGAATTGACAGTATTTTTATGTACTGCAAACATCTAGAGTTTCCAGCATTACCCCAAGATTTTTTTATTTTTTTAATGTCGCGCTTATAAGACGATCCCTACTCTGCATGAGTCGAATTCTAAGTAAAAAACGTTGACTTATAAGCGAGTATATACGGTAATATACACTGAAACCTTTCTTAAGAGACCACTCCCCATATGCCCCAAAAAGTGGTCTTTAAAGAGGGGTGGTCTTTCATTGGAGGTCTTCACTCAGTGAAGGAAAAATGTAGTCTTTCATGACAAGTTGTCTTCCAAAACAGTAGTCTTTCAAGTGAATCAACCATATTTATTCTGTATTGTTAAAGTACAGTAAAATCTAAACAGCTTGAATTTTGAGTCATTGTTATTAAATATAATGATAAAGTTTCTGTGAGGTCTTAAACACAGATTCGAATAATCAAGGGTGTTCGAGCCAACCATACTCAAGCTAATAAGTTTCAGCTGTATATTAGGATTACCTTATGTAGAATTTTTTGGTTTTTTTCAAAATCAAAATTCTCTCTGATTCATTGATCAGGTTGATTATGAGAGTGGAAAGATCCAAAGCCATTCATTCGAGTTATAGCAAAATTCAGGAAGACCTGGTCAGTCTTAAGGTAGGTGATTGGTGGCTTTGTGTAGATGTAATCATTCTACTTGATTTGCTTTATTAGTAGCATGCATACTATTTTGTCCATCTAAAGTTAATAATCTTGAACTGTTTCATCAACTCAAAGATTACTTTTTTCTTTGAATATATATCATTTTATTATCAATATTTTTCTTGGACATAACTTTCTTCTCAAAATTTATATGTTGCACAGGTTATGTAACCCTTGGAAGTAGACCCAACAAAGTGATTTGTGAATTTATAATCCTATGACATCAGACATTTACTAAGGGTAGTAATTTTTTCTAGTAGTTTTTTGCCTTTCTTCACAAGCATGTATTAGCTCTTTAAGTCAACATAGGGTTTTGGAACAACTCTGTGACCAACTCACAATACCATAATTTTATTGTAAACATTCGACTTTGGGACATCCAGAATAGTTTAGAAAACACCATTTTCCATATAATATTATTGCATGTGGCCTCCAAACCAATCTGCTGTCTTGAATTTAGAAACATTTCTTATTCTACACTGAAATATTTATTACTTGCATCTGTTTACACTATAGAATGTGTGTGTGTGTGTGTATATATATATATATAAAGAGAGAGAGAGAGAGAAAGAGAGAGAGAGAGAGAGAGAATTTTTTTTCCCCAATGTTTTCTCAAACCTCTTATTGTAGGATATAGACCAAGATAATCCAAATGAGGCTGACACTACCACCACTGTTCCTGATGAATCAGAGGATTATGTTCGCATTTCATATAAGCCAGATGAAAAAATAGCAAAAACAACAGAGAGCAAGCTTAAGCAAGTGATTGAAACAGCAAAACTTTCAGACAAGTCTTTGCCTAAAAAAGGATTATTGCTTCTAAGTACAGGCAAAAGAATTATCTTTGGTCGTCAGAAGGATGTGTTAAAAGACTCAGGAGAAGTACTTGAAGATGTTAAACTTAGGTCCAGTTCACTATCCCAAATTCCAGGGAATAGGAATACCAAGAGTGATGATATTGGCAAAAAGCCAAGAGAGTCTCAATCTGCTACCTCATCTCCGAGGAAAATAGTCTCATCAGATTCAGACAGTATAGAATTGAGTCAGTCAGCAAAGTCCTCACCACTAAAGAAAGCAGTCAATGGGTTTGAAAAGCTTAGAACATACAGTGACACAAATTTGAGCAGTAAGGTACTGTTCTGCTGCCATTTTTGATTATATATGTTTGCTAGCATTTATTTACTACTAGTCAGAACAACCTTTCATTTTCACGAAAGTTCATTTCATTATAACTTTATTCTTGCTTTGTAAGAATCAAGTATTTCCAAGCATGCATACAAAAGACTTTATGGCTTGATTCTGTTATTGCCCCTCTGTCTGCATGAAAGTGCACATTTGACTTGGCATTTATTTTTAAGCTTAAAATTTAATGTTTTTGATAGAACTTTAAATAAAATTGACACACAGATTAAAGTTTTAAAAAACGGATTAATTACATTTCACTGAGTAGTGTATAAAATAAGCCTATAATGCTAGCCATAATTTGTTGCTTATTTACAGTGGAAATCAAATATGAATATCAGTATAACAGAGCCTGTTATGCCTTTTTTTTCCCATGCAAATAATTTTTTTCTGAAAGCATGACTTATAGTAATGAATAAGTCACGGTAAAATTCTAGCATCTGTAGGAAACTCTTGACTCTAATTCAAGAAAAACAATAACATAAGAACAGGGAAAAAAAAGAAAATAAAAAAATAATAAAATATATTTTTTTTAAACAATTGAGTTTCATGCAGGACTTCTATGTCCAGGGATTGAACTCTTCTTCATTAAGTATTTGCTGCATGAAATCACTTAGATACCGTAAATCACAGAATATTAGTCAGCATCAAATGTTAGTGAATTTAGAGAGGAAACTAGTTTTTGGTTTGTTTTTGGTTTAGTGCTTTATGGCACAGCAGCACAAGAAGGTTGTTTAGTACCAAGGCAGTTGAAGTAAAGTGCCTTGCCCAAGGACACACCACAATAGCTGACCCGAGTTGATCCAATGGTAGGATTTGAACCCACATCCTTTTGGTCACAAGTCCAGCATGCTAACCACTGAGTCATCATCGCTCCTCAATCTGGATGAACATTTGATGAACTGGGATTAGATATTAATAGCTACTATTTTATAAGTAATTATACTTGTATATGAGTACCGTATATACTCAAGTATATACTTGCGTATAACCCGATACCAACTGCATAGACCCAGATCTGCTGGCGCATTCTGCACCAGCAGGTCTGGGTCAATGCAGTTTGTAAGGACTACTCAGTAGAACAAACAACATAGACCCTGATCTGCTGGCACATTATGCAACGGCAGATCAGGGTCTATGTTGTTTGCATTTGGACTCAGCTTATACGCAAGTATATATGGTAGATGGACTTTCTGATGCTTATTTTTAAGAAATACTACGATTGATGTTCATTCATCTTTTTGAACATCCCTCACTGTTGGCATCAATTTCATTTTATTTGTGATTTGATAATATCCTTGTGTTGGAAAAAAGCTATTACATTTCATTTAATTTGCATTTGCGTTGTGTAGCATGCAAGCACATACCACTTAGCCTGAATCATTACTACTACAAGGTTTTATTATTGCACATGTGTAATTGCTTAAATTTTATATTGCTAATATGCATAAATGACAGGTTTGCTCACATTGAATATCGCTAAAATTTTCTTTGTACAGTAGAAAGGAGTCTTTTAAATTGAAAATTTCAGTTAATTGAATGAGAATAATTATTTCAGTTTTTTAAAATAATTTTTCATCCTTATAATATTTGAGTGCCTGTTTAAAAATCATGTCCATAAATGCATTTACTTGCATAAATCAGTTTGGATCTAAAGAAAGTTCAACCCGTTTAACAGAATGTTTCTTAAGATTTATTCCACTTTTCAAATCAGTAAATTGGTGTGCATACATCTTGCATGCCTTTTATTGACAAATTTTCTGGCACACTGTTTGTGGCAAGGTTGCAACAAATTGTATTGGAAAACTCCTGGCACACCTGGCAAGGTTGTGGCACAGTTCCGGCAAACTTCTTGAAAAGTTTTGGCACTTGTGGTACTATTCTGGCACACAAGGGTTGGCTTGTGGCTACTTTCTGGTACACTTCTGGTTTCATTTTGTAAAAGTGTGCAAAATGTTTGTGTGAGCATAAAATTTTAGTGAATTTAAGATTTAGCAAACTAATTTTCACTAAAATTATGTTCATGCTAAACAGCTAAACTTATATGATGAAATGATGCTAGTGTATATGATGCAAATGCCAATGACTGCACATATGGGCATTTCCAGAAGTTGCTTTTTATTGTCACTCTTGCAGTAAAAGACAAAATTGACTCTAAAACTGAGTTCATATTATGTTTTGAAATACTCACTTTATAGTTTGACATAGTCTAATTAAAATTGAGATCTCTGAAATAACAGAGATGGTCATGTTTTGTTTACCATTTGATTCACCAATCAAATTACAGTTTTCACATTTATAAAAGTGAACTACATCATTCAGAACATGATGTTTATAATGGTATCTGATACTATGTATACTCACTTATAAGTCAAGTCCAACTGCAAACCGCACAGACCCAGATCTGCCAATGCATACTGCGACATTATGTGACAGCAGATCAGAGTCTGTGTTGTCTGCAGTTGGACTTTACCTGTATATGAATATATACGGTATGAAATGCAATGTTTTATCTTGTAGGTTACTAAAAATAAGTGGACTGGGAACTCCATGGGTCACCATAACATGAACCTTTATCAGTGTCTGTCATATCTACTTCTTATAAGTACATCTTGATTTTAATCAAATTGTAGTTTGACACAAATGACTCAAATGAATCAAATGATATGTACAGTCAAACCTGTCAATAGTGGCTACCCATGTGAAAAGGCAAAACTGGCCTATGTACACAGGTGACCTCTGTACACAGGTTCACGTTTCAATATTGGTTTTTGAACAAGTATCATTCATCAAATATCATTATCATTGTTATTATTATTATTATTATTATTATTATTATTATTATTATTATTATTACATTATCAAGATTGTTTTATTGGCATTATTCAACAAAATCATGAAATTTGTGTATGTGTTGTTCTCTCCAAAATTTATGTTCCCCACAAGATTACTGTATCTTCCTCACTTTGATCCATCCTGTAAATTAAATCATCACTGACTTAAAATAATCACTGATCTTAGTTTATTTTGTGGACCTTGACAGAACACTAATTTCACTGTTGATTGACAGCTTACATATGACTGTAAAGCAGAGGACTGACTCTTTGGTTGGCCAGCTTGTATAAATTAGGCTGTTCTTGCTTCAAAAACAATATCAGGAATAGCCAGTTGCTCATCTTGGCAAGATCAAAATACAGTCTGCTTATGTAAGAGTCCTGTGATGAAAAGGAAAAAAAAAGCCATATATGGCTATTCACTGTGACCCATGAACCGAAACTTTGCCTGCCTTTACAGACAAGCTTTAAAATATTGAATGACCCCTGACCCTAATGAAAAGGGATGTTACTCATATCTCTTCACAAAGATGAATTTTTTTCATCAGAGATATCTTTAATTCACAGGCAAATAGATGAAGATATCGTACTATATCGAACTTGTGTCATACTGGCACAAAAAGCAACTTCCATTTAGGATGCGATAACATGACAACTTTTCCCACCAACCAGTAGATGAATTGCTTTGACCCTCTACCCTAATGATAAAAAATGCCTCGCTTTCGAATTTGACATGTTGACACCATTTAGTTACATTGACATTGTGTCTGGAGTGCACTGAGTACAAGCAAGATAAGAAATGTTCACAGATAAATTCACATGATATTCTGTTATCTAAACAATTTCTTCCTCGTGAAGCAAAAGATTAGTTTGCATAGACTGAGCAGTCACTGTAGATACACTCCAGGAACCATTTAAGACAGGGAGAAACCATTATTTGGTTAGGAAACACCTGGCTGCTGACCAAAGAAAGCAGGTGACCGTTACACACATGACATTTATACAGGAAATTTGCTGGGGAGAATTAGAACAACCGTTGTGACCAGGTGACTGCTATGTACATGAGATTGTTAGGACAGGTTTGACTGTACTTGTCTAACCAATTAAACTTGATAGAAGTGCAGTGAAGAGTACCAGGTTTTCAAATTTTTTCTTCTCTTGAATAAAGATGGTGGGGGGGGAGTCTAATCTAATGGACAGATCCACTCTTACTATAAAACTGGTACCCAGTTGTCTGCTGTGCTCACTTACTTGCTACACAGACTGGTATCGGGTAATTAAGGTGGTCAACATTCTGCCCTCAAGACTTAGCAAGAAGTCATGTGAGACTTCAGTTAAAAACAAACAAACCAAAATGGCACCTTGTGTACATGTCCTGAGTGTTGTGATTGATTAAGTTTTGAATAATGTCAATGCCATGTAAGATTAAGAAGGGAACCCCAAAATCTGTAAAATGTATATAGGATTCAGTGCATCTGTAAGATTAAGAAGGGACCCCCAAAATCTGTAAAATGTATATAGGATTCAGTGCATCTGAATGACTGAGATAACCACTAATGTACTGTATATACTCGTGTATAATCTAGGCCCAAATGCAAACAACATAGACCCTGATCTGCCATCGCATAATGCACTGGCAGATCAGGGTCTATGTTGTTTGTTCTACTGATTAGTCCTTACAAATTGCATAGACCCAGATCTGTCCGCACATTATGTGATGGCAGATCTGGGTCTATGCAGTTTGCAGTTGGTATCGGCTTATACACGAGTATATACTGTAAGGCATCATTGCATTAGCCCGTACCATTTGTTTGTGTAGTGAATGAGGGAGTGCCAGTAGTGGCACACTTCTGATAAGATTAGTGTGTATGCCAAATGTATACCAAAAGTATGCCAGTAGGGCACATTTCTGATAAGAATAGTGTGTATGTCAAATGTATACCAAAAGTATGCCAGTAGTGGCACATTTCTGATAAGAATAGTGTGTATGCCAAATGTATACCAAAAGTATGCCAGTAGTGGCACATTTCTGATAAGAATAGTGTGTATGCCAAAAGTATACCAGTGGTGGCACACTCCTGATAAGAATAGTGTGAATGCCAAAAGTGGGTCACAGTTTTGTTTTGGATTATCAGAAATGACTAGGTAGATAGGAATGTGCAGTTATTAGAAGTTATGAAAATTGTAAAATATGGTCCCCAAATCAGCAATTTTTGATGCTGAAATAGCAGGATGAGCCTTTATTAGAGCATTGGATTTTTGGAAGAAATATGGTACATATAAATTTGTTGCCATTTTCATGTATAATCACTGTTAATACAATATTTTTTAAGGTATAGTTCAGCAGTCACTTTCTTCTTCTTTCCATGGTTACAGGTACCCGAGGACCTGCAGACAGACAACTTAAGTTTAGGAGGAGAATTTGAATCTAGTCCAGATAACCTAGACGTCTCATTTGGTGATCACAGAACAACATCGGAGGTCAAATTCTCTAAGGTGATAATTGCCACTCTATGGCCTTTGCAAAATTAGTACAAAGTATGGAATAATGATATTTTTCTGTTTTCATTGACAAATTGGGAGTTTTGTTGTGTCCACCTTGGCAGAAGCTGCATATAGTGATCACTTTAGAATGCATATACTTGTCTGTCTATCCATCCATATGTCCATATATAACCAACATTAATCAGAATATTGCAGTTTTTGTAGATTAAGCTTAGTTTAAAAGTTTTTTACTTTCTTGTTCAATAAAAGGCAGGCTCAACAAAAAGGGGGTCTCCTTTTTTTATTGAAAAAATGGAATCTGCATTAACAGTAAGTCTTCTTGAAGTAATATTTAGGGATAGAATTGGACCTAAAAAACCTCAAAACCCTTAAATGTCATTTTGACCTTAAAAACCTAAAAAAAGTATAAAAAAAACTGAAGGAAACCTAAATAAATATTTTTAAAAAACTAAAAATTTGAAAAAAACTATGAACGGCTCTACCCCAACCTCACAGAAAATGCTTTTTTGCACACAGTTTTTTGTTAGGCTAGCCTAGCGGTAGAGAAAGCGCGTGAATTATGCAAATTAACGACATCCGGTCATTTTACTCTGTCATTCATTTTCAAATTTTTAATAAATGTTATGCACATTGTGGAGATAATCTTGTAACTGCTTTGTGTCTTGAACCTCAAAAAAAAATGTTAAAACCTTGAAAAGTAAAAAAAACCTCAAATTTTAAAAGTTCATTTCACTTCTAACCCTGAATATTATCTGACTCAATTTAAACTTGTAATGATATCATATTAAATAATATAATAGCTCCATAAACTTTGCCACTAGTTTAACAGTATGCATGTCATAGTTTAACAGTATGCATGTCATTGCCAGTCAATGAATCAGAGATTTTTAAGATTCAGTAGGAAGCTGTAAGAAGGGACTCCTCAGTTGATTAATTCATTTTATTGGGGGTGGGGGTATTTATTCTTTTTTGGGCAAATGCAAAATTATAGTATGATTTGACTAATTTATAGTCCACTAGAACTACCAATCAGCAGTAATTGATGATAAATATCATTTGGTCCATTGTGTCTCTTTTTCTTTTTTCAGAATCCTGTATGGAGAGAGAGCTTTAAGTTTGAAGTGAGTGAAGAGGAGAAATATGTGAACATATGCCTGTGGTGCAAAGTGCCACCCAAATTGGATAAAAATGAAAGAGCTGCTAAACCAGAAGTACGAGTCCCACTTGGCTATGTAAGTATTAATTAATGCAGTATATTCTTGTTTATTGAACTTCTGTGAATTTAGTATTTTTGGTGGAGTACCAATTCCTTCTTCAGATATGTTACCCAACCGTAATACGCCAGGAGGGCATCCACTATCTTGCAAATCTAGCCATCCCAAGCCAAAAAAGATGCTCATCACATCTTTTGGCTTATTTTAACAGCGAAAGTAATAAAAACTCATCTGCTTGACGAGCTAGAAGTTAGATGAGAGTGGTCTCCCCATGTATAGTGGGTTTGGTGCCAAATCATATCAGTCATCAGTTACCTCTTCAGCTTGTGCCAGGACAGCATGCTTTTGCAAGAGGCCTCACAAATACCATCCACTTTCTGTCTTTTCCAAGTTGTCAACAGAGACATCACAGGCTGTCCTGGAAATATCAAAACCATCCTCTGTGCATATGTTCTGAAATCTTCAAGATGCAAATACTGGTTTGCAACATCATGGCAATAGGCTCCAAGCTTGAATTGGTCTTGATTGTTATATTTCAGCAATTTGAGCACAGCCTAGTCCGAGTTTCCTCTGACCCTTCACACCCCATTTTTGATATTTGGACATTTATGTTGGGGTGTGGGGTCTGAGCCCATTGCCTATCGAAAAGTTGGAATTCGCCGCCACCGCGCGGTAGTGACATAGGGTAGCTGCTTACTACCAGGCCTAGTGAACTTAAACGACCTTACATCGAGCCATACCTGCATGAAATCGATATGAAGATGATTTTTCTTCTCAGAAATTGTGAGTACGACATTCGTTTTGTCTTTAATCCGCTGACAGACAAGACGAAACTGCAGCGTTGATGAAATTTGACCTGGTACACGCCATTAGCACTGCTAGTCACGTGACTACCCTAATCTCGCAACCTACATGTCCAGGACGTCAGAGGTCAAATAGTCACATGATATCAACAATAAACCCATTTCCAATGTTGTTGTACAAAAAATTCGAAAACATTAAATGAAGGTCATATAATGTTTGTAAAAATGAAAGGACACACAATTCTCAACATATTTATTCCGAGAACAACGACCAGAAACCCATTCGCTGTCACAGTAACCTGGAGAAAGCCAGATTCATCAAGCACAGAGCACATGCCAATGATGTTTTTGTTTGTAACACGTGACTACCACATTGACAATGTGCTCCCAAGCCCACCCCAAAATTACATGCCTATAAGAGTGTGCATATCCGCTCCAGTAGTAACTTGCAATGGATAGAATTTGGCACAAATCCCTCTCCAAGGAGAGACCACTCTCATCTGACTCTGGCTTGACAAGGATATGACTTTTTAGCACTTTTGCTGCTAAAACAAGACAAAAGATGTGGTGTAAGTCATATTTAGCTTGGAATGGCTGAATTTGTGGGGAAGTGGATGTATGCCAAATGTATTATGATTGGGTAAAATATTTGAAAAAAAATTTGATACCCCATGAATTTTATTCCAAATTTTGTCTGGTATTTTTTGTGGTCATTTCGTGGTTGCAGCTAACAATGAATTTAAAGATATAATGAAAGTTAATTCATCTGTGGACTCAATATAACCTTTTATCCAGTGCACAGAATTAAGTACCAGTGAGATTGTAATATTTTTGCGAAAGCCACAAAAATGATGCTCACAGAAATAAATGATTTCGTAGTATCCCATTCATCTGTTGCCTAAATTGCACAAGTTGCATGCTGGTTATTCACAGTATCCCATATATATTGTGCCTAAATTGCACAAGTTTTATGCTGGTTATTCACAGTATCCAATACATATGGTACCTAAATTCCACAAGTTCCATGCTGGTTTTTAAAACTTTGGCCTATTGATCTGACATTTGGCTGTGTTGGATGTTTTAAATGGGAATGTCTTGCATTGGCCTAGCAAGACTGGACTGTGCTTAAGTTTTTATTCTGTAGACTTGTAAAGTTTGTTGAAAATCTGGTGTCAGCCTGTTATAAAAGGTTCAGACTCCAAGGTTACAAGGTTTGTAAAGTTTTAAGAAGTTTGATTGTGTTCAGTTTAAGGTCAAATTTAAATTTTAGTCTTTGTAATAGTTCAAATTTGAGCTTATATTTAACTCTAAACTTTAGAAGCCATGATGAAATCCAGGCTGGATTTGAAGCTATCTTTAAGTTTCAGTGTTAGATAAAACTTTCTGATATTCATCAGTACTTAGCCCTTTGTTTAGTGCATTAAACATTGAATGTTTCTGGTGTAGCAATTTAACAATTATTGAATCTGTTTCCATGGTCCTACAATTCCTGGCATATGGATTGAGTTTCTAGTTAAATTATAGACAAGAATGTTTATTTTTCTCACTGGCCACTGTAGCCCATGTAAATGTTTGGTCATAATGTATACAGTTTGAAAGAAAATACAGTAAAAGTACAATGCTAGTAGTGAAAAGTCACATTTTAGGATAACATAAACTGAAATGTTTTATATTTTCTTACAAAAGCACTATACGTTTTCCTAGCAAGTATTTTGAAATATAAAATGACAATTGATGCTTGGCTGTTTTCTTAGTCTGTCAATATCAAAAATGTAATAGTCATAATTTATTGTTGTAATACTTACATATCAGTATCTTCAGTAGAAAAAGTTTATTTTCAGATATATGCATGTTGAAAAATTCTTTTCTGTTTATATTAGTAACATGTTACCACGATTCCACAAAACTTTCTTCATAATCGCCATTCTTTCTAAACTGAATCAGAAGAGTTGAAGCATCTGTAGTTATCATGTATACTCAGATATAAGTCAAATCAAACTGCATAGAACCAGATCTTTTGTTGCATAATGCACCGGCAGATCAGGGTCTATGTTGTTTTCTTCTACTGATTACTCCTAACAAACTGCATAGACCCATATCTGCTTGTACATTATGTGACAGCATATCTGGGTCTGTGCAGTTTGCAGTTGGACCCAACTTATAAATGAGTATATACAGTAGTTTAAATTCATTAATTATCAAATTCATTGAGATAGTTTTAGTCTACATAAGGCAAACTGCACAAATTATTATGTGGTCTTATTATCCCTTCATTGGTAAGTGCTTACAAAGTTTCGCCTAATCTCTTCTAGGTCAGTCTCCCTGTAACAGATGTTGCCCTCAGCTGTGTGCTGACCCTTCAGGGGGATGTCCAACAGACCCTCCATCTGATCCCTTCAGACGCTAAAGCTGGGGCCAGGTAGAAAAATCTTCAGCTCCTCCCTGTTGGTCTTATATTTCTTGTTCTGCCATGGATTTTTACATATTGTATGGGTACATAATTAGAATAGAGTTCTTACGTTGACAGTACTGTGTTATAACTCGGCTTGCAATATGATGTCTTGTATTGCATATGCATGCAATGCCAATATATTTTTTATAAATTTTTTAACTTTTCATCTGTAATTTTTTTGTTGGAGGGGGGGGACTTGGCATTTTGAACAAAGTGAATGATATGGGGTTTGTTCTGTCTTTAAAAATCCATTGGTTTGTGTCAGGTAGAGATGTATGTGAACTTCATATCTAAGTGGAAAACTTACAGGCTGGTCAGCATCAAGATGTTTTATATCAGCTGTGTTAGCAAATTATGATATGTAGGCATTACAAGTCCAGCAGTGATGGTAGTGGAAACAGAATCATTAATAATAATAAGATCTTGTGTTCTAGTTGTTGCCAGTTCATATAAACTCCACATCAGTCCCTGCTATGCTAAAGTAAAACTTTGCTTCATTATAATTGTATACCGGAGTTTTATCACCTGATATACTGGACTTCTGTGTGGGACATATTTAAGAGAGCAAGTAAGGAATTTGATTGACACTTTTTTGTGTCAAAGTTTTGTATTAAAGTTTTTCAAATTGTCACTTTTACGTTTCTTCTTCAAATACATTACCCAATCATAATACATCAGGAGTATGACAACTACCTCGCAAATCCAGTTACATTTTATCTATAAAAAAATTAACGGTTGTCTGCCCACATAGGCAGGAGTCAGATAAGTGTGATCTCCCCTTGGATAGAGGGATTAGTGCCAAATCACCATACATTCTTCAGTTACTACTTCTGATCTTGCTAGGAAGCATGCTCTTTTAGAGACCTCACAAAAATCCTGTATCAAGTGGTTTTTTCCACACAAATCAGCGAGTTGGAGGAGCATCCACTTCATGGTAAGTTTTTGTGATGCTTTTTGGTCACTGACTGTATAATATTACATACCAGGAAGATCTTGGATATAATTTCTAATGACATTTATATAGTTCACTAGAAATTTATTTTGTTCACTAGCATCACTTTACAGTAAGTTATATGATACTTCAATAATATCACCTGCTCTGGTCACTAGTACGTTTATAAAATAATGTGTACTTAATGTACTATATGATTTCTGCCACTCACTGTACTATATGATTTCTGTCACTAACTGTTTAATATTACAGACCAGAAAGTTGCACATAATTTGTATAGGCATTTGAATTGTTCATTTTCATCCACTTAATGGTAAGTTATATGATGCTTGGATGATTTCACCTGTAGAGGTTTTCGTTTTCCTCTGTATTCACAGGTGTCAACATAATGGGCAGGATTAAGTATTCTCAATGCAAACACTTTAATTGGCTGAGGATAATCATACTACATGTCTGGAATGTGTCTTGGCCAGGCATAGCACACAATTAAAAGTAAGGGGAATAGCATACCAGTAAAAGAGGATGATGCCATTAGTAGTAGCACCATTGATTCCGCATTGGTATGACAGTCCGTCTATATTTACTATGACATCTGAGTCAGAGAGACATCAGTCAACATCAGCTCAGACACAGCATCACCTAATGCATATAGAGACTGGTTGCGGGAATCCAATATACCCTAACCCGCCCTGGCAGCATGAACCTCAACAGGAACAGATGTTTTTGGCAGTACTATTAGGACTAATTCTGGATAGGTATGACAGCCTGTTTATTCTTATTTGACATTTGAGGCAGATTGAAAGCGGTCAACACCAGCTCAGATGTGGCCTCACCTTCCTGGCATCAAGAACCTGGCACCAAAGGGAAGGAAATGATAGCCCTGTTCTGTCAAGGTCAGACTCTGCCATTAGGTATCGATTGCTTACGATCCATACTGAATCCGAGCTTGCCTACAGATATGACTGAGGGGACTGCTTACAATGATGTAATATCAATTATCCCATCCAAGCATCATATCGCAGGCACTCACAGAGAAGAGACATCCAGTATAGTGCCACACAAGTCTCATGTTGCTTTATGGCCAGTTTAATGCCATTGTGCCCAGTTGCTATTAAAGACTCAGGGCATTCTATACCCATGATACCATCCATACCTATTACGGATCCTAGTAGGCCTATTATGGATCCTAGTAGGCCTGGTACCTTACAAATCAGTCTCAGTACAATACCATTACTGTAGCGTTGGAGCCCTGGATGCCTAGACCATGAACGATACAGTCAGTGATTGGTATTATGACCTTGGCATCAATAGAAGGAAATTATGGCTCTGTTCCTTCAAGACTGGACTTTGCCATCTGATGTGGATCATGTATGGTCAGCATCATAACACTGGCTTCAGCATTGCAGATAACATGGTATGTACCCAGTATAGAATCCATGTCAGTCTATGGCCAATATAGTGCCACTGTGCTTAGGTACTACAGCAGACCCTGGCCACTATAGTGCCATTGTATCCAAGTGCCACAACAGGCCCAGGTACCAAGACAGACCAAGACAGACTCATGTCAGTCCATGGCCAGTTCTCTGTCACAGCACCCAGGTACCATTACTGAACCAATGTGGTTTATAACCTGTTGGCAGTCCATGGCTTTTACGGATCCATCTAGGTCTTTGCCATCAAGGACCAATGTCACACAACTTCATGGCTGATCGAAAGTTACCAGTACGGTACCTGATGCTTGATACCTTACCAGTATATGATGACTCACACTCACAAGCTCGATTGTTATTTCTCGATTCAACAATGTCAGGGGACAAATCAGAGTGTGCTTGAGTTGCAGATGTATTAGATGGCTCTTTTCTCAGCAAAATCTGAACAAATAGCCTAAACCATTTCATCAAGAATCCTGTGGACACTCGTGCTGTAGAGTCAATTTCTCATATATCTCATGCAATAACAGAGCAGCTCAATACTCACTTACCTAATGGTATAGCTGCATCTCTTATTCTTGTGGCAGAAGAGATGCATTTGTCTCTATGTCTGCTTTCTGAGCAATCATCATGTAACCTGTCTTGGATCGCAATAGGTCACCTAACAGGGCAGCCTCATTGGCTCATAAACCCAGAGCCATGCCCTTTTCCTTTTTATTTTGGAGGAGATGAGGAACAGGAAAGGCAGGCATCATGGAGGGACATTCATTCCCTTTCTGTTGATATGGTCAAGCATAAGGATATGTTTACGCTTCTCTTCCAACATCCCGTTTGGAGGAATTCATTTTTTCCAATGTAATGGGAGTCATTTCATCACTGTTCCTGGGTGATACACAATATTTTGCAGGCCCTCGTGACCACGTTCTGTGCCCCTATCCCTTATATATCCCTTATATGTTAACCTTCATTATAGATCCCAAGAGACTGGTCCTAAGTGGATGACCTACAGCCATTCAACAATGGGAGGTTACTCTAGAAGGTTATTGCTGCCAAAGGTCATTGGCACCTTTGACTAGTTATGATCCAACTCTCAACCTGTTCATTTGTGCAATGTGGTTTGGAGTGGAAAACAGTCAGATGGGTTGTCAACACCATTCAAAAGGGAGACTAATTGTATTCAGAGACTCTATATATAAGTTCGGGGCACTTCCCTTTGGTTTGAACATCAGTCCCGGGGTTTTAATGTGTATTATGGACAGAATTGTGTCACTCTTCAAAGCGACCGCCACGTTAGTGATTTCCATCTACCTGGTCAACATTCTACAAAAGCACCAGGTGCGTTATATTCTAGATCAAAATGTGCTCTTGTTTCAAGTCTGCTTCTCCTTGGATTCCTTGGACAAGGACAAATCCAATATAGTACCATCTGAAGGTTTACCCTCATGGGGTATATAGTTCAAAATGTATGTGAACAGGGTATCTTTTCCTCAAGAACATGCCTTGAAATCATCTCAGATAGCATCTTCAAGAATCACATCCCAACCCCAGAATTCCTTCGCTTATTGGGTCTCTGCAATGCGACATGATCCTGGTGTCCTGGGTCACCAGTTTATGAAACCATTGCAAATGATTCTGTTGTCCCAGTGACAACCAAAGCTTTGCCCATGGGAACAAGCAGTACTATTTTCCAATTATATGAGGTTACCTCTCAGTAAACGGGAGAACCCCACTTGGTTTATGTCGGGCATTCCTTGCAGGTCCATCATCCAGGAGTCATGTTTTGTACAGATGCCAGCACCCACCTCTTGCCATTGTTTCCAGAAGCCAGCAGATTGTGGTCTCTTCAGGATCGACTATTGCACATATGGAAAAGGTGTACTCATTCTGTCTGACAACTCCAGTGTGGTGAATTATCTCAGAAGGCATGGGGCGACCAAATCCCCAGACCTCTGCTTATTGGTTTGGGATTTTCTAAGGTGGTGTAATCAGTGACAAATCCATGTTCAATTCCATCACATTCTGGGCGAGCTAAATATATTAGTGGACTCATTCTAAAGGAATCAACTAATCTAAATCGAATGGTCACATCACCCCTCTGTATTCAGTCAAATCTGTACCAGCTGGGATCAACCACTGGTGGATCTATTTGTGACAAAGTGGAATGCAGACTCCCAACCTTCATCTACCCAGTCCCGAATCAGAAGGCCTGGGCAGTTTACGCTCTTTTCATAGATTGGAATGGTATGGATGCCTATGCTTATCCTCAAACACCTTTGATGCCCAAAAAGATAATGTAAAAAGCGATTGAATCGTTGTGCCAACTTGTCCAGATTGCTCCCCATAGGTGGGAAAAATCATGGATAAATGACTTGTTAAATTGGGCAGTGGGAATTTCAAGGAAATCATAGCCATTCTTCACATGCTCAAACAACCTCAAAGGCAGGAGTTTCATCAGAACCCAGGTCTGTTGAACCTGCACTTCTGGATCATATCAAACAAGCCCTCAGGAGCAAACAGTTCTCAGAACAAGTGATGGAGAGAGTCACTTAAGCGAGAAGGCCCACCACTTTGACAGCTTATGAGGGGAAGTAAAGAATTTTCTCACAGTGATGCGAGCAAGGACACATTCCTCTGCTTAAAGCATCATTACCCCAAATAGCTAACTTTCTCCTGTGGCTTTTCAAGGTGAAGAAGTTACCATTCATCGTGATAAAAGGTTACCATTCCACAATCTCGCCATGGAAGGGAGGATATAGGACAAAGCAGAGACCTCTCTGACCTTCTTGCAAACTTTGATCTGTCATGACTGTAGGCTTTTGCCCTTTGCCTGAAAGAGAATTTACTCTGGGTTCTGACTTGGTTGAATAAGGCACCATTTGAACAGCTATCTGGAGCATCACTGGTTCATCACTCATATAAGACCTGCTTCCTAGTCACCCTAACTACAGCAGGCAGGATCAACAAAGTACATGCCTTGTTGGTCGACCCAAACAGTTCCGTCAGGATGGTTCAGTTTCACTTATGATGGCCCCTGCTTTCATTTTCAAGAACATGCTCCCACTCATGGGCATCCATTATTTTGTAGTGAAACCTCTTTTTGTGTTGGGCCTTTCACCTTGAGGCAATTGACATGACCTGGTGAGGGCTTTTGAAGTGGTACCTAAAACAAACTGAGCCAGTGTGAAGAGGGAAAGGTTGATATCTCAGCTCAGGCTGTATCATCCTGGATAAGATGGATTATTTGCTCTGCATACAGAGAATTAACCCAAGATGAAATGAAATTTATCCACATTTCGGCTTTTGAGGTTAGTGCAGTCACCACTAGCATTGCATTTGAGTGCAACTGTTCCCTAATGGATATGATATAAGCCATGGGATGGAGGTCAGAGACAACTTTCCCTTGCTTTACCTCCGAAATATTTCATCTCAATGGCTTCAGTCAGTTTGACCTGGTGGGGCCTATAGCAGTAATGGGGTAGGCCACCTTATTAGGTTATACAGCAGCTTCTCAGTGACTTGGCTCTGCAGCTTCTACTGGATTTATAGGGGACAGATTTTGTCCAGTCAGCTGCATCAAGGCATATGGAGTCATTACTTCAGCCTAGTTATATCTCAGAAGTTGAAGCTGCCTCACATACCTTAGGGGACTGGAGATTGAGCCTTCACCATGGTAAGGTGATGTAACTCCCTCATTTTTACTGATTCCCCTATATTATGATTGGGTAACATATTTGGGGAAGAAACAAATTTTTGGAGTAAAATATGTTTCTTCGATAATACTTAACTGATCATAATATGGATACACCCTGCCAACCTTCCCGCAGTTACATCCTACTGGCATAGAGTGCATTCTGCTCCAGTGGTAATTGAAGTATGGGTGGGATTTGGCACAATCCCTCTATCCAAGGGGAGATCACTCTAAATTTAACTTGGGAAGGTTGGATTTCCAAGGTAGTGGTCATACACCTAAGGTATTATGATGTAAATATTATGGAAGAAAAATATTTTACTCCAAAAATTGGTTTTCCTGAAATGATATCATGAACAGTCGTCAAACTTAACAAATTCCTTTGTTTTGAGGAGTACTAATCAAACCTAACAAAAAGTAGGTAACATTGATGTTCTTTTCACACCCCAGTTTTTTGCAGTTGGGTCCATTTTTCTAACACTATATATTAAATAAAGTTGATCTTTAGTAGCACTACTCAACAGTTGACAAAGTGGATCACATTGACCTATTTCTCAGGTGCCAGTGACAACATTCAGTTTTTGTCTAGCATGGTACAGCTTAGCATGATATATAGGCATCACTCTTCTGCCTTGTCAGCATCAACATTAAGATTCTGTGTTAAAGTTTGTGATAAAGTTTTTGCAATTCAGATACATCAGGAATGTTACATAGTACAGTGTGTAAGCAAGACATTGTATTGTGTGTGGTGCAGGCAAGATACTGCATCATGTTTGGTGCATGGAAAATATTGCATAGTGTGCAGTGCAGGTAAGATATTGCATAGTGTGCAGTGCAGACAAAATATTGCATAGTTTGCAGTGCATGCAATATATTGCATAGTGTGTGGTGCAGGCAAAATATTGCATAGTGTGCAGTGCATGCAAGATGTTGCATTATGTGCAGTGCAAGCAAGCTATTGTATACTGTGGAGTGCAGACAAGATATTGCATAGTGTGTGGTGTTAAACTTTGACAGTGTAAAGTCATTGTTCTTTTGTCTTTTTTAATTAGAAAATTTTATTTTCTATTTGAGGTACCATCTAATCATTTCATATTTTCATACTAATACTCGAGAAATAATGTTTCATTTAGGAATTAATTTAAGTAAAATGTACCCACATAATTAATCAGGATGAGGTGTATTCTCTATTTCAGACGTAGATTTCCTAAGTATGTGGGGAAATCTGGATTTGAAAAAGATCTTTGCTGTGGGGACATAACCCTTGTATTCCAGCACACGCCCTCGAAGATCTCAGCAAAAGATAGGACATTTTTAGCCAGCCAAAGTGACAGCATAGCTAGGCCACTTACATCAGAGATTTCATTAGAGGGGCCTTCAGTGGATATCAGGCCTCAAAAAGAGTGAGTTTTACTCAGTTCTTTATATTAATTTATTGAAAACAACATACATATTGTGCAAGGTTTAGTGGCTTCTTTCTGTAAAATTGTCAACTTGCCTAATTTAATTACTCGATTAGAACTTTTGATCGATACTGTGTTGCCAGTATTGTGTTGACATGCTATTAAACATACATACATACATACATACATACATACATACATACATACATACATACATACATACATACATACATACATACATACATACATACATACATACATACATACATACATACATACATACATACATACATACATACATACATACATACATACATACATACATACATACATACATACATACATACATACATACATACATACATACATACATACATACATACATACATACATACATACATACATACATACATACATACATACATACATACATACATACATACATACATACATACATACATACATACATACATACATACATACATACATACATACATACATACATACATACATACATACATACATACATACATACATACATACATACATACATACATACATACATACATACATACATACATACATACATACATACATACATACATACATACATACATACATACATACATACATACATACATACATACATACATACATACATACATACATACATACATACATACATACATACATACATACATACATACATACATACATACATACATACATACATACATACATACATACATACATACATACATACATACATACATACATACATACATACATACATACATACATACATACATACATACATACATACATACATACATACATACATACATACATACATACATACATACATACATACATACATACATACATACATACATACATACATACATACATACATACATACATACATACATACATACATACATACATACATACATACATACATACATACATACATACATACATACATACATACATACATACATACATACATACATACATACATACATACATACATACATACATACATACATACATACATACATACATACATACATACATACATACATACATACATACATACATACATACATACATACATACATACATACATACATACATACATACATACATACATACATACATACATACATACATACATACATACATACATACATACATACATACATACATACATACATACATACATACATACATACATACATACATACATACATACATACATACATACATACATACATACATACATACATACATACATACATACATACATACATACATACATACATACATACATACATACATACATACATACATACATACATACATACATACATACATACATACATACATACATACATACATACATACATACATACATACATACATACATACATACATACATACATACATACATACATACATACATACATACATACATACATACATACATACATACATACATACATACATACATACATACATACATACATACATACATACATACATACATACATACATTTTGAAAATTTGGTGCGGTTCTCTCTCACCCCCCCCCCCAAAAAAAAATCCAAATATTTTTTCTGATATTAGACAAAATGTTGATCATCAAATCAGTTGGTTTAAAACATATTCAGCAAAAGTTTAATAAGATTTCACTGACTTGTTTATGATCACATCTAGATTAACAGGGTGACTTTTATTCTTTTAGACAATTGTTTAATAAACTTAAGCTTTTTTTTACTTTGAAGCAACACATCCCCATATAACCTGTTGACATGATCATATTAAAATGACAAATGTGGGTAAATTAAATTCTTTCTAAATTGTCATTCATTTTGATAAAATTTTATTTTTAATGGTTCCCATCTTGATTAGTTTTGTGATTAAAAACCTCTTTGACATATAATGACGACATTGTGAGATCTTATGAATAATATTACGTAGATAACTTTATTTGATTTGCACACTTCATACATTATATAGAGTTATGTCCCTTTTGTGACAAAAAAATTCTTATCTAAATGAAACTAAAATGAACGCTAAATTAAATACTGTTCTGTTTTAGTTGTAAAACTTTTTTACAAATGCAAATCTATTTATTTTCAGTTTTGCATTTATTGATTAATATCATTTTTCAGGTCCTTAGAAAACAAGCATAAATTTGTTGCCACACAGTTCCAGTCAGGAACATTCTGCCATTTTTGTGGAAAAAAGGTAAATGCCTGCATCCATAACATGCAAATAGCATAACACATTATTTTTTTTTAAACCTACTTATTCACAAGCATTCCAGGTTTTCTGATCTATAGTTCAAATAGGCATTAGCTGCATTTGTTACTGCAGACAAAACATTTTCAGCTGTCTCATTTAGTTAATGAAAAATAATTATTAACTTTAAATACCTTTTGAAAAAACATAAATGTTCATGTTTGAAAAGAATGAAGTGGATGAAAATTCATTCAAAGCTTTCTATGAGTATTAAGCAGTATTCATTTGCTCAATCTTCTTTTCTGAGGGCACCATTCCATATCGGCATAATAATTATTTCTGCTATTGGTCCACATGGCTACTGAGCAATGGGTAGACCTGATAATATGTACCGTTTGAGAGAAAATGAGGAAAATTGTAATGCAGATAAAAGGAGAGTCATGCAGTATTTTCAGCAATTGATACTTACTGTAAATTCATTTATTTTTGAGGTTTTGCAAAAAATGACATTTTTGTGGGTATTTAAATTCATGGCTTGGGCAAGGGGTCCTATCGTGTTTATGGAAAGATCATTGTTGGTAGGGTCTTTGAATGTGTGTTTTGTAGCAACCATGAAATCCATGAAAATTGGTACCCCACAAAAAATAGTGAATTCACATGATCTCACACACAGTGGATGCAGTTATCTGTTAGTTTTTCCTCCCATCCTGATGTCCATCAGAATGTTAGATGTAAAATGACATATCTTTGGTCAAAGAGCTGATGAATTCCTGTGACATTAACTGCTTATTAATCTGTCAGCATATTCTTTTATTTATCTCATCAGTGTTCATGTTTAGTACATGAAGTGTCATAAAGTCGCTTCAAAAGAACAGTAAGTAACACAATAAAATGACACCCAGTAATAAGAACACTTGTTGAGTGATGTAAAGCCTTTTCAAAAATTATTATGGTGCAGTTAAAATAAAACTAATGTGCACAATATGTGAAGTTTATGAACAATCAATTAAGGTCCTCAGTGTTTGACATCACAATTTATTTTATTTACTCGTTTTCTTATTTCAAGTGACTTGTATTGCTGTCAAATAAAATATATTTCTTCTTTTATCAACACCAAAGAATGAGGAAAGAGCAAAATTACATGACATGTGCAACACATTGTTAAAAATTAATAATGTCAACATGAATTTATTTGTTGTATTTTTACAGTCTGATCTCATTGATAGGACACAAACTGTTGCTGTTAGAAAATTTGATTAATTATTGGGTATTGTATATACTCACTTAAAAAGTCAAGTCCAACTGCAAACTGCACAGACCCAGATATGCCATCGCATAATGCACCAGCAGAGCTTGGTCTATGCAGCTTGTTAGAAGTAATCAGTAGAACAAACAACATAGACCCTGATCTGCTGGCACATTATGTGACAACAGATCAGGGTCTATGTTGTTTGCAGTTGGTCTTGACCTGTAGGCGAGTATATATGGTAAGTGAGTTCAGTTTTGATTGATTGATTGATAGTTAATCAATGTCACATTGACAAATGATGATTATATTGTACCATGGTAAACTGAACAAAGTGCCTTATCTGGGGACACACCAGGGCAGCCAGCTGAGCTTGGTTTGGGCAGGATTCAAACATCCATCCCTCTGGTCATGAATCTGGCATGCTAACCACTGAGCCACCATTGCTCTTCATTAATCTTTGAATGACTTCAGTTCTTTCCATTCATGTTCTGTTAAAGCCATTGTTGGACATATAAAAGTCAAATTAATGAGACAGGACTGTATTTTGTTGTGTATTTCTGCAGATCTGGATGAAGGGTGCATATCAGTGCAGTGTCTGTGATATGATATGCCATAAGAAATGTGTGGAGAAATGTCAGCTGCAGACAGTTTGTACGCAGTAAGTAATTCGTAATTCCACCCATATCTCTCTTGTTTCCTCCACCTGCCAGTGCCATCAAAAGTGTTGCATCTAATTGGCTAATCTAGTTTCAACTCTAGAGGCCATATTTCTGATTCAGTTTTTATCAAACTTGCAATATTTGTTTATATCATTAAGATCTTGGACAAGTTTGATAATGAGTGAGATCCATGCATACTAATGAGTTGATTTTGCATTTTGATCAAACTTGGAATATATGCTTATATTATTAAGATCATGGACAAGTTCAGTAATGAGCAAGATCTATGCATACTAATGAGGTGATCTTGAATTGGATTGGCTGAACTTGTTACCACTCTGGAAGCCATATTTCTGATTTGATTTTGATCAAACTTAAAATATGGGCTTATATCATCAAGATCTTTGATGAGTTCGATAATGAGCGAGATCCATGCATAATAATGATGTAATTTTGCATCTGATTCTCTGAGCTTGTTACCACTCTGGAAGCTGTATTTCTGATCTAATTTAGATCCAACTTGAAATATATGCTTATATCATCAAGAGCTTGGACAGTTTAGATAATGAGCAAGATCCATGCATATTAATGAGGTTATCTTATGTCTGATTAGTTGTTACCACTCTGGAAGCCATATTTTTGATCTGATTCTGATCAAACTTCAAATATAGGCTTATATGATCAAGATCTTGCATGAGTTTTGATAATGTGTGGGATCCATGCATATTATAGAGGTGATCTTGCATGTGATTGGCTGAGTTTGTTACCACTCTAGAGACTATTTCTGATCCAGTCTTGATCAAACTGAATAGGCTTAAATCATTAAGATTTTGGATGAGTACAAACCTAAGCAAGATCCATGCATATTAATGAAGTGATTTTGTATCCAATTACTTGAGCTCATCAACACTTTATTGACTCTGTTTCTATGTAATTAGGCTTATATCATCAAAATATATAATGTGTTTTATTATGAGCCAGAAAAATCTATGCAATGTGATATTAATGAGATGGTCTTGCGTATAATTGGCTATGCTTCATACCACTTGAGAGACTGTATTTCTCACCTGATTTTAATCAGACTTGGTAAGTAATCTAATATCATCAAAATGTTGGGTGATTTTTATTATGAGTGAGATCTATGCATATTTGTGAGGTGATCTTGCACCTGATTGGCTGGGAGTTTTTGTACCACTCTAGAGATTGTATTTTTGATAGGATTTTGATCAAACTTGGTAAATAGGTGTGTGTCATCAAGATCTTGTTTGAGTATGATTATGAGTGCAATTCATGCATAATAATGATGTTACCTTGCATCTGATTGGCTGAGCTTGTCAGCAAACTAACAGCTATGTTTCTGATCAGATTTTGATAAAACTTGGTAAATAGTCGTATATTATCAAGATCATGGATGATTTTGATTATGAGTGAGATCTATGGTAATTAATGAGGTAGGCTTGTATCGACTTGGCTAAGCTTGTTACCATTCTGGATACTGAATTCCAGTTGGACTTTGTTCCACCTTAAGCTTATATTATCATGGTTTTAGACAGGTTCTATAATTAGAGAGATCTAACATATTAATGAGATACATTACATCTGTTTTGCAGAGCTTGTTAATTCTCTAGATCTAGAGGCTATATTTCTCATCCAGTTTCTATACCACTTGGTAAATCGGTTTATATCATCAAAATCTTGGATGACTTTGATTATGAGTAAGAGACTGTGCATATTAATTATGCCTTTATCTTTAGAAAGAATTTTTATCAGGATATAGTGAAATAGATAAAATAAACTAGATATAAATTTTAGGAGATAGTTTACATAGCTTGTGTTCTTACAATAAAAAATAAACCTGCTTAGTGAAATGGTCAGCTGTTATGTAAGTCAGGTGAGCAATATCAGGCCCACTTGGGCCTCTTGTTGCAGTGTTATCCTTTGTAGACTGGTTCCTTCGTTTTAGGTCATTTTATAAATGAAAATCCAAAATCTGTTCCATTCAATAATATGTATAGAACCAGTGTTAGGAGAAAGACACTGCATAAAAGTCTGCCGATTGCCAATTTCAACTTCATAAAGACTATTTAATTCTGTCTAGTCATACTAAACCAAGCTTCTGCAAGTTACTTCTTTGTAAATAAAAAATGTTAACCTATTTAATTAAGATACATTAAGTTCATTACTCAGATAAAACCTTATATGTGAAGTTTTTGCAGATAAATGCCTGTATTGGTTCATCATGTGCAATCTGGTAGTAACCTGTATGCACAAGTATAGTATGCTTATTTCAAGATTTTCCATTTTTAGTCACAACAATTAACTTTTATTTCACATTTACTATCTACACTTAGTAAAGCCTTCTCAGTCAACTTTTTTTTACCAAACAAGTGCCATTCATGTCGCTTTCTTTACAATCCCACGGGAATCATTTTCATGACATGTCAAACAAAAAATGACATGTTCCTAAACTTTTAATGACTTTTATTCTGGGGAACTATCTTGTACCTCTGGCAGTCATAATAGTGAAGGATGTTGATGTAGTTAAATTTGCAGTCAGCTGCATGTTGAGGTAGTAGTCAGCTGCATGTTGAGGTAGTTACTTTTATAGTCAGCTGCATGTTGAGGTAGTTACTTTTATAGTCAGCTGCATGTTGAGGTAGTTACTTTTGTAGTCAGCTGCATGTTGAGGTAGTTACTTTTGTAGTCAGCTGTATGTTGATGTAGTTACTTTTGTAGTCAGCTGCATGTTGAGGTAGTTACTTTAGTAGTCAGCTGCATATTGAGGTAGTTACTTTTGTAGTCAGCTGCATGTTAAGGTAGTTACTTTTGCAGTCAGCTGCATGTTGAGGTAGTAGTCAGCTGCATGTTGAGGTAGTTACTTTTATAGTCAGCTGCATGTTGAGGTAGTTACTTTTTCAGTCAGCTACATGTTGAGGTAGTTACTTTTGCAGTCAGCTGCATGTTGAGGTAGTTACTTTTGTAGTCAGCTTCATGTTGAGGTAGTTACTTTTATAGTCAGCTGCATGTTGAGGTAGTTACTTTTGTAGTCAGCTGCATGTTGAGGTAGTTACTTTTGTAGTCAGCTGCATGTTGAGGTAGTTACTTTATTAGTCAGCTGCATGTTGAGGCAGTTACTTTATGGTCAGCTGCATGTTGAGGTAGTTACTTTATAGTCAGCTGCATGTTGAGGTAGTTACTTTTAAAGTCAGCTACATGTTGAGGTAGATACTTTTGTAGTCAGCTGCATGTTGAGGTAGTTACTTTTGTAGTCAACTGCATGTTGAGGTAGTTACTTTTGTAGTCAGCTGTATGTTGATGTAGTTACTTTTTTAGTCAGATGCATGTTGAGGTAGTTACTTTAGTAGTCAGCTGCATATTGAGGTAGTTACTTTTGTAGTCAGCTGCATGTTGAGGTAGTTACTTTTTTAGTCAGCTGCATGTCCCTTCATTGCATCCTGTATGTTGTCTTTTTTTCTTTCAAAAGAGTCAACTCTTTCACTGATGGTCTTAAAATGCAGAAGTTTTAAAGGACAGAAAATATCATTGTGTGGTTGGCTAAAACTGTAAAATAGCTTTCTTATGAACAAATCTCACAGAATGTTGATTATGATCTTTATGTTGCATTGTACATCTACTATCATCAGGCTGTATCAGCTCAATAAGACTTGTCTGAGTGAAAGCTCTCAAGACTCCTAGAATCACATCACCATATCCATCATTTAATATATCATTAACACAAATGTACATGTATATTATATTCATCATTTAATATATCCATAATATGAGTATACATGTATATTCATCATTTAATATATTCATAATATCATAATATGAATGTGTGTGTGTGTGTATATATATATATATATATATATATATATATATATATATATATATATGTATATATTCATTATTTAATATATCCACAATATGAATGTGCATGGATACTATATTCATCATTTGATATAACCATGATACAAATGTACATGTATGTTACCAATGTTCTCCCTGGGGCTTTGTACCATAGCAATTCCGATATGCTATAATTTCAGACAAGAACCTGTCGATATGCAATTCACTAGTGTCAATATGCTTTAATGTTCCCCCATATCCTTTAAAAATTAATCTGTTAAATAAACATCTTGTCACCAAATACAAAACCTTGTCACTCAGATGACACCTGTTCTTACCTCTTCTTGGGCATGTACTTGAGATAATCCAGGATAATTACTCAAGTAGCCATTATCTTTTGTACCTGCCTTGGCCTGATTGATGGTGTATGACCTTTGATGCTGGTTTTGTCTTTGCATTCACATAGTCATGTCATCAGCCAGCGATGATGGAGTATACTGGCAGTGTGCCTTATATATATCTTTCAGTATTTCCACTACTGGCTCAAAATGTGTGACATATTTCTTTTTAAATGAAGCAAATTCTTAATGATCGTTCTGAAAAATGGACACAACACCTTCAAAGAAACATAAAATTATCCAGCACCAGGCTAGCCCCATGTTGGCCTAGCTACGAAAATCTGAGCTTGGTGGCTCTGATTCAGATAGCAGGATTTCCCAAAAGAAAGAGCATAAGAAATGAAAGACAGGTTTCAATAGTGAATGGAAGACTTCATATACTGTGGTAGAAATTTGTTGGATCAGATGGTAAATCTTCCATATTGCTAAAATTTTGGTTTAGATCTACTTAATTACCAATGGGTGAGATCATATGATGGTAGTAGTGGGTTACAGTTTCTAAGGCACTATTACAATCTATTATTTTTATTTTTATTTTTATTGTAGTAGTTGTAGTTGTTGTTGTAGTTGTGATTGTTGTTGTTTTTGTTATTTTCCAGAACATGTGACAAGAAAAAGTTTGTGAATGAAAATTGCATCTTACCTATGAGTTGCTCTTATGTGTACATGGTATACTCTCAGCCAGAATAATATGGTTTGATCAATAAACATTAACTTAAGTAGGTACTGCCCTGTGAATTTCTCATTTCTGTCTATCCAGATAAGAAAAGGAGTAGTTTTTATCTTCCAATTTTTACCCATTTTGAAAACATGTAAATAAAAGGTGTTGGATTATTCCTTTATTGCTGTGCATCATCTTTTTATTTGTCAGAATTGCAAATTAAAGCATACAAACCTCAAACCAGTGAGCTGTTTCTACAATGCACATATGAACTTGAAACCACATTATGTCTTTGACATTTGGAATCAATACAACTTGGATAGTTTTATGGTTTATTTAAATTTAAAGACATGAGTTTTGGCATTAAATCATGTTATAACCTAGGGAAATAAAGAATACTATGTAAATATATGTACTTTTATAATTCATTGATATTAATTTTGTCACTTTTATGATGTTAACACGCTTGTTTTAAAACATTTTATGACACTACTGCATGCTTACCTTGATGCTATCAAAAATTTATGCGGAGATCACTGTTATGCTTCATCAGGTATACTAATTCAGTTTGCATCAAACACAGATTTTGTTGTCTTCATGTTTGTACAAACCATTATTTACTGTATTAATGATTATTTAGAAACGGCATTCACTCTCTATAAGGCCCTTCATTATAACATTCCTTGTATCACGTACTTCATTATAAGGCATTTTCACTATGTGGTGGTATACTCTATGGCTCTATGGACAGCATTAGAATGAGAGAGTGCTGCATTTCTGTTTTGTATAAAATTTATAACACTGTAAAAGAAAAGATCATTCCATTTTGTATCAAATGAATATTGACTCAGCTCTTATTACATAATGATGTTTCATCAGCTAGAATTTTGTTGTTTCAGTTGTAAAAACAACTGTTTTGATAGATTAATAACAGTTTAATTCTCCGTGATATGAAATGTATACACAGAAAAAGAAATGATGATATATTTTCTGTTTAATAAATAAGTTGCTAAAGGAGACCATTTCTATTCAGTAACTTTTCTTGAAAATGGAGTATTTGTCCGAAATATAGAATGAAACATTTATTTCATAAAGAATCAGTGTATTTAAACATATGAATATATGAGAGGCTATTATTACTTGCTTATGTGGTTTTTGTATGCTTGCAGAAAGTGCATTTTTGTTTTGGTCCTGTCCATCCCAACATCTTGGCAAAATTGCACCAAAAATACTCAATATATATAAATGAAATTTGGCAAACTTATTTATATGCATATGTAGATGACCTGATGTGGTTTTCAGGCCATTGCAGCAATTTTTTATTTATTTTTGTTTGAAACAAATTTTGTAACTTTGTGGACTTGGACCTTTTGTTTTATAAAACCTTGTTAGCACGTTTAAGCAAAAAACCACTTGAGGTAGACAATGAAGCTTGGTAGACATTAATGTAGTCATATGGAGATGACCTGGTAACATTTTTCAGGCCAGTGCAGCAATTTTTCAATTATGTACACATTTTTGAACTTCTTGGACATGTACCTTTTTTGTATTATGCAAAATACTTGTTAGCATGATGAACAAAAACCATGTGTGGTAGATATGAAATTTGGTTGGCATCTTTGTATGCATGTATAGATGACCTTATTGTATATTCATGCCATTACAAGTTTAAAATTTTTTCCAAGTTTTTTAACTTTTTGGACTCACATTTTGGTCTGCAGTGGGGGCATACATGTTTTACAATTATAGGTCCTAATGAGATGTAGATATTGGGTTAAGTAGATTTTCCTTGGTTTTCTAAGGTTAATAGTCAGTTTCACTGGATTTTTTAGGTTGTTGAAAATGTGCTGTAATTTAAATTTAAAAAACATAAAGGTGATTTACATGTAAATCTGATTCAGGAATGATTTGTTCATGTTCAATATTTGTTCATATATGCAAGAGGGAAGTGTTGCATCAGATTCCGTTCTTATTCTGACAGAGATGGTGTAAAGCTGCGGGCCAGGCCAGCTGAGCCATGGCGCATACCCATCAGACATACAGAACCAGAGAGACAGGTTGGTGACAAGGAAGATTTGGATAGAACAGGGGGCATCTTCAGTAAATTTCGCCGTGATGCAGCTGCACCTAAACTCAATGTCTCAACCGGTAAGATTTCTACCACTTGTTATCAGCTAAAACAATTGATTCCTCTTTTGAAATTTCTTATGCTTTATGTTTAATTTCAAATGATAAAAATAGCATGTCAAGATATTTGTCTCATGAAACAACAATGGAAGTTTATTCTACTTGGACTAGTACAAAGTATTTATACAGGACAAAATTTTGTGTTATTTTTAAATGGAACTTTTGAAATAAAGAGTACATTCATTAGGTTTGCACACACCACAAGGGAAAATATATTTATTATTTGGCCCTGACAGTTGTATTGGAATTATTAATGCACATTCGATTTTCATCGTATTATGACAAGTGGATGGTTGTATTTTCAGTATGGCTTTCTTCTGTGGGGGTTGGCATACCTGGGATGGTAATAAATTCTTCAAAAATTTTTTCTCAACACTAGCTGAGGACATAAAATGGGGTTCACACATCACCAAAATCAACTAAAAATAAAATAATACCTCCCTTGCATTCTTGAAAAGATGTCAGAATTGTCGTAAATTGGCATACCATATATACTCACTTACATGTAAAGTCGAGTCCAACTGTAAACTGCACAGACCCAGATCTGCCATTGCATAATGTGCTGGAAGGTCTGGGTCTATGCAGTTTGTTAGGAGTAATCAATAGAACAAACAACATAGACCCTGGTCTGCTGGCACATTATGCAACGGCAGATCAGGGTCTATCTTGTTTGCATTTGGACTCAACTTATATGCGAGTATATATATTTTACTTCTCATTTGTATGGTCAATACTTGAATTCTAGTCAGTTGTTTGGTACCCATCCTATGCTAAGAAATAGACTGACTAGAAAAGGTGTAACATGAAGCTGCTAGGTTCATCATTGATGGTTATAAATCTAGAGATGTTGGTTGTGTAACTGAAATGTTAGAGAACCTGGAACTGCCCACCTTGAATTCCTCTATAAAGTGGTCACAGTTTGGTACTGGTTATAAAATACCTTGATTTTCTCAACAATTTACAACAGGAATGTATTAAAGGGCCTAAACAATTCAGAGATTTTGAAAGTGGAAATATTGTTGAAAAATCTGCAGTTTGCAATAGTAGAGCATTTTATACAGAGCAATGTAATACACATTAGTTTTGGAATTCTTTCTTTGTGAGAACCCATATAGATCAGGATAACTGTGATGAGAAACTAGTGCATGTGAAAACAGTTGAAGACTTCAAAAAGAATTTTCGTTTATCTCTACTGAATACCATATATACTCAGTTATAAGTCGAGTCCAACAGCAAACAGCAAAGACCCAGATCTGCTGTTGCATAATGTACCATCATATCTGGGTCATACAGTTTGTTAGGAGTAATCAGTAGAACAAACAACATAGACCCTGGTCTGCCAGTGCATTATGTAATGGCAGATCATGGTCTATGTTGTTTGCAGTTGGACTTGACTTATGAGTGAGTATATATGGTATCTCTCTCCTCTGGCACATTAATTTCCAAAAGGCCCTGTTCTGCACAAGCACAGAAAGAGAAACAATACTAGTGTCTTTGTTTTAAGTATAATTATGCAGCAAGATGCTAGAATGGAGTTGATAATTTAAGACTGATGAGTTAAGGTTTCAAAATGCTACAGAATAAAATGTCAGCAAATTTACTTTTACCTTTTATGCTCAAATATGGGAATGATCACAAAGGAATATGATAGAAAGTAATGGGTCTATTTATTTTCAGGCAAACAATAAATCGGACAAGTTGCATTCTACTTAACACAGAGATTTTATACAAGATACCACATAAGTTTTGTATGAGGAAGGAATTGCTTTGAATGGCATATTTCACCAAATGTAGATGAAGTAAAAGATGTACACATATTTACATATTAGACCGTACTTAAATTTAATCATTATATAGTATATTCAACTGATGTTGTTATGTTTTTTCTTCCCATTAAATATTGCATTAATTTACAAAATATTTGTATCAGTAGTGATAAAAAGGCTCTCAGTTTGGGGTAGAGTTTGGTACATAGTCCAAATACATTTAAATGAAATGACCTAAATGCATATAGATGTGTCACAATGTGTTTTAATATAAAATTATAATGCGTTCATAATAATATCTTATAAACTTTGGATTATTTAAAGGTGTAAGATTAATGCACCTGGCCCTAGCGTATCCTTCAGTCGATGAGACTTTGTCAGGTTGGTTCACGCTATACAGGAATCTTTATATAAATAAATTTATATAAATCTAAAAATATGTATCCTCTTCAATTTCTACCTCTCCAACTATGCACGGATATTCATGGTTCTCTCCCATGATTTTCCTAAATTTCACTTCCGTAAACACAAGACTTTTGTCCTTTTTTGCATGACAGTGTATTGCCAAAAATATATATTGCTCTGAAAATTTTTGTATTCAGCTCAATTTCTAAAATTATATTAGGCAATTATACATGTTGACATAACAACATTACAAAGATGTAAAACAAATGTGTTGAAAATTTCTTATCTCTGAGTTTGCATTGAAAAAGTGCAAGAGGGTACATTATATTTTTCACTACATTAATATTTTAAACTATTAAAAATAAAAACACTGAGCAGATGCATAACTTCTGATGAATGTCAGTCACCACATTTGACAAACTGAATTACTAGTCTATCACAATACAGTTTTATATTCACTTTGTCTCAGATTTTCATTTTAGAAAGTGTTTTATGTCTTGTACATTTCTTGTTATAAGAGCATATATATTTTAGCGATTGTATTACTGGCAAGGTATTGTTGTAGGAAAATCAAAATAGCTCATTTGGGAAAAATCTGCTATTTCTATTCCAAAATACTATCTCATTGTAAATTTGTATTTCTATCTATTATACATAATCTGTGGATCTTGATCTTTTCAGATTTGTATTTTGTATTTTAGTGAGATATCAGAAGGGGGAAGTACAGGGCATTACCCCAACCCGGTCCCCTCAACCATCTCCCACCCCAAGTCCATTGTCAAGCCCCACTGAGAGTCCAGTTGTGGGCAGAAAGAGGTTTAGTTCCATGCCAAATGAGCAGCAGGCAGAGTCAGAGATAAGTCAGTTCCTTAACAGCCAGAATTTGACTGTAAGTGGTCATGTGAGATCTTGCTCTAGTACCTGTATTCCACAACTAATAACCCCACTAACACCACCTGATTTAACCGCAACTTTCACAAAGGTGAGATACTGTACTAACAACAGACTAATGATTTCTTATATTTATAGTTTGAACCACTTGTCTAAAGCTGGTTTAGGGTCCAGCTTTGTAAATAATTACATGTAGGCCACTACACTCAACCTCTTCCAATGCTAATGTAAAATGCTATACTGACAGTAGCTGATGATTACTTGATAGAGAATATGATTTATTTAACATGACTTATAGTAGCTAGTCAGTTTCTGTTACATGTATTTTAAATGATGATATAGAGTGAATTTGCTTTTTTTCATGGGATATCAATTATTGTTGATTTCATGGTTACTAATACCGTATATACTCGCTTATAAGTCGACGTTTTTTTACTTAGAATTCGACTCATGCAGAGTAGGGGTCGTCTTATAAGCACGACATTAAAAAAATTAAAAATATCTTGGGGTAATGTTGGAAACTCTAGATGTTTGCAGTACATAAAAAACTGTCAATTCATATATTTTTACATTTTCATGCCACTATTCCTATGCAGTAATGCATATATGGTATGCACTGTGTTTATCCGTTTCATGACGGTATTCATTACACAGTACATGTATCTACAGTTATTTGGATTTTAATAATTTGAAAATATTACCGGTAAATTAAATACTACCTACCGCAAAATGAAGTGTCCGTCAATGTTTACCGTGGGTGTTTACTAGTAAGTATATTGCCTCCATATTCGTGCAAGTCCGAACAACCTGTATATGTATTAATATTTGTGTTTTGCTGTATAAAGACTGTGCTTGATGCAATAAAAGTTTTGATTTAATTTGTATTTTCCTTTTCCATAAGTCAGATTTAATTCCCAAGTGATATTTCCCAAGTTATCTGCCAGTGCACGTGGGCAGATAAGCCTTTGGCACGTAAAGGGACTCGCTTTGTTTTCAAGTTGACAATCCTTTTGATCGAGCCGCCAATCTATACTTGTTCAGTGCCAAGTAGAGTTCTACAACTTCCTGTGCATATACTTTGACCTTAATCCCTTTGCTTGTAAAGGCATCACACTCTTTGTTTTCCCACGTGACAACCCTTTGATCAAGCCGCTAGTTTGATACATGTTCAGTGCCAAGTAACAGAGGGTGGCTATTTGAACTCCCTGTGATCTTGCCACACAATTGACATGTGTTCAGTTGCAGCCTTTAATAGATTTCTGACTTTATGATCAAAGTGTTACTCACAGAGCCCAGGCTCAGTCTTTGCATAAGCACCCGCATATGACAGTAAAGCCGAAAATCGGAGTCGGACGAGATTTACAATGACTAGACGAAGACGATTTACAATGACTAGACAACGATGTAGGATTTCAGAACTTTATCAGACAATGAGGATTCATTCTTGGACTTTGTACCAGATGACATTAGATAGTGACATTTATAGGATACCATGAATCACAAAAAAATGGACTTAACTTTCATTGTTTATTTGTACGACGTGTGGAATTAACATATTACGGGATATTGTGAATCTGATCATTCTGAACTTCTATTTTTATACCGGTATGTGACCTATAATTGAATTCGTGGATTTATCATATAAATGGATTTAAAATGTCAAGCATTATGGATTTCAATGGACTTTATTACACAAAGATGGACAAATTGTAAGTTGTCAATTTATTTGTGACATATTTCACTCAATAATTTAATTGTATTTTACACTGGTTTTGTCTTTATCTATCCAGTTTGGCTTGTTTATATTTCCAAAGTGCATTTCTGACTCACTAAGAAGTCACCCCTTCAGACGGATCTGACTTCCAAAATACACCCTCTGACTTATAGGAGGGTCAAAGAGAAAATCACTTTTTGCAGCCCTAAAAAGGGGGGGTCGACTTATAGTCGAGTCGACCTATAATCGAGTATATACGGTAACCATGAATTTAAGGACCTAATGAACAATGATCCTTTTGTGGAAACAATAGATCAGGGGTGTCAAAAATATGGCCCACCAGACTCATTATTTATTATTATTATCTATTATTATTTATTATTATTTATATCAAATCTGGCCCGCCATAGGAAATGAGTTTGACACCCCTGCAATAGATACTTTCTCCTGATCAACAAATTTAAGTACAAACAAAAATGTAATTGTTCCCCAAATTATGAAAATTGATACCCATGAAAATAAATGAATTCACACAATTAGCTTCAAATTTAATGAATATATTAAAGTCAGAATATACAGTATGTAAGAGGAAATTTGTATGCATTAATAGTCGGGATATATAGAATATAACACAAAATGTAATGAATATATTAAAGTCAGGATATACAGTATGTATCAGAAAATTTTAATGAATATATTAAAGTTACGATAACCACTATGTAACAGAAAATTTGTATGATAATATTTTAAAGTCAGGATATACATTATGTAACAGAAATTTAATGAATGTATTAAAGTCAGGATAATTATACAGTAACAAAATTTTAACGAGTAATAAATAAGCAAAGTATTTACATGTACGGAGCTGCAGTGGTTCAATGGCTAGTATGCCAAGATCACAATCCAAAGGTTGCATATCGGAATTCAGCCCAGATCAGCTCAGGTTGGCTACTGTGATGTGACTCTGGGTTTGGCACTTCAATCCCACTGTCTCGGCACTATAATATAGCCTTTCTTGTGGTAATGTGTAAAAAACACCAAAACAAATGAAGCATTTACATACATTTCATATCTGTGTTACATGATACGGTATAATAGGAATATTATTGTCTTGTTTTTTGTTAGCAGACAATGCGATTAATACAATCCATCATATGTACTGGTCATGGATAGGGAATTCTTACATCATCAGGCTGGTTTGATGCCATGCACTTTTGTGACATTAGGTGTTCGCAAACATTGGAATTTCACCTGCTGCTTGAGTAAATTTTTTTTTTTTCATGCTTAAAATCTCCCTTTTTCTTTTTGTATATATATTGTATGTACCTAGTAATTGATCATGTTGGTATTTGGTATGTATTGTATGTACCTAGCAATTGATCATGTAGGTATTTGGTATATGTTGTATGTACCTAGTAATTGATCATGTAGGTATTTGGTATATGTTGTATGTACCTAGTAATTGATCATGTAGGTATTTGGTATATGTTGTATGTACCTAGAAATTGATCATGTAGGTATTTGGTATGTATTGTATGTACCTAGAAATTAATCATGTAGGTATTTGGTATATATTGTGTGTACCTAGTAATTGATCATGTAGGTATTTGGTACATACTTTATGTACCTAGAAATTGATCATGTAGGTATTTGGTATATATTGTATGTACCTAGTAATTGATCATGTAGGTATTTGGTACTTACTGTATGTACCTAGAAATCGATCATGTAGGTATTTGGTATATATTGTATGTACCTAATAATTGATCACATAAGAATAATGATAATACCTGATTTGCTGTGTGCAAATGTTTACCAGAGCTCTCAGAAAAGACTCTGGACCCTTGGGCCTAAATTCTTTCCTTGTGCTCATGCAGTCATATGCACAGAACAGACAATATATTATCCATATAATTCCACACCAACACATATCATGGATTATTTTTCTTACATTTCTGACTTGGAAATAGTATTTGAAAATGAAAGATGGCATATCATTGGTATAAATATTACTTAAATTACCAAGTATTTTCTAAAGTTTGCATGTCATTAGAAATAGGAAAACTTTTTAGTTGTTAACAAGGATTACATTTTATGGGTTGGAAAAAAGTTTCTTTTCAATATGAAATGCAAGAAACTTTGCAGACATTCATGATGCCATAAGCATAATGGTGTAATCTACAGCTTTGGCTCAGGGTTCATGACATTAAAAGCTAGATTAAAATTAAACGATGCTAATTTGTCAGTCATTAGACAGGACAATATTTTGGCCCAAGGGAGTTAACTGCTACAAATAGCACAGTGTTTGTAAACAATCATCTGCATAGCCAATGACAATTAAGAAATTTGCAGTGCACAATAACAATGAAATTTTGGCCAAAATGAGTTAGCAAGGTGCCAACAAGGATTCACGAGCTAATAAATTCATTACATGATAGTTTACTGGGGTGTACGGAATGTTATGAAAATGTTAAACATATCTGAAGCCCATGGTGCATGTAGTTCAAATGGTCCTTGCATTCCATTAATCCAGGTAAATTAATATGTAGCTAATATTTAATCATTATTAGTGAGGGTGCTTTGTAACATTCATCACAGGTTAAACATAGTCTTCTACAGAATCCATGTCACAGTGATATGGATTCCTTGTCAAGTTTGTAAATATTTTACTTATTAGTACCTGATGACTTAAAAGATAAATAAAGGTAAAATATGAATAATAAGTGTATACATGAAAATAAATATATATAGAAAATATCTGCACAGGGACTGATGGTATTTTTGTTGCAAAATTAAACATGTATATTTGTTTAAAAGAAAAACAAAGACTCCATCATACAATTTGCTTTTCTTGAAATGTTTATTTGGTCATGATTAAAGTGATTGGCATGAATATTTATCTGTTTGTTGCTACCTTTTATTTTTTGATAGGAGTCACAGTGACTCAGTGGTTAGCATGCTAGATTCATTACTGAAAGGGTGCAAATTAGAATCCTACTATTGTATCAGCCCAGGTCTGCTACCATAGAGTTGTCCTTGAGCAAGGCACTTAACTCCAAATGCCTTGGCACTAAGGGTCGTAGGTTTGATTCCACCCAGGCCAGCCAGGGATGGCTGCCTTGGTATGTCCTTGGGAAAGGCATTATCTCCCATTTCCTCAGCATGATCTAGTCAATAATTTGTTAAAAGGGTCTTTTAAACCAACAAACAAATGAGCAACCAGATAACCTGCTTGTGTTGCTGTGTTGTAAAACACCCAACAAAACCTAACCAAATCTTGCTTGTTTTGTTATGAATATATGAATATAAAAACTTTATAAATAGTTATACTGTCACAGATTTAACAATTGGTAAGTCGTATCAAAATTAAATGCATAAGTCTTGGCTAATATAATTAATGGCATATATACTCGCTGATGAGTTGAGTCGGACTGCAAACAACATAGACTCTGATCTGCTGTTCCATAATGTGCCAGCAGATCTAGGTCTATGCTGTTTGTTCTACTGGTTACTCCTAACAAACTGCATAGGCCTAGATCTGCTGGTGCATTATGCTATGGCAGATCTGGGTCTGTGCAGTTTGCAGTTGGACCCAACTTATAAGCGAGAATATATGGTATGTGTATTAGCCAGGTTTTGCAGTATTTTCCATGTTAAAATGTCAGTATCATTTGAATATCAGAATATAGGTGAGGAGAGTGACAGTGCTGATGAGTACGGCAGTGACACTGAAGTTCAGAATCTCCAGAATCTCCTCCAAATGGCGAAGAAAAGACATAAACCTGGCCCACCAGGACAGAGTCTCGATGACACCATCGTTATGAAGGCCAAGGAAAAGGGTAGAGAACTCTTCACAGATTTATCTTTACCTGATAGAAAGAAGAAACTAGATGATATGGTATGTTATCATGTCAATTATATTCAAATTTAATTGAGAGATCACCTCCATTAAGTAATCACTGGTCATAAACATACACTTTCTTGACATTCCTCAAACCCATTTTAGAAGAAATTAGTTTCTATTCAGCAAGCTTGTGTTAAAAGCAACCACATTTGCCCAGCCCTGGAGGTCGCCTTTGAACTGTGGATTTACTGTATTTACATATCAATATGCATGTCCAGAACTGTTTAGTTCAAAGTAGAATAGCCCCCTGCAGACTTGGGGATGTAGAATATCCACCTGCAGGCCTGGGGATGTTGAATATCCCTCTGCAGACTTGGGGATGTAGAATATCCACCTGCAGGCTCAGGGATGTAGAGTATCCATCTGCAGGCTTGGGGATGTAGATTATCCACCTGCAGGCTTGGGGATGTAGAATATCCACCTGCAGGCTTTGGGGTTGTAGAATATCCCCCTGCAGACTTGGGAATGTAGAATATCCCCTTGCAGTCTTGGGGATGTAGATTATCCCCCTGCAGTCTTGGGGATGTAGAATATACCCCTGCAGGCTCGGGGATGTAGAATATCCACCTGCAGGCATGGGGATATAGAATATCCCCCTGCAGACTTGGGGATGTAGAATATCCACCTGCAGGATTGGGGATGTAGAATATCCCCCTGCAGACTTGGGGATGTAGAATATCCACCTGCAGGCTCAGGGATGTAGAATATCCATCTGCAGGCTTGGGGATGTAGATTATCCACCTGCAGGCTTGGGGATGTAGAATATCCACCTGCAGGCTTGGGGATGTAGAGTATCCCCCTGCAGACTTGGGGATGTAGAATATCCCCCTGCAGGCCCGGGGATGTAGAATATTCCCCTGCAGGCTTGGGGATGTAGAATATCCACCTGCAGGCTTGGGGATGTTGAATATTCACCTGCAGGCTTGGGGATGTAGAATATCCCCCTGCAGACTTGGGGATGTAGAATATCCCCCTGCAGACTTGGGGATGTAGAATATCCCCCTGCAGGCTCGGGGATGTAGAATATCCCCCTGCAGACTTGGAGATGTAGAATATACCATTGCACGCTCGGGGATGTAGAATATCCCCCTGCAGACTTGGGGATGTAGAATATCCCCCTGCAGACTTGGGGATGTAGAATATACCCTGCAGGCTCGGGGATGTAGAATATCCCCCTGCTGGCTTGGGGATATAGAATATCCCCCTGCAGACTCGGGGATGTAGAATATCCACCTGCAGGATTGGGGATGTAGAATATCCCCCTGCAGGCTCGGGGATGTAGAATATCCCCCTGCAGACTCGGGGATGTAGAATATCCACCTGCAGACTTGGGGATGTAGAATATCCCCCTACAGGCTCATGGATGTAGAATATCCCCCAGCAGGCTTTGGGGTTGTAGAATATCCCCCTGCAGACTTGGGGATGTAGAATATCCCCTTGCAGTCTTGGGGATGTAGATTATCCCCCTGCAGTCTTGGGGATGTAGAATATACCCCTGCAGGCTCGGGGATGTAGAATATCCACCTGCAGGCAGGGGGATATAGAATATCCCCCTGCAGACTCGGGGATGTAGAATATCCACCTGCAGGATTGGGGATGTAGAATATCCCCCTGCAGACTTGGGGATGTAGAATATCCCCTGCAGACTTAGGGATGTAGAATATCCACCTGCAGACTTGGGGATGTAGAATATCCACCTGCAGGCTCGGGGATGTAGAATATCCCCCAGCAGGCTTTGGGATGTAGAATATCCTACTGCAGACTTGGGGATGTAGAATATCCAACTGCAGACTTGTAGAATATGCCTGATGAACCCTCCCATATGAGGTGCAGTAGTTAGAATGCTGAACTCATGACTGAAAAAGTGTAGGGTCAAATCCTACCATCAAATAGGCCTAGGTTGGTTACTATGGTGTGTCCTTGGGCAAGGTACTCAACTCCAATTGACTCGGCACTAAATAACCTACTTGTGTTGCTGTGCTTTAAACACCAAACCAAACCAAAGTATATTATTTTAAATAACTAGAATCATTTAGAATTGTATGACATTGTGGTGCAAGGATTCATCAATTATGTCAAATTCATGATACTATCCAGCACCAATGAGGTTTTGGTTTGGTTTGGTGCTTTACGGCACAGCAACACAAGTAGGTTATTTAGTGCCGAGGCAATTGGAGCAGCAATGAGGAATTTTGATGATGAAGCTCTTGTAGGAGACACAAATTACCGTATATACTTGTGTATAATCCGGGTCCAAAATGCAAACAACTTAGACCCTGATCTGCCATCGCATAATGCGCCGGCAGATCAGGGTCTATGTTGTTTGTTCTACTGATTAGTCCTTACAAACTGCATAGACCCAGAAAATTTGCAGAATATAGCTTGGTGAAATGTACACAGTAAATTGTTGCGTTATACAAAGGTGATTGATGTAGGGCTCAAATCAGCAGGTGAAAAGCTTTCTTGGCTGATAAATTGTCTTTTTAATGCATTTGAGCAAGTTTCACTTTGCCCACTGATTTAGAGATGATCCAAAGCAAAACATGACCTGGAATCATACCCCACTTTTTTCCTACATTCGTTTCTCATTGATCCAAGATCATGGGTTCCTGAAACAGCTTATTTAAGTTTTAACTTGAACATTCCTTGAGTCCTATTATGTAGTACATTTATAGCTGGGACCCATGTGTGATAGAGACCCTATTATTAATCATCTGTAATTGGTCCCATTTGAAGCTGTACTGAAAACTGCAATTACTGGCTTATGATCAACCACTGCATTGCATGGGTTGTTTTTGTGAGGCAAGTTGACTTGATGAAACATGATTTATTCAGGTAGATTACTACTGACCTTAATTGTTATATTCCAAAAGACAAGGCATTGAAATACCTTTGTGAAAAGTCAGATATATGCAAGGCTGTCTGTAGGAAAAAATCAAAGGTATTCAGAATAGGCTAACACAATAATTCTTGCTTAGCAGCAACAGTGTAAACAGGTTCCGGAATTATGCACATAAGAAACTATTGAGTGACAAGCTTACCGGCAAGTAAACTAGTAAGTGAGTAAATTAATAAATAAACAAAAAGGGCTTTTGATAGGATATTTTTCAAAAGGGTTACTGTGACCCCTTAATATTTTTCAAAGGGTCAGCCAGAAGAAGTAGAGGATCATAAAGGGAAAGTAGTTGATCTGATAAGATGAAATACTTGGATTTAACATGTTATATTTTTTAATCAAAGTATAAGCAAAAAGACCATTCTGTAGTATTTTGTCTTCTATTTGGTGTATATATTTGAAAACAAAACTTCATTTTCTGATCTTGCTGTCATAAGTTTTATTTATACACTCATCATATGCTGTTTTCTTTTATAAGTCTCAACAGCCTCAATTTCATATTTTTATTTTCATACTGCATGCATTAAAAAAAGTGTTGATACAAAATTATGCATTTGTGGAACTTGTTTTCTTGAGAAATGGAGTCCCTTATAGCATCAATATGATATCAAAAATATGTTATACTTGTGGTCAGCAGTAACTTTCTGTGGTGGATATGCTACAATTTACTTACAACAAGAGAACACTGGAAATTTTCAGACGACAAATTTGCCATTTGTAGTGAAAAATGACATCTGAAAATTTGATAGCCTTTGGTGATTTCAGTGATTTTTAGTGACAGAGCATTGGCCGGTCTCTGAAATTCATTTGAATTATAAGCTGTACAACTCAATACGCAAGTGCAAAAGTCTCTTTCCATGTCCTTATGTAGTTGAATTTTAACTTAAGTTACGAATTCACAAAATACCTGCTCTCACAGCTGATTTTCACATGTGGTTGTTTATGGTATCTGGGTAGTGTCTTGAGGAGAGGGTGGTGTCTAATTTCTGCAACCAATTAGTGCTGAGACTACTGTGTTTAGGCCAGTGAAAATGGGTCTCTCAAAAGCATGTTGGAGGTCAACAGGTGTATTTAATCCACACATGTTGTCTGCCTGAGCAGTTTATCTGCTAATTACACTTAATTAGGACATCATTTATTGATAGATGTAATACCTAGGGGAGGATAATCCCTGATCCCCAAACAATGATAAAATATGCCAATTTAAATAGGGGTAAATATAACATAAGACTGATGCAGTGAATTTATTCAGGAGGTCTGAGTTTAATTTTCGAATATGATACCTGATCATAATATGTTGAGAATACATCCACTTTCTTGCAATCCAGCAAAAAAAAGATGTTCACCATGTATCTTAGCTTGTTTTAGCAACAAAAGTACTAAATGATCATCTGCCAAAGATGGAAGTCAGACAAGAGTTGTCTCCCTTGGATTATGGGTTGTGCCAAATTCTGCCTTTTCATTAGTTTGAGGAATTCTTTGGAGTTTTCTCACCTTGACAAGTATAAAGTATTTATATTCTGTTTAAATCTTGCTCTTTCTTCATTATGAATGAATGTTTTTCACTTCATTTATCAATCTTCATTGTATGAAAAGCTACAATTTTAGTTGCCTGCATTATAGTCAATAGTACTTAAAATTCATTGCAGTACTCGACCTTTATTATAAGTTATATCAAGTAAATGATCATTTATTCTAAGTAATAAGATAATTTCTGCTGTAATTTTGCTTCACATTATTTTAATCCATGGCATCCACTTCACAGTAAGCCCATTGAGATGCTTGACTGTCTTCAACTGTATATGCCATTGTTTTGATCTCACTAATTACAGGTCTTAACAAAAATTGGCAGGTTGACATGTGGAGTATGCTAGCCGAGGATAATCCCCCCACCAATATTAATTGCATGGGGTGCAGTTTGAACCGTACTTGCAATGTATGCATTCACTAGTCTGAGGAAAGATGGGCAACCATCTCAGCCAAGCAGTGAACCTTGGCAAATGAGAGAGCTACGAAACAAACACACAAGGATGCAGATGCCATTAGTATTGCTGTTAATGCCATCTACATCACCAGTTTTATGACAATCAGATCACTGGAGGTAAAAAGATTACTCATTCAGAAAAAGATGTGACAGTCTTGACTATCACAGATTTCTCAAAGAGTTACAGCCCCACCATCACCCAGACTGACACGATCACATCATACAATCATGGCACAGACTACTGGGCCAGTACCAGCATGGTACAGCAGCCCATCTTGACTAGTTCTTAACATTCCATCAGTGCATGCAGACCCTAGTACTGGCTGTGGTGATCAGCACTAGACTATGGCACCAGATATCAGCTGGACCTGGACAATATCCATTCCAGCTCTGGCACAGACTCAACCTATATCTTCTACAATTGGGACTGGGTGATCTATTTTCATGGTATAACCAGTCCCTGCCCCAAGACAGAAACAACATCTAGCACCCAGTCATGCCAGTACCAGCCATGGTTCTGTTACAGATGGCTAGTACGACCAGCACCAAATTTGTTGAACCATCTGAAACTATCCAGTACTTGACCTATGGAAGCATCATAGACTTGAACCAGACAGGTTTACCAACAGATCTGTCATGACCCAGTAGTGACTATGGCAACACTCCACATTCCCAGACACCTGGCACCTGACTTGGACTTTTGATGAGATGCATTCTTAATGCCTGGAGATCACCCTGTTCCAGCATGGATGGACTATAGCATTGTTTATTATCCCTGACAAACTCTTTTGCTACCCTTTAAGGGGGCTCTGCTGTCAACCCAATCTTCCAAGGTCAAAGACACACACTCACAAGCAGCATATTTGTTTTTCAATCTGATGATTTCCAGAGAAGATGCAGCATTCTGTGCATCTTCTGGCTTCTGACTCCATAGTTCTGTCCTCCTTCTGCTCTGTCATTGTATTTTTGCAGAATTCCTGCATCTGTTGATCTCTGTACCAAGAAAGGCCTTCTTTCAAATTGCTCCCATAGTCTGATCAAGTTGCAGAAATTCTGTGTTGTTTTCAAATGCAGTTCTAAGACCCAAGCATCAACAGGTCAGTTTTCTACAAGAAACATGCACTGGTATTTTACACTGAAGTCCCAGCTGTCAACAGAGGTTTTGTGGGCCTCGGAAAGTTGAAACCTTCCACTATGTGTATGGACCAGAAATCCATCTTTAACATGCAACAACTGGTTGACAATGTGATAGTGATAGGATCAATAGTTGAAATGGTCTCTATGGCTATATTCCAGCAGTGTAAGCACAGCCTTGACTCCTGCATTGAGAACTGCAGTGACAGACATGCATGGGAGCCATGCGCTCTTATACTCAACAGGACAGCTCAACACTCTGCAATGCCGTAACTGCATTTGTTTTATCTCTAGCTTGCAGACATAGATGCATTCCTATCAACATCCACTCTGCTAAAAGACCATCACAAGGCCATCCTTAGATTGCAGCCTCTATCTTCCAACCTTCCATTCTACAGCCAGATAGAAGAGGTAGGACAACAGACCACCAAGGAGGCAAACATCTTGTCAGCCCAGTGACCCAAAATACAATCTTTGTTCCCCAGTAGGGACCAGAAAAGTGGGAAGGACCCTTCCAAGACATGCCAGATCAAAAACCTCTCCTCAAAACACCAGAGCAAGTAATGACAAGACATCGGGTGATAAGGATAGGTTTAGACCCAGCTTCTCTGCCAGGCATGCATGTCCTGCTCTTTTCCATTACCCCAGTGGAGGGAAAACTTCATCACTTCACTATGTGATGGGGAATCCCTGCCCTGCAAACAGTAGCTCACGTTAGAAATTAATGCTCTCTTCATGAAAAGGGCAGTTGAGTTCATTCACAACACAACTCCACTGGGATTCTAATCCAAACTTTGCAAAGATCTAAGCTTTCTCAACCAGCAACTTTGGTACCCGAGTTTGGCATGGAGATTCTGAGACCAGTCCTCAATCCCTTTCAGGATGAAGACATTGCAGTTATCTGGACCTTTACAAGAATAATGGACAGAGTTGTTTGTCACTTTAGAACCACTTCCACATCAGTGACACCCAGCTTCCTGCTGGACAACATCCTCCAAAAACACCAGGTGAGCAGCCTTATGTAGCAAGACATACAATTCATTGTTATACTATTGCTTTGTCTCTGATTCCTTGTCAACAAGGACATATCCCATAACATTCCACCCATGGGGTTGGTCTATAGGGCCTGCTACTCAAATGGTAATGGTTAGTCAGTTATATTCTGTATGTAAGGGAAGTGGGTGTTGGTGTGTGTGTGTATGTATGTATGTATGTATATATATATTGAGAGAGAGAGAGAGAGAGAGAGAGAGAATTAAATGAAGAGGATTAAGAGGTTAAGTAGAGTGGTGAGACAGGTCATTGAAAAAAATCTAGCTAGATTGTAGTGTAGTAATTTTTGAGAGGTGGACAGGAAATATTCCATAGGAAGTGTGCACATAAACAGTAATTGTCTACTTTGACATAGTTTTGTGATTTATTTTATACCATTGAGGTTCCTCACTCCCGAAGAACCCTTTTTGCCATCTGGATGAGCCAGAATTGCCGGGCAGACTTATTTACATTGTGACTTCATTCATACTTATATGAAATAATGGCACTTACTTTATTCTCCACAATTCTCTGTGATTTAAGATCTAACCACAGTCATGACCTATCTGATTGAATAATCTACATAAAGCATTGATAAATAGAGAGCAAACTTTCCTGTATAAATTTAAATCTTCCTGAAAGCATCTCATTTTATCCACATATTTTTATTCCAATTTTAAACTATGTATATACTCTAATTACAGCATGGTAATACAGGGGTTTCAGTAAGAAATGAAGTAGCAGAAATTGGAAAAGTATTGGGGGAGTGGGCAGGGGGCAAAACCTTTCTCTGGTCCAGGTTGAAATGCCCCTGCTGGGGAATATGTGTTGCAGTGCCCTCCCAATAAGATGAAATGGTGTTGGTGTTACATGTATCAACTCATGTTAGACTGTCCTTTCTTGATGGAAAAATGGAAAATTTGTTTGAAAATATTTCTTTTTGCATTATAGAATTTTGTATAAATTTCATATTGATAGTTCATATCTCATTTTCTTTTCCTAATGATCTTATGAGTTCTGTCCTATTATTAAGGACAAATATTATCATGAAGAATCATCAGGTTACCCTATATACTCATGTATAAGCAAATGCCAACTGCAAACTACATAGACCCAGATCTGTCATCGCATAATGCGCCGGCAGATCTGGGTCAATGCAGTTTGTAAGGACTAATCAGTAGAACAAACAACATAGACCCTAATCTGCCGGCGCGTTATGTGACAGCAGATTAGGGTCTGTGTTGTTTGCATTTGGACCTGGATTATACGCGAGTATATATGGTAATCGATATTGATATTGAACCATTGCAATGTGTTCATCATTTCTTAATTACTTAGCTGATAAAAATATATTTTACAAAGTCTTAAAAAAGAAGCATGGGAAAACACAAGTTGCCAGTTGATAGAATAAAGGAAAAAAAGCAAAATTGAGGTTTTATAAATAATTTACAAACAAAAATCAACAAAAAAGATAATAAACTTAAAATAGAATGTATTGTGGTGTGTTTGCAAAGGCTGGGTCAGAAGGTACTGTAGACCTAATTTATAATACTGTATTTGTGCTGAAAATATTACATATTACAGTTTCACCCTCTTATAAGGCCACCCCCTCTGCACCAGGAAGTGGCCTTATAAAGGGGGTGGCCTTTCCAGGGCAGGACTATATTTGTGAGATGTATATGTATGTGTATGAAGTAAGAAAGCTACATGTAACTTCAAAACATTTAATATCTTCATTTAAAAGTAACATTTTATTATCAAAAGGTTCTTCTTGTCTTAAGAATAGACTTATTTCAAGTGAACATACATTAATAGTTCTTAATTAAATATTTATCCCATTTCAACTGATAAAATTGTTGCCTTTTCTTGAACCAATCGACCTGTGAGTGGGATGTTCCTGGCATGCTCAGTGCAAAGCCATTAAAAAATCTTGTCATTTAAATCTTGGTACAAACATCTCTTAGCATTCAAAATCATTCTCTTTAAATTTACTCCATTTTTCCACTGTTGCAGAATATTCTCCTTATCTGTTAGGATGCTGTTTATTTGTCTTTCCAGCATCAAATGTTTCGGCAAGAACTAGTGAACTTTTCCCACTGTCGTTGAGTCAAATAAATGTTACTTTTTCTTCTAAAGTAAGAATTTTCCATTTACGTGATGACATGTGAAACTTTTGCAATGACTTATTCCTGTGTTGCTAATTGTACTGCAGTTTAAGAGAAGAGCTCAACAGCTGTGTGAAGCCCAAAACCCAATCACAACATTGTCAAGCCCATTTCCTGTAAACGTCAGTGCTTGTGGAGAATGATATAATATTAACTGTAGTGGTACATGTTATAATGTGCTACAGCCAGCAACTATCTCAGCTATGAAAACCTGACAACTGGAAACAGACATCAGAGAAGATAATCAGATTACTTACCTTACAGTATGAATTAAATATTGGTTTTGAACACGTATTAGATAAAATGTGACCGCTTGTGAGGGGTACATTTTACATTTTTTGGACTAATATGCTGGCCGCATGCCAGACAGAAGGGTGGCTGCCCACGAGGGGTACTTTTGTACACAAACTCGTCTGTGCTGAGAAAACTGGCCATGTAGAGGAGATGGCCACTGATAAGAAGGGGCCATATAAGAGGGGGACCACTGTATAAATATATTACAGATTTGTTTCTGAAAGTATTGAAGGAAGTAGGCTCAATCTCAGTAAATGTTTACAATACATGCATGTGATTCTACCAGCAGATTTTTTTTACAAGTTGGGATTAAAAAAAACACTATTTTTAAGCACCCTACCAATACATTACAGAAACCAGTCAGAACCAGACTACTTGGAACTGGAACTGTTCCACCAGTGCAATGATGCATGCTTAGTAATCTGATTAAGAATTGTAACTCAACGGCTGACGTGTCTTTATTGAGGTGTTATAAGTAATAAAGAGATCAAAGGTGAACCCTGATGACTTGAGTGTTTTTGTTTAAAAATCGGCTGACCTTTGATGGAGGTGAGATAAAAATGAAAGACTGACCCAAAATGATTTTGGCAGAAACATTTGCGTAAGCATTTTGAATTTTTGCTTTGTTTAAATCTTATGGTGTTTTTCAAGATGTTTTAAGAGGAATATTTAAGGGAAGGTCTTATCTTTTTTGGGGGTCAATTCATGTTAAAATGCTGAATTATGCACTTTCTCCAAATGCTTAAAAACCATCAACTAAAAAATATTACAACAAATTCAGCAATGCTTGGAAATCAGAAATCAAAGTTGGTGCAGGCGAGTAGCAAAAGTCTTGAATTTGCATTGTGTGTTTCATGCAAAGTGGAATTGAAGATGGTGTATGGGGGAAGAAATGATATGACTAGACATATGCAGACATCGCATAGGGAAAATCTCAACCAGAAAACTGCTGAGAGGCTGTAAAGTGTGGAACTTAATAATCACAGTGAATTTAACGGTTGACACCAGGCAGTAAATTTGTGAAAAAAACTAAAAATGCTTGTGGATTTTATTTTAAAAAATCTTTGCAATTAACTATGAGATATATAACTCTTCCTTTTTCATTTAATTGACAATACCCTGACTCGTATTAATTAATTATTATAACATTGCCTTCAGATTCAGATTCATGTTCAAAACTTGATCTTTTATTGTAATATGAAGAGAATACATATGGAAAATGAGGCATGTTTTGTTTTCAGTTGCCTTAAAAAATGTAAAATTTATGTTGATAAGAATATTCTGCTGATTTAGAAGCCAATCTGCTGATCAAATTTTGAAATCCTCTCTTTTGATGTCCAGGTTCAGTCCCATGTATGAAAATATTTTACAAAAAGTGTGTTGATTCATGTTGTATTTTATGTTCATCATGTTTTATTTAGGTCAGACTGTAAGAAAAATGTTTGCACTGTCAATCGTCACTTACATTATTCCTATATTGTATCAGTAAGCATCTGATTGCCTATATTAATATTTAGTTTCATGCTGCTCCTCCATGCTGCATAATTTATAGAACTCAGTGAATGACCTATTATTTAGACAAAAGTAATGTATGTTCCTTCCTTGCTTTATTATTATCACTTGATCACCACTACTAATTGCAATTGATTGGTCATGAAAGGAAAGAGACTGAACATTTATGGTTCATTTTGATGTAGATTGAATCATGTGTCAGGCAAGTGCTTTCAGTGTACTGAATCATAAAAAGCAAGCATCTTCTAGGCTTAAACTGGTCTATATTGAATGGAAAGAAGATGCTGATCTTAATTGGATGAAGCATCTCCAGTGGAATATGGCAGTGAATTATAAAACTTTTAAAATTAACTTTTTCTAAATTCTGGAATTGTAGGTGGTGTTTCCTGTACAAATATACGGCAAAAAATTACCATCTACCAGCTTCTCTTGAAACTTCTGGCACTAAAACTCAGACAAAACCACTGAATAAACATCATGTCAGTACAATCTCCTGGAACACATGAACATTTGTCACTTAAATAATTCCAAAATTGCACAATTATGCAAGTCCAGTATCCTCAGTGCCACAGATAATGACTTATTATACTCACAGATAATCCAGGTCCAAATGCAAACAACACAGACCATGATCTGCTGTTGCATAATGTGCCGGCAGATCAGTATCTGTGTTGTTTGTTTTACCGATTAGCCCTTACAAACTGAATACACCCAGATCTGCTGGCACATTATGCGATGGCAGATCTGGGTCTATGCAGTTTGCAGTTGGTATTCGCTTATACATGAGTACATACGGTAGGTTTGATCTCTAAATCATTTTCTCATGAACTGATTATTCATTTAAGCTTGAGTGCTAATGTAGAAAGGTCCACTGATAAAGTGCACTGATATTCACAAGTGACATCTTCCTTTTCCTCTCGTGTTCCCTATGACCAGTTTCACATATCACATGTGGAAGTACAATTTCAGTTCTTCTGTGTTGTGTTTGTTTACTACCAGGTCTAATGGTTGGGGTTTGTCTGTACATGAGGCAGGCACAGACATATAATAAATTCCATGGTCTTTCAGTTTAGCTAGCATCTTCACACTTTGATTGCTTTGTACACATCAAAGATTGCCACAGCTGGCTAATTGCATTGAGCATGTGGCTGTTGGTAACATGTTCGGTTCACAAATGATGACATTATCCACATAGCTTGAATTTTACGACTCTTAAGCCATTGTGTTAACACCATGATAATTGAAATGTACTGATGGTGCAACTTTATGGGCAGTGGTTTAAGTAAAAGATATATAGATGTTCTTCAGTAACCACTTGGTTTGGTGCTGTTGGCTGCATTGGCTCTGTTTGATTTTGAGTACTCAGATGAAAACATGCTGTAAGGGGTTGATCTTGGCAGGAGTTTGATTTGTGCTTACACTAGAGACTAACTTTTTGTTCCAGAGTCAAGGTAATTCTAATAAAAAAATAATGGTTTCTGTCAGTCATCTTGTCAATCATCTCTTGGGTAAAGTAGGGTGTGCAGAGAGGTCTATTAAACACATGGCAGGTCTATAATGTAATTTGGTTCTCAGGTTGTGTCCTCGTCAATGAATCCACATTCAAGTCTGCTATATATCAGGCAGGCTGAAGTTGCTAGCAGACTCACTAACGTGATGGAATCAGCTAGTCCTTTAACCCTTGGTTTTCAGTTGAATCTGCTTCCATGGAGATCAGCCTGTGGTGGACCTCTATGTGACAAGGTGGAATGTGGAACTCAAGACCCTTGTCTCTCCATACCCAGATCTAACACTCGGGGATGCAAATGCCCTTTTCTCCAAACTGGAATGGGCTCAATGCACACAACCTTTCCCCTTACCACTCTAATTCCCAAAGCCTTGCAGAAAATAAGGGAATTCTAGTGCCTACTAATCCTGATTGCTCCCCTCAAGTAGGAAAAATCACGCATCACTGACCTCTTTAGTCTACTGGCAGAGATTCCCAGGACAGAACTGCATTCTCTGTCTGCTGAAAAAACTGTGCTCACAGGTTTTCCATCCAAACCCAGAGATGTTTAACCTGCACACATGGCTCATATCAAACAAGTCCTCAGAAAGAAAGTTCTCTGAAAAGTGATGGACAGAATTGTTTGGGCAAGAAGGACCACCACTTTGAAAGCTTTTGAGGGGAAATGGAGAGTTTTTTCCTAGTGATGCAAGCAGAAAAATATCTCTCCCTTAAGATCCTTGATACCACAAATAGCTAACTTCCTTCTCTGTCTCTTTGAGAAGAAGTTAACTCTTGTCACAATCAAGGGCAACCGTGTCACAATTTCATACTTATTTTGCCATCATGGAATATAGGCTATAGGCCAGAACAAAGACCTCTCCAATCTTAGCACAAACTTAAACTTGTCCCAACTGAAGGTCTTGGCTCTTTGTCAGAAAAGGAACTTACAATGGGTTCTGATGTTGTTGTACAAGGCACGCTTTGAACCACTGTCTAGAGTCTGCCTGACTCATCTTTTGTACAAGACCTGCTTCCTAGTCACTTTAGCTACTGCAGGCAGAATTAGTGTTATGCTTGCCCCAGATCACCAGCATTTTCAAGACAATGCAGTTTTATTAATACAATTTCAAGACCAAGAAATGATATTTATATAAGTATGTAATTGCTTTTCACAAGAAAAATGTCAGTAACTTGCATTTGAAAGAAGACTTCCATTTGTCTAAATTTCCACCAGCTTTTGTACTAAATGACCCATTTTAGTCAAGTCTACCTTCTAGAGAGCTAATCACGGGTACCATTAAAGGGAAGATTGCTGATTGGCCAAAAGAACTGGAACATTTTTAGGTCATAACACCAATTAAATATGCGCTTTATAAATAGATTACAATGGCATGCATTGTGTGATAGTTGGTGTAAATCGGCTGAGAGACTTAAAATACTTATTCCAAATGTAAGTTGGCAACATTTTTCTTGTGAAAAGTAATTACATACGTATATAACTATCTGCTTGCATCTTCTTTTTGGCATGACAATGTGTCAATAAAGTTTCAGTCTTGAAAATACTGATAACCTGGGGCAAGTGTAACAGTTACTGACCAGACAAAAAATCGCAAAATTGTAACATTCTCCGTCTCTTAACTTCTCAGAAGCTTGGCTCATGAAGATGTGTGATAGCTTGTTGAAAGGGAAACTTTCTCCACATCCAGATGATGCCTAAATTACTGAAAAGTGTCACTGTCAATGCGAATACCATTAAGAAATCAAGGGCAAGGTATGAAACTGCAACATAATATGTTCATGATTTTTATCCATTTTAGTATAAATGTTACATCGGGTACCTGTGTAAAAAAATGAGGTCAGCTTCCTTTGTGACATGTTATAGACTGATAAACTGCAAGCAAATTAAATACAAGTAATATGTAATTGACAAATGCTAAATGTTAAGTGATGTTGACTTTTCTTTACATGTTACAGGTATAAAATGAACTCATAAATACTCTCGAGATGCAAATATGCATCTATTCTGCCCAGGGACAAGTACATAGTAAAGTTTTACTCTGCTCAGCCAATTTTTACTTGGTCAGGATGAGAGGATGAATGGTTTTCCCGAGCCCTGATGCCTATCTGTTGACCCAAACTGTCTGCAGTTCTGCCACAATGATTCAGTTTCTCTCGTGACAAGACAACCACTGCTATTATTACCAAGAACAGACACCCACTCATAGGAAATTGGTCATTTATCTTGAAACCACTGTCTTCTTTAGACTCTTTATTCCAGGGACATCTTCAGGACCCCATCAGGGTTCTGAAGCGATACTTGAAATAAACTGAGGTGATTAGAAGAGAGAGATCTTGCTTGCTTTTACACCCCCACCCTCCACTACCACCACCAAGAAGGAATGGATATTTCTGCTCTGGCTTAGTCATCCTGGATATGTTGAGTTATCTATGGAGTCTACTAGACCAGATGAATTTCTTGTGCTTATTGGCTTAGTCATCCTGGATATGTTGAGTTATAAACTGAGTCTACAAGACCAGATGAATTTCTTATGCTTGGCTTAGTCATCCTGGATATGTGGAGTTATCTATGGAGTCTACTAGACCCGATGAATTTCTTATGCTTATTGGCTTAGTCATCCTGGATATGTTGAGTTATCGACTGAGTCTACAAGACCAGATGAATTTCTTATGCTTATTGGCTTAGTCATCCTGGATATGTTGAGTTATCGACTGAGTCTACAAGACCAGATGAATTTTTTATGCTTATTGGCTGACAAGGCTATGACATACATCTGCAGCATAGCATTCAAGCTCAACTGCTCCTAAACCAACATCATCCAAACCATGGATGCAGGTCAAAGACATTCTCCAGCTTTTATCTCAGAGACCTTTTATTCCAAAGGTCTCACTTCAACCTGGTGGGACCTATATTAGCATCACCAACAGTCTACCTTTCCCAGTCATTCAGCAGCTTTGTAATGATGTGGGTCACTCAACTTCCACTGGATTTGTGTAAACAAATTTTTCTCCAAACCACATTCATACAGTGACCATATGCTAACTCTGGCCCATGTTTAACACAAAACTCGAAGCTGCTTTACATGCATTAAGTGTATGGAGACAGGGCAAACTGTGGGACAAGGGAATGTAATTGCCTATTCTCCTAATGTATTATGATTTGGTAATGTATTAGAAGAAGAAACACAATTTATGGAGTAAAATATGTTTCTTTGATCATAATATGGCCATATTCTTCCAAGCCCTCCCCCCACCCCCCCGTAACAAACATTTCTGGAAGAGCATGCACAGTAGCAACTAATATTTGGTGGGAATTGGTGCCTTCCCTCTATCCAAGGTGAGACCACTCTCATCTGACTTCTGCTTCAGCAAGCATACAACTTTCTAGCATTTGTGTTGCTAAAAGAAGCCAAAAGACACATAGCAAACATCTTTTTCAGCTTGAGAGGGCTGAATTTGTGGGGTAGTGGATGTACTTGGGTAAGTATTATCAAAGAAACATTTTACTCCAAAAATTTGATTTTGCAAAGAACTTGTGAAAATGTTGCATTTAAAAATTCTTCACAGTATATACAGTGAAACCCTATTTTGGTCTGGGTCCACAAAGTGCCATTGTGCTATGTAACGTGTCGTGCAATATCCAACCAAGGCAGTTAACTGAAGAAAATGTTGCATGCATATCCTCTTAGTTATCCAAGACGTGTGTGTGTGCGCGCATGCAAAACTACAAACTTTTAGTGACGCAGTTACCAACCTGAAGCATATTATTAAACAAGAAATGCTTAAAACAGTTATTACATATTGTTTTTGGGGCAGAGAATCATTCATTGGTACATACATATACATGTAAAAGAAAATTGGCAACTGAATTGTAAATAGTTCGAGTACATGTAGTCACCAGACGATCTCATTATATCCATAGTAGTGATTGCATCAAAAATGTGCACAAAGAAGCATAATTTCTAGAATTATTCTGCTAGAGTTCATTCAAATCCAGATACTTAATTTCTTGCTAATACACTCATTCTAACTTATGAAACTTTCAATTTTCGGAAACATTCATATTTGCAGTATGTCCAAATGGTCTGATATTTGATTGACAATGAAATGCATAAATCAGGCATTGGGAGTTTCTAAAAAGAAACTTGTATTTAGGCTTGAAAAATACTTTAAATGAGATTCATACAGGAGGTCAAAGGTATTGTCCTCATAATGTACTTGAGATGAACAATTCAGCAGGTGTGTATAACTGCCTGAATGAAGTTTGGGAGTAAACCATTCGATTTCATAGGTAAAGAGTGATCTCCATTAAAACAGTTGAGTCATTCTCTTAAGACAGAGGAAAAAATAAATAAAATAAACCCTATATTCATTGAAACTGATGTTTATAACTATGACTTTGCACTACTGCAGAGTAAAAAACAAGGAGTAGTATGTTTGATTATAATAGCAAATCCCTCCACCCCTGCAACTTAAATGGTTCTGTTCCAGTCTGTGTTCAACAACAGTACAGCTGTGCTTGTAACTTTAGTATTACAATAACAAGTGGCCTGTGTATATCCAGTGATTTGAAGCTGCTGTCTACATTTCTGACTAGAAAATAAAAAGGATTAAGATGAAGTAGGGGTGGGTAGGTACATGTATGTGGCAATGACCAAAACTGCTCCTGACAATTTGGGCAATAAACATGTTTCAATGAGTGTTTATAACTTCATTGAGCAGGCATAGGTGGTCTATTGTTTTTCCATGAAATAAATAGGTAAATTAATTAATTTCTAAAAATTCAGTGAGAAACTTTTTTAGATCACCACATTGTTTGGTGCTTGGTTTTGTATGCCAGATGACTGAGCAAACATCTGTTGGCTATTGTTTAGTGTTTACCTTTGGATTGAGTAATGATTGTACACAGGATGCATTGAAGACAAACACAAAGAAGACTTGATGGTTTTATTGTTGATGGCTCAATAATAAATAGATTAACAATTACCATCTTTTTAAGGAGCTAACATTTTTCAAAAATAAGCAAGAAGCAGTGATCGGATATTTTTTTTTTCTTCAATAATCCAACACATCTTGCCAAATTATTCAATCAAACTCTTGTTTATTTTGGCACTAAAGCTTTGTAGTACTTCGAGAAATTGGTGAAATAATTGTACAAATTTGGGAGTCATGCCACAACTGTGCTATCTCTAAATTTGTATTTTAATGAGCATGTTATTGTGGGGTTTCACTGTTTCTAGATATTGCTTGTGAATACCTCTGTTTTCACCATTATCAGGAGCAAACCTTTTAAAATAGACTAATTCTGTTAACAAGACATTATAAAATAAGTGTGCAGCACTGTAACCTTGTTTCAATAGATGTTGAGCATTCAGTTGTAAATCATGCAAAAATAAAATATTTCTTTCTTTGGACCACGCTCAAGATTATATTTGTGTCTTTTATCAATAAATATACATTTGTGAATGAAAATTCTATTTACAATTCACATGTCTCTTATTTGTTCCTCAAACTCTCGCACTTCTCCCTTTTTTGTTTCTGGAGGGAGATGTCACTTCTTACAGTTTCTAACAAGTGTTGTTGGTCAGCTTGTTTAAAGAATTCTACCATTTTCATCATGCTGCAGCATATTCAAGGACCACTGTCAGAAGTGCTAAATTGATCTAATACTGTCTACACTCGCATATAAGCCGGGTCCAAATGCAAACAACATAGACCCTGATCTGCCATCACATAATGCGCCAGCAGATCAGGGTCTATGTTGTTTGTTCTACTGATTAGTCCTTACAAACTGCATAGACCCAGATCTGCCGGCGCATTATGCGATGGCAGATCTGGGTCTATGCAGTTTGCAGTTGGTATCGGCTTATTTGTTAGATGGTACTATTTTTTTGTAAGATTAGACATGTATCATAAGTTTCAGTATTCACAATTTCAGTACATGTATAAGCATCCATCAGGGACTCTTCCCAAATATGTGTTCAGACAGTAGAGCAAAATCTATACAAGATTTTGTGCAGTTCTTGAAATATTTAATTGTGAATTGGATTTCAAGATGACATTGAAGCTATTTGATTTAGCTACTTAAATAAGGCATGCAGAAATACAGTAGTGCCCTTCCTATTCAGGAGGTTACTATCTTGGTCTATTCTGTGATGCGTGATTGCAGGATTCATGCCGATTTTTTAAAAATCACCCAACAAAAAATTGATTTATTGCATAAAAATTGTGCCTCATATTTGCAAGTTCTACTTTTGTTTACTTCATTAAATGTCCCCTATATGTAGAAAATCCCCCATACCTTTTTTTTTAAATGGAGGGGAAAGTCCCCCCCCCCCACACCAATCACTCATTTTCAGTTCTAAAATAGACTCAACTATATTTAACAATCTCTTGACTTAAACAGTCACTTTCTTTAAACTCTTTAACCTCAAATAAAGAAGAAGAAATGAATATCTACTGGAAGTTCTATACAGCCACCTGTCTTTAGAAGGCACTGTCATTGTGCCCTTGATATGACCTTTGGACATAAATTTTGATTGTAATGAGGTTACCTAATGGAACCACCAACATTACATCTGCTGTATATATCTTGCCTTACATACAAACTATCATATACTTTCATATACATCCCAAAAGACCTACAAGGTTTCCTCCTTTACTTGACAATCCAAATTTTTCTTCAGTTATACTTTATACCATCAATTACAAAGAGAGGTGACTTGAAAGAGCAGTGTACATGCACACACACGTGTGTGTGTGTGTTCACAAGTCATATTCTGTAATACTGGCCATTATTGTTGTATTTATTAACATAAAAACAGGAAAGCTAAGAATGTAAAAAACATGACCCAAAATAACAGGCAGTGTCCATTAAACTCCTACGAGTAACATTATTCTTTTGAGCAATCCAGAGAAAATGGTAAAAAGATTTTTTGTAATGCCCCACCATGACTTTGATGGGGGATATAGCATTACCCTTGTCCATCCATCCATCCATCCATCCATCCATCCATCCATCAATCCATCCATCCATCCATCACACTTTTGTTAAGGTTTGTGGTTAGGTCATCGCTGGCACTCTGGTGGAACATCTGTGTTCAAGAACATATTTCTAGTTTTTGAATCAACAATAAGTGCTTAAAAATGACTTCTTTGTGATTTGAATGCTTTTGATAGGTAACCAAGCTACAATGACTTCTTTCTGATTTGAATGCTTTTGATAGGTAACCAAGCTACAGCAGGAGATAGACAAAGAATCAGAACACAAAGCTGATTTGATGCGGATGGAAGCTGAAGCTACTGAGCGTGCTCAGAAACAAGCTCTGGGGATTCAGGTGGAGAAATCAGATGAGAAGATGGAAGCCCTGATGATGATGATAGTGCATTACTGTGCAGGGCTGCAACACTGTTTGGACCAGGAAGAGGAGGAGAGGAGGAAGAAAGAGGAAGCATCCCAGAATTCCATTTTATTATTATCGCAGAATTCCACCACATCAGTTACCCAGAATTCTGTTCCAACAGGAACTCTGCAGGTAGAAGACCAGTCTGACTATAGTCTGCAAGCAACTACTGATGTTGAAGATTATGAATTTCAGTTTGATATTGATACATGATAGGGCATACTGCAATAAACATGACAAGCTGTGAATATTTTTATAACAAATTATGACAGTCATGTAGAAACAGGTTTATTGCATAATTCTTTCTGGTTATTTTTGGTCTCCAAGCAGTTTAGTTAGAGTACTGCCTCATTATAATGCTGTCCATGTGAGCCTTAGAGTATACCATCTTATTATAGTGAGCCCACCTTATAATACAGTAAATGTTGATATTGATACATATAATTTTGCTACCACTTAATGAATCTTTGACCATACTCACCTTACAGCAGGTACTGTGTTATAATGATGGACCTTATAGTGAGGGAGTACTGTATTTCATTTCACTCTGCTACTCTTTTTGTCTTACCTGTGAATGATGAGACATGGATATAACTTTTCTGGGGCAGTGATGGCATCAGCGATGTTAAAGTGCTATGTTGAAGTTTTCTAAAGTCACATATAACACTCCCTCACTATAAGGCCCTTCATTATAACACAGTTCCTGTTATAAGGCAAGTTTGGTCATGGATCCCATTTCTTTTAAGTAATAGTAAAATTATATGTATCATGTACTTTATTTTAAGGCAGTCTCTCTATAAGTTACTGTACTCTGTGGTTCTCATGAACAGTGCTACATTGCAGGATTACTGTATCTTCTACATCAGTTACTGTACTAAACTGAAGTTTTAAGATGATATTACTATATGTCTAAAATTGGTATCTGATATACTAGGAGTTCCTAGATTACCTGTAATTCAAGGTGTTTTGTTAAAGTTTTTGAAAGTCACATATACATCAGTCACTATTTTCAACTGAAACTGGGGGATGTTAGTACTACTCATCTAAATTTTGTACCTTGATATGCTAGGAGTTCCTGTCTTGCTTGCACAGACAGAAAGATATGTCATAATATCATTTACAAGTGTGACACATTCAACAGAAAGATATGTCATAATACCATTTACAAGTGTGACACATTCAACATAAAGATATGTCATAATATCATTTACAAGTGTGACACATTCAACAGAAAGATATGTCATAATATCATTTACAAGTGTGACACATTCAACAGAAAGATATGTCATAATATCATTTACAAGTGTGACACATTCAACTGAAAGATATGTCATAATATCATTTACAAGTGTGACACATTCAACAGAAAGATATGTCATAATACCATTTACAAGTGTGACACATTCAACAAAACACTTGTTATTAAAGACTCTTTGAATTCACTGAACTTTTGTTTCCCTGTGTGAACAGCATAAAAAGAATGTACACTTGACATTACACAAACAAGGTCATTCTTGCCCAAAGCTTATATAAGTGCTTGTTTGGAATGTACCTAAGTTGTATCCCAGAATTTCTTTGCTTTTTCCTAGTAAGGTTATGGGAATTTTCCTAGTTTAGCAAATTTTTGTTGTTGTTCAAGAATATTCACTTTAAATTTGATTCATCAGGAAATGTGTGATATTATAAAGGACGTTCACTTAGCAGGGAATTGTAGCATATTATCAGGGACTTTGGAGTATTAGTCACAATAAAAGGGAAGGTACTCGTGATCATGCAAAATATTTAAGTGTTAACATTTTCAATAATCTGTGATGCAATTTACATGTTGATGAATTTACAAATTTGGCAAATTGCATTTGGGCTTCATTAAAAAAAATATCAAAAGTAAAAAAAAAAAGTGAGAGAAATTGTTTTTAAAACCTTGGTAAGACCAAAATAGGAATGTTGTTCAAGTATTTGGGACCCAAATTTTAAAATAAACATAAAAAAGATAGAACAAATTAAGAGGAATGCCGCACATCATTCATGTGTATCTGAGATTCTGGATAGGCTTGGCTGGCAGACTCTTGAAGAGAGATGGTCAAATGCACATCTAGTTCTATTTTACAAAATTGTGTGTGACCTTATGGCAATAGTATTGCAGCAATGCCTCCAATTAAAGAACAGACTTCTAATATACAACCATTCCATGACTTTTAAACAAGTCTATTATATTAAAGATATCTATAAGAACTCCAATGGCAATTTTAAAATGGAATTTCCTTCCTGAAGATATTGTAAAATTACCAGACCTGGAGTGTTTCAGTTGTGCAGTAGGGAATTTTAACCACAACAAACCATAATTTTATAGTTCTTAACCTTTTATCTTAACCATGTAAGTCTTTGAATACAGTCATTTTAAAAAATGTTAAATTCTCATTCTCTTAAACTTCACTAAAATCTTCTCTTTAACTTTTGTTACTTACAAGCACAGACATGCAAGTTGCTCTAAATCCTATTTTGAGCATGAAACAAAATTATGTAGATAGATAGATCAGACTGAATGTTTTTGTGTAAAGTCAACTTACAATTTAATCATTTGAACTAGATAATCATACTTAACAGTTCTGTTTATTAGAAATGTTGGTTAAAAAAAGTCGGAACTAGTTAAAATTAAAAATGTTAAAAGCTTTTTCAAGTATTCCATATGTTATATCAAGATATAAATACCTCAGAAAAAATACTACTTCTCTTTTCATGGAACATATTTGAAATATGATATGTAAACAAAATTTCAGTATTTCAGAGCCAAAATAAACCCACATTTTCAACAACAGATTCACATGTGAATCAGTTTGATACCATGAGGACTTTCTCTTTGCTTTGGTATAAATTTGTTGTAACCACTTAAGCCATCTCAAGAGATAATATCCACATTTTCATGTCTTGATTGAAAGAAATGACTGTAGAAAAGATTTTAATCAGAAAGTTCCTTATTTTGTGGGTATATCTATGCCTCAGCGACCTACATAAGTCTTTGATCACAGGTAATAATGTCATTGTTTAAAGTTCCTACTGATTTATTATGCTGGTATTTAAGTTTGCTTTGTCCATCTTTATGATACTTTTACAATAGACTGCATTTATCCAGTTATTATAAGCAACCAACTGTAAACAGCACAGACCTATATCTGTCATCACATAAGATAATTGTAGATCAGAGTCCACACTGTTTGGGTAAAATAGGTAAAGAGAATGAACAACTTCAACCCTGGTGTGCAAAGACAAACAAAACGAAATACTGGAATAAAATGTTCAACAAGAATATGCCTACTACACATATTTTTCACAAATATTGTTCACAAATGATCTGTATCATTATTCCACATATAATTACATATCTACAATTTAATAATACTTCGTTATTTAGAATTTATTACTTATCATTTATGTATTCCTGATTATAAACATGACAAGAAAAATAGCAAATGTAATGTGGACTTGTATTATAGGGCAAATTTCTCATTTTCAATACTAATAATCAATATATACTTGTACAAAACTGTATAGTCTATGTCAACAATATTTTACTTACAATTCTTATTGTTTTCCTTCACATCACCATGAAATTACCATATATACTCGCGTATAAGCTAATGCCAACTTTAAACTGCTTAGACCCAGATCCGCTGTTGCATAATGTGTCGGCAGATCTGGGTCTATGCAGTTTGTAAGTACCAATCAGTAGAACAAACAACATATACCCTGATCTGCCGGCGCATTATGCGAAGGCAGATCAAGGTCTATGTTGTTTGGATTTGGAACAAGCTTATACAAAAGTATATACAGTAACTATTTGGATTGCATTTTTTTAAAGCATTCTTAATGCTGTATTTTGTTCTGATAAATGTTGATTAAAGCCTTCAGTGTCTTTCAGTATATATGATATACTTTTGTTACTGTGATATCCTTATTGTATTTAATTTTTAGGTGTGTTAGGATTTATGACCTGCAAGCCCCACTTGCATACTGTATTTCTTCTAATAAATCCCATGGTTCCATCAAACATTTATAAAAAGGAACATCAATTAGAAAATGAAATTGAAACATACTTTAGATTAAGAAAGTACTGGACAGGTGTAATGTTCTTCAAACTTATTTGATTATACATTTATTTTAAAACAACCCTATCTTCTTAACCAGGGGGCCCCGGGTGGCCGAGTGGTCTAAGGCGCTTGCCTTTACAGATTACCAACATCTCGCCTCTGTCTGCGTGGGTTCGAGCCTTGGGCTCAGCCAAAGCGGGTATGTGAGAAAGATTGCCAGTAGCTTCCCATGGGACGGTGGTTCTTCTCAGGGTTTGCTTGTGTTTGTCCACCACCAAATATACTGGCCACCATGTATAGTGTATCATGCGCTGAAAAATGGCATTAAACCCATAACAACCAACAAACCAACCAATCTTCTTAACCAAATTGTATGATGTCTTCATCCATCCATGACTTTCTACCCTTTCCACACGTGTATGACAGTTTCATTTGGTATCTCATTTTTCAGCAGTGGCCTTCTACTGGGAAAATGCATCAGTGGGGCCAGCTTTGTCCCATCTACATATTCAGCTTTATTTTCCTTATGGAAAGGAAGGGATGGGGTGTTTATTATTGGATGGGTGTTTATCAGAAGAAATATGGTAAAGCATCATAACTAATGAATACATATTAAGCTCAAATTTTGGAACCACATCAGTGTTCTCATTAGCAGCCAGCTTAAATATCCTGTTTTTGCACATTGTGAAACTGTGGCCATCTGCTTTGACAACATTGAAACATTTTCTGTTGTATTGTTGCATTGTCCCAGCTGTGTCCTTTTGAATTATAACTGGCTACTCTATTCATGTGATATCTCCTGGATTTTCTGGAAGTCTCCTGGAAAATCTGGAAAATTCCTGGTCTTCTGTCTGGGAGACCAAATCTCCCATTTTTTTTTAACACTTCAAGTATTTTGTTATGTATTTGATATATTTCACCTAAAAATGAGCATATTCTAGTCTGTATATTTTCTTTTAGTTAGCAGTGGAGTTGATGCAAACTTCTTTCCAGAATGACCAGTGCTAAATCAATCTGTGCTTAAGGAATACAATTGTTTCACTTTATTGCCAGTTGATCCTAACAAACAAACTATACTGTCTATCAGTGTCCCGAATAAACAGTTATATGTTTAAGCATGGCATTCAGTTTGGCAGATAAATTGGTGAAACGAAGGACATTTCCAAACTTGCATTGAAATTAAGTATTATATATGCCAGAGGAGATCACATTATAGCTTAGTATTGACATCTTCTCCAAACGCTTTGTGACAAATTAGTGACATCCACAACTGCTGCCTGAGAAGTCCAAGCTAAGAAATTGAACAGAATAATGTATTTCAATTGCACTGAGCCAGTTGTTTAGGTAATTTGCCATACCTTCTCACACAAGAGAGATCCTTTTTTAAAATTTAAATGTGTTGAATAAATATAATTGTAAAAATGGTGCTTGTGGTAAACATTTTGGAAGCTAAAGATTACAATCCTCCACCCAAAACAATTAAACATTGGATATGTGTGAAGATTTCTTTTCTTATTTTATAAGATGTAAATTTACATTGCTGTCTTTGGTAAAATATCCTCCTTAATTGGACATGCACATTTTGTATGATAATTAATATACAGTAATGTTTTACTGACATTTGCTTATATTTAGTGATATCTGATTGGGTAGAGAAATGGACTAAGGGTCTTATATTTCACAGTCTGCTATTTGTTCATTTATCCCTTAAAAATTGTTTTTCTTTTCTTTCCTTTAATTTTTTGGCTTAGTTTTTTTTCTTTTAGGGTTTTTTATTTTTCATAACTATAAATGTTGTGCTTGTTAAAATTTAAGTTGTTTTGGAGATATGTTGATATGTCCATTAAAAAATCTCATGCATTGGACTGTCCATCTCCTGAATTGGAAACCCATATCTCCTGCTTTTGCACTTTTGGCTTGTCACATGTGTGCAGCCCTAAAAGATAAAGAGAAAACTCCCTCGTTATTCAGAAAGAACCATAGAAAAAGGAACTGAACACATTTTTTAAAACCGGGTAGTCATTATATGTTGTTAGATGAAAATTTTGTTCCTTAGATATGTGTCTACAAATTTCAGGACAAGCTAAAGTTTTGAGTGTAGTACGTGCTGAAGTTGAAAACTTTCTAAAGTGGGGCCAGGTCATGACATATCTGTGTAGAAACAGTTTGTACTTTAATGCATATCAGCTCCCTTGTGTGTGATATAGTGTAATCAAAATATATCACTTGTGTATTGTCGTCTTGTATGAGATTATTATAGAGCCATCAGTATTGTCAGTTACACATATTTTGAGTATTTATTTACTGTTTTCTGCAAATGTAATTCAGCACACTTGTAATAGAGGAGTACCTTGATTTATGGAGTCCATACATTTTATCCATCGTTTGTGATAATAATGTTCTTGTTTCTTATATTTGTGTATCTAGGTTAAGTGAGGGCCATCTGTGTGTTTAATAACTTTCAATTGAAAGGTTTGATATTGTAAGGGACCATTGTTAGTGGCAAGATTTTGCCACTCTGCATAAACTTTTAGGTGTGGATCCAGGATGCTTTAAAGGAGCAGCTTACCCAAGCTTCTGATATATTTCATACTGTCCTACCAATATTTATGACAGTCTGATTACTTACATTACAATCAAGGGAAGTAAATCTCTAAGGGAGGTAACAACCCTTATTGAATAGGGCTATAGGTACAGTTCATAAACATACGATAATCAGATATGCACTAAAAGTTTTATCATTTATTGCAGAAAGAAGAAAAACTGTGAGGTCATAATTTTTTATGATACTGCTGATCCCTTCCATTATCCTTGTTCTGACAATGACAGAATGGGGTGTGGATGTGAGTTGGGTTCACCGCTGACCCTGATACTCTTTGTGTAGAGTTCCTCCCAGCAAACTGATAGAGAATACTAAGTATACATACATGTATGCTATATTTTGGTGCCTTTTAATGATCCTAATACTATCAGAATAGATTTTTCTATTGAAACATGTTTAAACAGTTATCAGCAGTTAAGATAAAAAGAAGAGTACCTCGAAGGGAACGATGCTCTGTTGACCAAAAAGAAATTGTAGGAACCCACAAAATGTCAGTTTCTTCCCTCCTTTTATTTCTTTTAACTGCTGATATATTTTTGAGAAACCCAACATACCAAATTTGACTAAAAAAAATATATTCTTATTTGTTTCCATTAACATGTTCCCAAGGTAAGGGCAATATAAAAATTGAAGTCATGACTTTGGACCTTGAACCTGATGTCATGGATAGAAGATCTCTGAACCTTTTTTCAGATACTGTCAAAATCCATTATTATATATTTGATTTGTTGTAGTCAAAGGTCATCACAGTTAAAAATCCAAGTTACGACCATTGAATGAGCATGCATTCAAGGTTATACTTGTTTGCATTAGCATGCTCACAAGCCATTACAGAGAAAAGCTTGTGCCACAACCACTGACCTTGAAATTTAATGTCACAGAGTGTTAACTATCAACTCATCTGATACTAGGTTGAAATGCACCTAAAAACAAAGTCTATTCAAAATCCATTTGAATATGTAGAAGTTACTGTGTTCATGAACTCTTTGAAGTACAACATTCTATGTGACCTTTGAATTTCATTCAATTCTCATAGGGCTGGTTATCAAATTCATTCACAGTAGTACTTAGATTATACCAAGATACTATGTGTGATCAAAATTGTTTCCTATTTGGTGCAGGTTATGGTATTAACAAACCATTACAGAATAACTGGGACTAACTATATGTCTTAAGCATTCCATCATGTTGATATAACTGTCTAAGAGGAGTAGCCATTACAAGATTTCTTCTTCAAATATGTTACATCTGTTGGCTTGTTTTAGCAACAGAAATGCTAAAGGTTGTCTGCTTGTCAGAGTGGAAGTTAGGCTAGAGTGATTTACCCTTGGATCTGAGATATTGGTGCTAAATCCTGTCAATTGTCAGTTACTACTTAAGTGTGTGATTGGAAGCACACACACAATTGAGGTCTTGCAAATACAGAATTCACTTGTGCCTTTTGATCAGTTGAGTGATTATTTGGAATTAAGGAAGTATAGTCCAGCTATTTTTCCATCTATTTCTTGCTCTATCTTCATTGTGGATGAATTCAGGCCATACAAGCAGTGTGTGCTCATGCTGGTCTGAGGATGTATGGATGACCATCACTGCCAAACAACTAACCCTGGCAACTGAGAGAGCTAAGAAGAGCAGAATTAGGAAAGCAGATGCTATCAGCATATTGCTACCAATGCTGCCTCTGTCAATGACTTCCTTTTTGACTGAATCCCTGAAGGCAGAAAGCTCCTCCATTAAAAAAAATATTAAGCAATCTAGAACATCATGAACCTCTCGAACAGCACCAGCATCGATGCCACCCTTGTTGCCAAGAACAGATCTTCATGGCAATTCCTATTGGCCTGTACCGACCTGTAGTGGATATACCAGCAACTCTAGCACACCCTTTCATGGAATAGACAGTATCAGACTTCAGCATCAGATACCAACCAGCTATATACCACTCCAGCGCTGACATAGCCTCAACCGATGCCTTTGATTTCCAAGACCAGGTATGGTGATCTATTTCCCCATTATACCCAGTCCCGGCTTCATGACAGAGATAGCGCCTGACATCCAAGTGTGCCCATTGCAGTCCTGGCTCTGACTCGGATGCCTTTTAAAACTGGCACCAGAATAGGTGAACTGCCTCATGCTATTCAGTATGAGACTCCTGGAAGTAATGCAGGCTGATACCAGACAGGACCATCAATGATTCTAGCTTTTCTGTCATGACCTGGTACCAATGTACAGCAGACATGTGCAACCTATGGCCCACGACCTGGTTTTATCCGCTTATTTACATCATAGGGTGTGGCTTTAAAAATTACTTATCCAGGTTGTGCCCTGGAGGAAGTTGCACATGCCTGATCTATAGCGGTGCCTTATTTCCGGATGCTTGGTACCAGTCCTAGATAGTCAGTGATACACACAGTGAATGCCTGGAGATAACCATTATTCTCCGTGCCACACAAAATGCTTTGCCACCTCAGTTGTTGCACACATCAGAGGAGGTTTCAGTATGACCCATTTTTCCATGCTTGAAGATTCACACACACAAACACCATGTTCCTTCACAATCTGATGATGACAAGAGAAGACTTGGCTTCTGCACATCGATAGAAGAGGTTTTCTGGCTTCTGCCACCAGTGTTTGGTCTGCCTCCATCTACTCAGTCACTGGCCGCTTATAAAGTTCCTGCATCCATCAATCTGTTACTCAAGAAAGGTTTTCATCATTCAAATAGCTACCACAGTCAGGTCAAGTTTACTACATTGCTTTGAAATGCAGCTTCTGAACCCAAGTCTCAACAGGCTTTTCTTTTTGTACTGATCACTCCAATCAAATTTCAACCTGACTTTCTACAAGACAGACCATTTTTTCAAAACTTAATTCCCAGACGTTGACAGAGGCATCAATGGGCTGGGATTGTTAAAATCATCCTCTGTATGAATGGAACAGAAATCCTTCCTTCACACTCATCAGTTAGTTTGGAATGTCTTAGCAATTGGATCCATGCTCGCCTTGCAGCAGTATGATCACCACAGCCTATACGCTTCCATCAAGAACCCCACTGATGGTAACACTTGGGAGTTGGTCTCTCATTAGGCACATGTGCTTAACAGAGCAGTTCAACACTCACTTTCCAGTTACATCGTGCATCCATTAATCTACAGCTTGCGGAAAGAGATGCCTTTCTCTCCACATCCACTTTCCTGAAAAATCACAATAAAGCCATTCTCATATCACAAGTGCTTTGTTCCAATCTTCTCTTCCAGGGCCAGATTGAAGAGGTCAGGTGGCAGGCTGCCACAGAGACAAACCTCTTGGAGGCCTAGCAATCCAGAGCCCAGCTCTCATTTCCAAGAAGAGAATAGAGAAACATGAAGACCTCCCCACTTTCCTATTTGAGAACTCGGTTTCCAAGGGCCAACATGACAAGACACAGGGAGACAAGGATCAGTTTTAACTCAGTTTCTCTTCCTGGTAGCCTCCTTTTCACGGAAAATGTCATGCTCATGCCACTCTTTTCCAATATTCTGGTGGGAGAAGACTTTGCCACTTTGCAACAGAATGGGAGACACTTTGCCCTGATGACCTGTGATCTTGCAAATCATCTCAGATGGCCATTAGATCACGTTCAGTGCATCTTCCATTGTTAAGGGCTCCCATTGTAACAGATGTCCCAAGAGATGCATACAAAGCCAAACTTACGCAGCAGGAAATAAACACTTTCCTTACAAAAGATATTATTCACATTGCAAACTCACCGGGATTTTACTCCAGGCTTTTCCAAGTTCCCATAGTAAATGGCATGCTTCATCAGTCATAGATCTAAGTTTTCTCAACCATTTCATTTGGCACCATGGTTCAGAATGAAGACGCAAAGATCAGTTCTCAATACCAGTCAGGAGAGAGACTCCACATTCAGCCCAGACCTACAAGATGCATACCTTCACATTCCCATTCACAGGTCTTCTCAGAAATTCCTGAGGTACTCATGTACAAGGACACTGTGTACCAGTTCATGGCACTCTCTTTTTGGTCTGAATATCAGTCTCTAGGTATTAACAAGAATCATGGATGGAGTCGTGTCACACTTCTGTACCACATCCATGACATTAAACTACCTGGACAACATTCTACAAAAGCATCAGGTGAGTAATGTTTTGAAACAAGAGCTGAAATCCCTTGTTTCCAATCTCATTCCATCCAACATTTCATTCATGTAGGTGTATAGTTCAAAACCCTCTTGAACTGAGCCAGTCTTCTTCAGGAATGTGCCTTGAAAATCATCTTGTTAGTGCCTATCATTCAGTCTGATAATTGAATTTCAGCCTGTTTCTGGCCACCTGTTCATGAGACCTCCTCTACAGATGATATTCCTATGTCAGTGTTGGCTGAAACTTTGTTAAAGGACCAAATGGTTCAAGTTTCAGACTATATGAGGTTCCATCTTGACAAATGGTAGGACATCACTTTGTTTGTAGAGAGCATCACGCTGCAGGATCAACCACTGGAAATTGCAATCTGCAAAGATGCCAGCATAACAGTGCCCACCTTCTGTCCACCTTACAAGAAGTCAGTGGAGTTTGACTCCTGAAGGAGTGCTCATTATACATTAGTCTCCTAGAGATGAAGGTCCTAGTGAATGCATTTCAATCATGACAGGAGATGCCTGGAAAGGGTATTCTTATTCCATCCAACAACAAGTCAGTCATCAGTTACATCAGAAGGCAAGGGGGAACCAAGTCTCTAGATCTCAGTGTTCTGGTTTGGGATTTCCTCAGGTGGTGTCAACATTGACAAATCCACCTCAAGTCCAATGGTCTTACTGTCCACATGGAAACACCAGATTCACACTGAATGGTCCATACACCCCATGGGCTTCACTTGAATCTATACCCATTTGGGCTGACCTCTTGTGAACCTAACACAAAGCTCCCAATCTTTGTCTCTCCAGTCCCAGATCAGAAAACCTGGGCAATCAATGCTCTTTACCGGAATTGGAACAGTCGATATGCATATGCCTTTCTGCAAATCCCTCTGATTCCCAAAGTCATGCAAAAAGTGAGAGAATTGGATTGCTATTTAATACTGGTTGCTAATCTCAAGTGTGGAAAATCGTGGATCAATGACATATTGAACTTAGTAGCAGAGATTACCAGGAAGATCCCACCTGATGTTTAATCAGATCGTGGCTGCTGTCAATACAATAAAACTATGAATATCTGGACCCATAGTAAAGGAGTGATTTTATCTGGATAATTAATTTTTAATTGGGGATTTACATTTTCAAGGGATGTGGTGGGAGTGCTTATGAGTAAACAGTGCTAATAATCGTCATAAATATAATCGGCATCCAGATCATCAGCATTCTACTTATGAGAAGTATAGCGGAAATTCCAGCATTTGTAATGGTCATAAATATCCATGACAGTTAATTAGTTTCAGTTTTGTCATGTTAAAAAAAAAGTTTTGTATGTTGTAATTTATTAGATAAATATTGTTTCAGTCTGTGTAGGTCACAAAGTTGCAAGATTTCCATATAAATTTGTAGCTTGAAGTTCACACAGAATTTTCAGACTGAAATTTAACGACTTTTTGGGGGTCTTATTGCCCCATTCATTAAACCAGTCAATCTTACCTTTTACCAAGATGTTTCTGCATGTTTTTGACACTGCACATGTGTAAGTCTTCATTATTATTACATCTGATTCTCCAGTTCAGCCTTTCAAATGCACTTTATACACATGACAATATTTACATTGTAGGTGTCCACTGTCAAAACCAAAAAAGGTAATATAATTACACTTGTTGTCCACTGTGCAAATGCAACTATATCACACAACACAGATTTAACAGTCCTTCAAGGCTTTCACTTTTTCCTCTAGTTTCATCCTTAGCTTTTTAGACAAACCGAATTTTTCCTTTGCTTTTTGCCCGAATGAGTTAGAATGGGCAACATGTGATATTTCCCCTTTTCTTCCTTCAGAGAATATTCATCAGCAGACTTGTTTAGAGTTTCATCATCTACCTTGGCTTGTTTGCACTGTTTCTTTAATTCTTCAATTTCCTGTAATAATTGCTCCCTTTTTCTTTTCCACGTGTCAGTTTTCTTCTTTTCTCTTTACTGGGCTAAGTAGGTTTCATATCTACTTTTAGTCGAGATGCTTTAATTTTGCAATTAACTCTTTGGTTAAAGGAACATTCAAAACACCCCCAACACCATGTAGATGGTCGTCACAAATCATTCTCAGTGCAATCAAAGACTGTTCTTAAGTTTTCAACTTCTGCTTCCTTGTTTACATGTGAAAGAACAAGCAAGTTTTATAACATCCTAGATGTTACTGTATGATTCAAGTGCCATGTACCTGTAGTAAAACTCGTCTAGTCTGTCTTGATAGGGATTAAACTTTCTGAATTTCTCTGAACGAATTGCTGGGATATTGTCATTGAAATCAGTGTACTGCTGAATACACTAATCACTGTATCTCTCTGAGATCCTATTTTATGTCACCAATTGTGTCAGAACTCTCTTTAATTTCTCTTTACATTTGTCTTTGTTTAAAGCCATTTCCTTTGGATTCAGCATAGATACGTTTATGACTAATTAATAAGCTGCTGGGCACTTTTCCAAGAGCTTTTCAGTAGCATCAACAAAAAGCTCCTGCATTCCATTTTGAATTCTAACACTTGTCTCTACTAAGCTTGCTCCTTTTACAGTCTATACTCGCATATAAGTCAATACCAACTGCAAACTGCATAGACCCAGATCTGCTGTTGCATAATGTGCCAGCAGATCTGGGTCTATGCAGTTTGTAAGGACTAATCAATAGAACAAACAACATAGACTCTGATCTGCCGGTGCATTATGTGACAGCAGATCAGGGTCTATGTTGTTTGCATTTGGACCTGAATTATACGCAAGTATATATGGTAACTGCATCTTTTAATGCCTTTTCAGTAAAAAAATCCTATGTCATACTTGGAATGTGGAAGGTATGATGTATTGTCATCAAGATTGATGCTGAGTAGTTTTGCTTCTGTTGCAGTGGTAATTACATCTGGCTTGTAATACCCATTGTATTAACCCTCTGATAATGTTACTCAAGTCTGTAAACAGAAATGGTACCATTGGTCTGTTTGTCTGAAAGTTACCAAGGAATGCTTGCAAATGCATAGCAACACATCTAAAAAATTCCATTTTTGCTTTCATCAAGTTGTCTTTGATTGCTGCAGATATAACTTCATAAAACTTATTTACTGGTTTGTTGATTTCCTTGGCTTTAACTTTCTTTACATACACTAAAATATGTTCCCAGATAAGAATCGTTCCATCCATTGATGTGTTACGAACTTCACTGGCCTGATACTGGAGTCAGTGACTTTTTGTTAGTCCTCTTTTCTGGCAGAGCTATCTTTGAAAAGATAGTTAAAGTATAAGCTTGACAACAGAGATGAAACATCCCAGTCTGTAGAAAATGTAACGGTAGCAGCGATTGGGTGTGTATAATATGATGTCCAATTAAAAGATATAGTGGTAACCAGGCAACTTTAGTACTTTGTGCATTTCCACAGGCTAGTTTCAAGAGCAACCGGTGTATGTTATTCTTTATTTCAGACTAAAATTTTTATTTATTTTTCATTTTTTTAAAACTACTTCAAATATAATTCTTTATTGCTCTGATCATGTGAAAATCAAGGACTTTTAAAAGCCGTTTGTTGAAATTCAAGGACTTTTCAAAGCTATGCGAACCAAATATCAGAGCACCAACATTCAAAAATCTTTTATAATCTCTCCACCCTATGGATCTGTTATTGAGAGTATATTTTGATTTAATATTAGACTTGTAATATCCACAAAAATATCTCGTATTCTATCAAACTGACTTTTATAGTCCAGAAATTCTACTATTTGCAGAAAACAGATACAGGGTATTTCTTTACATGTATCACTATGATTTTTAATTTTTATTTGTTTGGCTCATGAAGCTCTTTTTTCCCCATTTATTAGTCATATTTTTTTTACTAGATATAATTTACCAGTTGGTGTGTGTACTGTAAGAATCCAATTTGTGTAAATCAGACTTGTATATTCACTGTTTGAACTTGCAGTGTGTTTGAGACGGCAAATTATTGTAGACACTTTTACCTACAATTTTTCCTTTCCTCATATCAAGCTTAATGTGATCATTTATTTTATATGTATTAAAAATATTTTTATTCTTCACTGGATAGTTTTCTTTTCATTAGCTATACATGACACATTGCATGCCAGCACATATTAGCCAAGCCTCTCAATTCACCTGACCATATTTTAAAAATAATTTCAGCAAAAGATTTCTACTATGAAACAGAAATTATCAAAAATGTTTAAAGTACTGTTAATTAACAAAAATTGACATGAATAATATTTCAGAAGATTTTTTTGCCCTACCATGTTCTACTGGAGGTGTAGGGGGGTATAGCATTACCCAAGTTCCGTGTTAACTGGCCTGTCTTTCTTTCATTAATTTAATTTCTGGTCAGTAATTTTTTAAGGACTTAACAGACTGAAACCAAAATTGATGTGTGGCTTAATGTCAAGTATAAATAAGTCAGGTCTGAGTGTTTTCCTTTTTCTGTCAAAATTTGGCTGAATTGTGCCCCGTTTTAGACTGAAAAATTGGTTTTTGCATCACATATATTGTTCCACTTGATGGCTTTAAAGAAGGACTTCAAGGCAGCAAACCAAATTTGCTATTGACATAAAGATAAAGAGACTTATTTTAAGTTTGATTTTCATCTTTTTTCAGCACAATTTAACAGAGTTGTGTCCCTTGAATGATTTGGGAATATGCACTTGCATCTTTAGCACAGGTTTCGTCATTTATACCATACCAGTGGGGCATACATCTCTTATGGACATATTTCTAGTTGTTGATGATAAAGATGCAATGTTATACAAGAATGTTTCAAAGAAAGACTCTCAGACGGACCTGAGATTGCTCACTTGTCTGACATATGTCTATTGCTTTCTTTCGTTTTCAGTTCAACAGGCCAAAGGCCATGCAAGCTTATGGTATGGCCCGGCATCTGTAGTCCATCATGCTTTGTTCATTGACAGTTGCTTGTGAACACTCTCGAGGCTTTATTTCTGATCAGATTTCAATCAGACTTGGTATGAAAGTTTATAGCATCAGCATCTTAAATGATTTTGATTATGCGCGACATACATGCATTAATAATGAGGTAGAAGCATGCGAGCTTGAAAATCCCCCCCCCCCCCACCCGGGCAGTGTACTAATCCCCACTCTGTTCAACATAATGATTAACGACCTAGAGAAATCAATCAACCCAACTTATTTGGACCTATCACAATTTGATAACAACAACAGAATCTTGAAGGCGGGGAACCCCTCCAGTGAAACTGCGGAGGGCCGATTGCAGGTGGGGCTGGATAGGATTGATCAATGAGCCAGTTCAAACTATCCCCTGGAAAAACAGAAGGGGTAATGTTTACACCCAAAAAGAAAGCACATAGGCAACCTCCAAAACTGTACCTCAACAGGACAGAGATCAAATTTGAAAAAGTGGCTAAATTCCTAGGAATGCTATTAGACAAGCACCTAACATGGGGCAATCACATAACAGAGCTAGTAAGAAGATGTGGGCATGATCTAAACCTCTTAAAGAACCTTAAGGGCACCGAATGGGGGGAAGATCAGATTACACTTCTTATATTATATAGGACACTTATTCAGTCAAAAATTGATTATGGGTGCCAAGTGTATGCTTTAGTTCACCCTAATTTACTAAAGATATTGGACCGAATACAACACCAAGCTCTAGTTATCTGCACCAATGCACTCGTTAGCACTTCAGGGATGAAATAATAATCCTAGCTGAGGAACCTCCCCTCAGACTGAGATGAAAAGAGTTACTCCTGAGGTATGCAACCAGGATTGCAATCAATGACAAGTTGTACCCTACTCAAACCATTATAGGAGATGTAACAAGCCCTTCAGACACAAACTGGTAATGAATTTACCAGGGGGCAAAAAAGTCCAGGACCTTAAAAAGGAATTGAGCATCCCAAATATTCAGGTGGAAATCATAAAATACCCTGACCCCACCCCATGAATCTGCAAGTTGCCCAAAATGAATTTAAACGCATTCAAATATCGGGTTAAACACGAGCAACCCATAGAAGTAAGGTCTAAAATTCTCTCAGAAACAAAAAGCAGGTATGAGGGATACATCCAAATTTACACTGATGGATCTAAATCCCCAGACACAGGACACACTGCAGTGGTCATCCTGGAGAAAGACATCACACTGGGGGTGAGGCTACCTGACAATTGCTCCATTTACACAGTTGAATTTTGGGCCATAATCCAAGCAACTGAATGGATACAAACCAGCCAAACCCCTAGAACAGTTATTATTAGCAACTCCCTCAGTGTGCTGCAAACTCTGGAATCGGGTAACTCTTCCAGTTGAGAAAATTTGATGCCAGAAATCTATATGAGATTTAAAATCCTGGAACAAAATGATCATACTGTAGAATTTATGTGGGTGCCCTCCTGCATTAACATACCTGGAAATGAAAGGGCAGATAAAGAAGCTACAAACAAGCTAAGTGAACCCAAAATACACCAATTGGATTACAGCATCCAGGAAATACACAGTATGATCAGGCAGAAAATTAATAAAAAATGGCAGGGAGAATGGGACAGCATGAAAAATGGGCACAGGCTATACGACTTGCAGAAGCAAGTTAATAGAAACATTCTCGCCCCCAACCTGGTAAACCCACATGACTCCAAAGCCATAAATAGAATCAAAAGTGCTAAAACACTCTTAGCCAGCAGTTTTGGAAGATTTATGCCGGATATAAAAGAAGCAGGTATTAAATGCCCACACTGCCCCACCCCAGAAACACTCAGCCATATGTTCAACGAATGCCCTAAATACAACTCAGAAAGAACTCGGTTCCAGGATAGACAGAAAAAACTAAAAGCCCCAGCCATGTACATGGAATTCCTAAAAACAGACTAATAATATCAATTCGGTATATACGAATATCATGGGGTTCATTACAGACATTGGAAAGAGAGGAAAAATTTAGTCCCCAGCCAAGGAACCACATAATTAACACAGGAGTAAAATACAAACTACCAACAATATCAAGAAAATAAAATAATATTAAGAGTGCCAAGAATTTCGAAAATACCATACAATAAACATGAGTAGAGAGAGAAACTAGGTATGCTCCCACCTTTAAGGTGAGTGTACCTAAAGAGGGCCTGGTCACTCTCCCCCTGCAAGTGTAAACTATAAACTAGCCACAAAACTAAAAAAATACAATAAACATAAGCAGAGAGAAAAACTAGGTATGGTCGCACCCGTAATGTGAGAGTACCTAAATAGGGCCTAGCCACTCTCTCCCAGCAAGTGTAAATATTATATACATTCTATCAACTAAACTACAAAATATTTGTTTTGAGCTAATGTTACAACTCCCTACTCTTCAAAAGAATTAAAAAAATATAACCAAACAAGACCAAGCCAATGGATGGGAGAAAGGGGATTAAACCCAGGGGAGGATTGGTTAGACCAGTCCCACTGTTGGGATCAGATTTGAGAATACGAGCCAATCCCCACCCTCCCTTCCTAAACAAGGTAATACATTAAGAAAATATAAACTGGAAGTAAAATATATTAACCCTCTAAATTAAAATAAAAACCATTATGCTTTAAGCTCTGCATAAACAAAAATTACTTTTACCTGGCAACAGAAACCAGAACCACAAATTCCAAACCAACAAATATAACTCTCCCTGTTCATCAGTAAGGAATCTCTGTCACTAGGTATATTAATAACTAACTAATCAGGTAAACTCAAAATTACAAACCAAATGCCAAGATACATATAGAACAGCACACAGATGTACCAATACAATAAAGCAACTATTGGTACCTTAATGTTAAAAGTTTTAAAAGAAAATCATTGTTTGCCTAACCCGAGCAGTCCCATAGCAACACTTGGTGATTTGAAACTTAAAACAAACTCTGTAAAGTCAATAACACATATACCCCCCCCCCCCCCATCACTTTAACACATTGATGCATGATATGTGGTAATGGTATCTATATAACCAGCAATAACAAACATACTTCTCCTAACAACCACAATAACAACAATTGAAAAAAAATAAAAAATTGTTACTTACTTACTTTCTTCTTTCTTACTAACACTACTTTCTGGTGTTGGGATTCATCAATCTTAAATATATATAACACAAGGAGTTGGAACCTTCGCAAGTGACCCACAACCTCTCACCCATATAAAATTAAAGAGTATATGGTGGTCCTAAGCCCAGACCATCAGGGCCTGCTGCACAAGGCAGCAAATATTGGCAAAGAAATCATAGAACTGCCCTATACCTTATGAAACCTATGAGGTGGTCCTAAGCCCAGACCATCAGGGCCAGCTGCACAAGGTGGCAACAATTGAAAGGCGGAAACACCCAGATATACCCCACACCTTATCATGCATATGAGGTGGTCCAAAGCCCAGACCATCAAGGCCACTGTACAAAGCAGTAACCGATTAAAGTTAACAACAGCAGAGGGATAAAACAGCAAAACAACTGTATATAACCATAAATTCCACTCCTTAAAAACGTTTCACTAATCCACTCACTAACTGCATTCTAATAGCCATATGTACAGAGGTATTCCAAAAGTATTCACTTTAAAAAGGGTGGCAAGATGACTACCTTTCTACTTTTTGGCACAACAACCAAAATTCTTCTACTCTGGACCAAATGGAGCCCTCCTCAGATGACATCACACCCCTTTCTGCGCGCTTTTCCTCCATGTACCTCACCGGACATTATCCACAGCTTAAAATAATTGAATAGTGTGCTGTGCACACACTGTTATCCATCATACATAGCCAAATGGTCTTAATTGACATAAATCCAATCAATCAATCAAGATTAGTTTGAAAAATACCAATGAATTATTATAATCTTGTGCATAAAGAGACATCTTCTAAAAATGCAATAAATCCTCCATGCTGAACAACCAAAAAGCATTTCTGATGCACATCAATAAATGTATCTATATGAGCTTCTGTACATATGTGATTATGTGCAAGAAAAAGATTTTGATTTTAAAAGAATATATTTCTTGTAAAAAAACATACCCAAGTTTATACATTTATTTGCAGAGAATTATTGAAAAAATACTTGATCACAATTAAAATTCTTGAATATTTTGAAGCAAGTTTGATATTTTTTGATCAAGTTTGATAGTTGCATGTATTGCCATATTAAAGTGCCAAAAACATTTGTCATTTATATGTTATCACAGGTGTTGTGAATTATTTGAAGGCATATAATATATATAGTGCCATTGGTCACCAATTTTTTAAATGTATAATTTGTATTTTTACCTTTTAATTATCCCCCCTCCCCCCCAATAAATAAAAAACAAAAAAACATATGCTTTGTACTTAAACATTTCCAGATTGAATTACTAAAACCAAAGAAACCCATGACCTTAAAAAAATACTGAGATATCTGGTAGTTGATCCAGGCCAATCAGATAGTGGGAATTGAACCTGCAACCTTCTGGTCATGAATCCAATGCCTTAACCATTGAGCCACTGCAGCTCCATTGGGTAGGGATCACAATGGTTTGCAAGTTATGACTCTTAGTGCAGTGCCCCAAAGGGGTGAGGACAGACCCAGGAATCCATGCTGACAGCACATATTAATTCCCCTTGTAATGCCAAGTAAGTGTATACACTTTAATGGTGGAGCAATGAACAGTTTTTAAGTTACAAATCAAGGCCTAGTCTCCAAGGATCAGGAAGAGATCCAAGAACCAACGCTGACTGTATAAATGCCAAGAAAAATATATATGTATAAGGTCTACAAAAGAAGATAAATTACACCAACATTAATAGACACTGTAGTATCTACGTGCTTCAAGATTTTCTTTCCCCATCAACAGTTTTGATATGAGTGCAAATTAGCATTCACACACCTACATGTCAACTTCCCAGATGAGTGGTATCATGCCCACATGGGCCTATTTTTATTGTAATGGTAGCCATATTTGACTAAGATCTGCATCATTTGTATACATTTAAAAGCCCTCTATGCCAGGATGCTTTCTGTCAACTTTGGTCAAATTCTGTTGAACAGTTTTTTGAGAAAAAGTCATTTAAAGGTACTTAGTAATGGTGGCCATATTTGATGGTGCATCAGCATCATTAGAACAAATTTGAAAGCCCTTCCTGCCAGGATGCTTTCTGTCAAATTTTGTCCAATTCTGTTGAGCAGTTTTTGAGAACATGTTGTTTAAAACAAAAGTGCCTGATTTTAATAATAGCAACCATACTGGATGATGGCCAGGTGAGCTACACAAGACAAGGCCAGGGCCTGCATGCTGTGCCCATAATTAAAGCACTGCTGTAATAAATTTGACATTGACCCCAGGGTCAAAATGTTGAACTAGCTTATTGCAGAATGAATTGTCTTAGCTTGATAATGACTCATCCCTGGTATGAAAAAAATTCATCATGGGGTTTACAAAATATAAAAACTTTAACCAAAACTTTGTTGTTAATTTTTCTGACTGTGACCTTGATCCTAAGGTCAAAGGGGCAAGAGAGTGTGTCACTGAACGAATTATATTAGCCTGATAATGATTAATCCCAAGTATGAAAAAAAAATCGATCAAGGGGTCTAGGTAATGTAAACAAGTGAAAAACTCTAACCAAAATGTCAATGTGCATTATATATGACTCTGGCCTTGACTCCATGGTAAAAATGCCAAGTGAGTATTGTAGAATGATGTGTCTCAGCTTTATAATGATTTATGCCATGTATGACAAGAATACATCAAGAGCTTTAGGGCAGATCAACACCATTTTCATTTACTACCAATGAGACATCATAAGAAGTCTTCTGGTTAAAACCCAATGTTGATATGACTTTCCATCCAGGAGTAGCGATAAGAATTTCAAGATGGCTGCTATGGTGGCCATATTGGATATTAGATTGGCACAATTTTTATTTAAGACCAAATAGATACCATAAGATGTCTTCTGATGAAAACCTAATCCTGATGACTTTCCATTCAGGAGTAGCAGCAATAACAAGATTTTCAAGATGGTTGCCATTGTGGTTATATTGGACGTCAAATTGGCACCATTTTCATGTAGGACCAACTAGACATCATAAGAAGTCTCTTTGTGCAAACCCCATGCTGATACAACCAGCCATTCAGGCGGAGTAATGATAACAAGATTTTAAGATTGCCAATGTGGTGACCATATTGGATGTTCATTTGGAACCTTTTTCATTAAGGACCAAGTAGACATCATAAGTCTTCTGGTGAAAACCCCATGTCAATATGACTATCCATTCTACCAGAGTAGTGATAAGATTTTCAAGATGGCTGCTGGGGTGGCCATACTGGATGTCAGATCGGCACCATTTTTATTTAGGACCAACTAGACAGTATAACAAGTCTTTTAGTGGAAACCCCATGTTTATGACTTTCTGTTCAGGTGGAGAAGTGATAGAAGTTTTTCAAGATGGTTGCCATGGCAGCCATACTGGATATCAGATTGGCACCATTTTCAGACCAACTAGACATCATAAAAAGTCTCTTAATGAAAACCTTATGTTGATATGACCTTCTATTCAAGAGGAGTAGTAATAACAAGATTTTCAAGATGATACATTGGATGTCGGGGTAGAACCATTTTCATTTAGGACCAACTAGATATCACAAGAAGTCTTTTAGTGAAAACTCTAAGTTGAAGTTACCATCCATTCAGCAGGTCCTGGAGTAGATCAGCACCATTTTCATTAAGGATCAACTAGACTTCATATAAAGTCTTGTAGTGAAAACCTCATGTTGATATAGCCATTCATTAAGGAGGAGTAGCTATAACAAGATTTTCAAGACTGCTGCTGTGGTGTCCATATTGGATATCCGAGCAGCACCATTTTCATTTTTCATTTAGGACCAACTAGACCTTGGGATGAAGGTGTGTGGTAAAGTTAGATGGCAATCCTCTAAGTAGTTAAGGAGGAGTAGCGATAAGAAACTTATGCTAATGGATGGATGGATGAATGACAGACAACAGGCCATCTCATAAGCTCTACTGGTCATAATTGCTGAAAATTTCAGGAAGATAAACCCTTCCAAATGTAAATATTTTTTCTTACAAGATAAACAATCAATATAACAACGTTCTTTAAAAAGTATAAAAAGTTAAACAAAAAGGTTTAAAGGGTAGAGTTGTTAAAATATGGGATTATAAGAAGTGAGTGAACTTGATTTGTTACACAACTGTTACAAGGCTAGTTATCAATAAATAAAAATGAAATGTGCTCAAGTTTTGGTGATACTTTAATCAGTTTATTAGCACGTATAGAATACACAATACAAGGCTTATTATTGTCTAGACAATATAAACAAAAAAATATCCACCGGTACATATATTTTTGAGACAGTTGATACTGATGACATAATGCTAAAAGATAACAACAGTCTCTTTTACAACAGCAACAGGTTTTTCACGAAATTTGAAAAGCTAAGTGGTCACCAAATGGAATGATGTCAATAATAACAAAATACCTCGATGGCACTGATGCTCCACTGGCTGAAAAGAATTTGTAGTAATTTATGAAAGTCCATTTCTCCCCCCCCCTTTTTATGTTTTTAATTGCCAAGTACTGAAATCATCTATTATATTCTGGAGAAACTCCAACATACAAGATTTATAAAAAATTTTGTATGTAAGAGTTTACATATTCACATACTGGATGTCTGAGAAGCATCATTTTTATTCAGGATCAACTAGACCCTCAGGATGAAAATGTGTGCAAAGTTTCATGACTTCCACATTTCACAAAATGCGATTGTAGATCATAGTCTATATGGTCTGAAGGTAAAGACGCTAGCCTCAGTAGAGTAATAAACTTTGAAACACATTCTGAATTACAATAAAATATTGCAACATTTTTAAGAACACACCCACTCACTCTCTTCTCTTGAGTTTATTAGTGAAAGAAACCCACTGCATAATTTACAAGCAGCACAGTATCTGCCGGCAGATTTCAAAATAGTGTTTATAGTTTTAGAAGTGATTGTTTTGGGATGTATTCAATACATTAACAGAAGCAACTAGATTATGCATTCTTGGAATACAGAGGTCTTTGAGAGAAGAATAAATATTTCTTTATTCAAAACTGACATTAAATAAATAAGTAGTGTTTAAAATAATTTAATTTCATTAACGATCATATTTAACATTATGAATTTATTATTTATTATTATTAAATTCTGATTTAATAAATAATCATAAAGACATTTTACTGTCAAAACTTTCAACTATTTTCATGAACATGGAAGTTGTTTCTATTAAGCTTGTCATAAACACACTGAATTCAGAATTTTTGGCAGACACTAATTTGACATTTGCTTTAAAGTATACATTAATCTGAAACTTGACAAAATACAGATTTAACATATCCTAACTGGTCTTTTTCACCATATTTCTACCAAAGTAATTTGTAAACACAAATGAATCAGTAAATGCCAGTATTATCCTTACCAAAGAAAGATTAAGTCCCACAATATGAACACTGCGAATGTTAAAATATATAAGTGCAAACACGTTATACTTCAAAATTACATCTGATTCAACAAAGGTGAAGGCGGATATTTAAGTTATGCATAAATCATATGATTTTATTAGTTTAGAAGTGAAAATCATATGAAAGCATGCAAAAAGATGATTCCATATCAGAGATGTTTACTGGAATAAAATCAACAATATTGGATACCAGACATGGGGCAGAGTACACTGTACTCAATTACTTTGTACTTGGGAGATCTGAAAATCCAAGACCTCATGGCCAAATTGTTAAAAAGTTAAAGTACTTGTACTCATATTCTTAATTTGAAATAGATCAGTACCCTGTACTCCAGAGTATGTTTTCGAGTACAACAGAAATTTAGATATAGTTATGAGACTTTCCTATCTAAAATTTTAAGTTAAAAATGAAAGCTGATAATGGTATCAACTTAATCTTTGAGGAGACAGAAAACTTAAGGATTGGGTAAATCTCTTAGGATGATTATCTTTTTGTCCTGAGTGACATTTATTTGGAAATCTAGAAAGAATTATATTCCCCGGACCTACTGAAAAATCTCAAGCGTTTAATACCTTATGACTTCGGAACGAAACATAGCAAGAATACAGTATGAGTCGGGTAAAACTGATGATTAAATACACACCTTACTAATATTATATCAACTGACTTGACCGTAAATCCCTTCTTTATCTTAGCCATTTGTGTCATTACACCCGACTAGAAATCCGAAGCATATAAAATCAGTATATTTAAAGCACACTGCATTTAACATCAAATCACAAGTTCATCATCTTCTGTTTAACTTTATTAATTTTGAAACACATTTGTGTATTTATCTAGCTAAGCAGGAAACACACCCTTTGACACTGCAGATGCCCTGCACAATAACACATTCAATGCTTCTGCTTTTTGAAGTCTTTTCCTTAAGTCAAAGATTTAAATTATAACATTAGCAGTTTTTAGTAAGAAACTTTAGTACAAGGTTTGGCTTGGTTTTATGGGGTTTAATGCCATTTTTCAAATAGTGGAATCATACTTAGATTTTCAATTAACACTAACCTTTGTCCTTTGAACCAGATATTCTTAAACTTAATGCTTATTATATGATTCCTATCTGAATGAATGTTTACTCTGGAGTTGACGGTAGTCATATGGTCTGAAGAATAAAATGTAGCTGCTTTTTTTTTTTTTTTTAATAACTCATGTATAGAATAAAGAAATATAAGGAAAGACAAATTCCTGCAAGTAGTCACAAGTGATGTAACCTGGGGCCACTGTCTAAAACTGTTAAAAACCAGATGTAAAAAGGAGTGCAACGGCAAATATGTTTAGCAACTGAGAAACAGAAATCGGAATAACCTATCCAGATCTGAAGCTGATGAACAATCAGTAAATGCCTTGGAAATCTGGCTTAATAAAAACTTGCATGATTTTCCTGTCCAAATTTCAACCAACATGCATTAGTAATGGTAACATAAACCATACTGGGAAAACTTAATCAAATGTACTTAAAAAAACTAAAGTTTACTCCGGTATGTACAAATGTAAGGACAGTACCGTATATACTCACGTATAAACCAGGTCCAAATGCAAACAACATTGACCATGATCTGCCATCGCATAATGCGCTGGCAGATAAGGGTCTATGTTGTTTGTTCTACTGATTAGTCCTTGTAAACTGCATAGACCTAGATCTGCTGGTGCATTATGCGACGGCAGATCTGGGTCTATGCAGTTTGCAATTGGTACAGATTTATATGCGAGTATATACAGTAAGTAAATACAAAATATGATGTGATTCTTTTTCTTTTATCCAGTCTGTGTAGTTTTAGGCTTCTGAATTGTATGCAGTTACATTATGGAAAATACTCCATATGTATGTATGAGTACATTTTGAAACGTACTCAAACTTGTACTCCCAATTAAGAAATCTAGATATACCTGTATTTGTACTTTAACTTAACAAAGAAACTCTACCCCATGTCTGTTTGATATTGTTACTTTTTGATAAAAAGTCTGAGACAACTATTTGGGACTTTTGTGACATGTTCATGACATCATGCAGTATTACATATTACTGTACATGATATATTAATATTAATAAAATTGCACACAGTGAACAATTACAGGAAGGAAACTTGTACTTAATTTAAGTCCTAGTTTCACCAAATTGATAACATAACTGAAAGTGAGCTATACATCTGAAGCTATCACATTATCTGCAAGGTTCTTGCAGTCATCACAACAAACAGACTTTGAAAAATAATGTTAACAATCTTTCTTTACCGTAATATTGATATAAATACATGATGTATATCTATAAAATTAATGTCTGGTTTGATCAGATAATTTCTTTAATGAAAATAAATTTTATTGAAAGAAAATCAAGATGTATATGCATTTTAAATAGATACTGTGTACATCTTGGTTAGTGACATCTCTAGTAGGTGTAGAAGGAAAATATGGTGAAGCAGTGGAAGAAACGATAAGGAATGTCCATGACCCTGAAGACAAGCAACTCTTTCCTCTGGTACTGGAAAAGAGAATATACTTTCATTAAACTGGTAATACACTGAAACTAACATATATATTCGTGTATAAGCTGGATCCAACTGCAAACAACATAGACCCTGATCTGGCATCGCATAATGCGCCGGCAGATCAGGGTCTACGTTGTTTGTTCTACTGATTAGTCCTAACAAACTGCATAGACCCAGATCTGCCGGCGCATTATGCGATGCCAGATCTGGGTCAATGCAGTTTGCAGTTGGTATCAGCTTATACGAGAGTATATACGGTAGTAGTCACAAGGCAAAGGCCTGCACATTAAGCCCATGTTCAAAAGCATTGCTGTAAAATGTGTGACCTTGATTGTAAGGTGAAAACGTTGAGCAAGCATGTTGCAGAATGAATTGTTGTACTTTCATAAGGATTCATTCCAAGCATGAATAAAATACATCCAGGACTTTAGGACATATAAGAATAACCCCAAGGTCAAATGAGCAAGCAGGTGCATCACAATATGAAGTGTCTTCGCATCATAATGATTCATCTCAAATATGAAAAACAGCTATCAAAGCGCTTAGGAAATATAATTAACTGAATTTTTTGTTACCAAAACCTTAATGCACATTTTCTATGACCAAGACCTTGACTCGAAGGTCATCAAATGCATCGCTGAATGAATCATCACAGTTTCATAAAGATTCATGCCAAGTATGATGAGAATTCATGAAGGGGTTTAGGAAATATAAGTATATGAAAACACTTTAATCAAAACCTTAAAGCAAATTTCTCTGACTGAGATCTTGACCCTAAGGTAAAAAAGGGGAGAGCAAGTGTGTCGTCAAATGATTTGTCTTATCTTCATAATGATTCATACCAAGCATGAAGAAAAACCATCAAGGGATTTGGGAAATATAACCAAATGAAAAACTTTAACCACACCTCAGCTGTGGATGCTACCACTGGCAGGAAAGTGACTGCTATGTCACACTTCCCACTAACGTGGCCTTGACAAAAATTATAACACAATTAGGTAATAATTCAAAGTTCAAAACTTTATTATAATGGCTTACATCTTACTTTATTAGCCCTATTGGTCATAGGCCAAAAGAGCTTATGGGATGATCTCTTCTTCATCATCTGCCTGTTAGTACAAGTTTGTTATCACTACTCATCGTAAACTAACAGGAGGTTTGCCATGGAACTTTACACACACATTCATCCCCCAGTCCTAAATGAAAATAGTGTCACTTGAAAATGCAGCCACCACTGTAGCAATCTTGAAAATCTTGTTTCTGCTACTTCTCCTGAACAGAAAGTCATATCAACATGGAGTTTTCATAAAATGACTTCTTATGATGTCCAGCTGGTCCTTGATGAAAATGATGATGCTCATGCAACCAATATGGCTACCACAGTCACCATCTTAAAAATCTTGTTATCCCTACTCCTCCTGAATAGATGGGCATATCGACATGGGGTTTTCCAAAAAAGACTTCTTATGATATCTAGTTGGTCCTAAATGACAATGGTGCCAATCTTACATCCAAATTGCCTTCAATGAGGGCCATCTTGAAAATCTTATTATTGCTACTCCTCCTGAATGGACGGTCATACTAACACGTTGGTTCTAAATGAAAATGGTGCTGATCTTACATCCAATATGGCCACCATGGAGGCTAATTTGAAAATCTTGTTATTGCTGAAGAATATCAGAGATGGTTTCAACACTCAGCAGTTAAAAAGACGAAATGGTCTTATCTTGAATTCCTGAAAATTCTTTTCAGGGGACAGTAAAGCATCAGTCACTTCAAGGTACTGCAACCAACAGTCCCAAGCTCAGGCCTCAATTTGATTTAATTCTCAAAATTTCTTCTTAGATTGAAATTTTACATTGACTGAAACTTTGGACAATTCTGGTATGTTGTCGAAGGAAAAGATAGCATAAAAGATGAAAAATAACTCGGGCATCTTAAAATGGAATCCCTGGGAATGCTTTATTCCAAACAAATGAGTTAAGCATTCCTAAACTTTGAGGAAAGCCTCAAAAATGACTTCCAATATCACCAACAACCAAATCAGGGGATATAACACTACAAATTCATAAAAGATGGAGGTGACTGCAACACAAGAACAAGGAGGGAGAAAGAGGATATTAATAGTGATGTGATATTTCATCACATCATACAGGAAGAAGATGAAAAGTAGGTCAAAGACCACTTGACATTGCAAAACAGACAAGATTTCTGTTTCTAAAACACATATGCCCCCAATGCTGCTAAATGATTCTCAGTCCAAATAGAAAAACGTGTCCATTGGACATGGATGCCCATTTGCCCACTGTCTGAATGAGTGGTGCAAATAGAAGAGCATATGACTTCTGGCAGAACAAAAGCATTTATGTACAACATGCAAAAGAACATTCAGAATGGATTAAGTGAAAAATCATCCGAGTGTGATGACAGAATGATATGCACATCATAAATGTCAAAAATGTCTGTAAAGTTTCAGCGCAATTCATCAAAAGCTGTTGGACTAGCCCAACCAAGAATGATCATCTATACCCAGTGGCACATTTATTTACCATCAAAATGAGGAATTACATAGGGGGAAACAATCTCATCAAAGCATGACTTTAGGACGATATACACATGTTCACCTGATATCAATAATGTCTATAAAGTTTCATGGAAATTCATCTAAAGATGTAGGACAAGAGTTGTTGTATACAGTATACACATTTACAAAGAATGACATAACTCTGAAGAAAAAACCCAGCAAAACCCTACATGGGAACATTTATGACAGAAAGACAAGCGTATGTTCATCTTAATTCAATAATGTCTGCCAAGTTTCAAGGCAGGTCATCAAAAGCTGAGGAGCAAGTTGAACACAAATGAAGTACCAGATATCATATAAACATTTACCAAAACAGGGGAACAACTCTGGAAAAACTCATTGGAGTATGATGACAGAACGATATGTGCATATTTAACTTACTTCAGTAATATCTCTTAAGTCTCTATATCATCCATGGGAAGATGCAGGAGTACACTATATTTGCACACACAAGTGTTTCAGGATGTATATATGTATGGTACAGATGGAAAAGCTGGATGCTATATGCCCCAGCTATATACAGTGGCATGAAAAGGTAAAAATAAAAGAGAGAAAAACAAGTAAATTTGTCAGTAAATTATGTTTCTCCAAGAATTCTTACCTAATCACATTAAATTAGGAATGAACTCTGCTACCTCTCAAATACAGCCCTACTGGAAATTGTGTCTTTCCCAGCTATATAAAATACAATGGGAAGAAACTCTTACAAAATTACCTCCCCTCTCCACCATTTGGTGGCTACCTATATATCATGTTTTACCAGTTTAAACTTGAGTGAAACACCAATGAGGATGCTTGCATTGCAGGAAGATGTGGGAGTGCTTAATAATAATGTGATTGGGTAAGACTTCTTGGAAAAACATAATTTACTAACACAAATTTACTTTCTCCATTGAATACATTCCCAATCACATTAATATTAGGAGAATTGGTAATAGGAGGAAATGCATAAGCATTCAATCTCTACCACAGGTATCATTTGAGGGAAATGTGGCTGGTGTCCCTATATGAAGGATAAACTGCTCCCCTAATGTTACAGCAGCACAACTGATGGTCACATAACACATGACACCAATACATAGGTGAGTGAAGTTTTACCAAGAGAAATTCTGGGTGAATGTTGCAAAGCTCTACACTCACACCTGTGAGGAGGTTGTGCTGGTGTTAAATGGGTCTGATGGTCATCTGGCCACAGCCACTGGAGCCACCAGACCCAATTTTCTTCTCTGCAATGCTAGATCTCTGAGATAGAAACTCGAGGAAGTTGACTGTGCATGCCAGCCAACTGCTTCAATAATGTCTCGGACCATTCAAATGCAAGGCTTGCAGAGATTGCTTAAATCTTATGAGCGGATATTTTAATGAGACTTATCTGGTCTTGTGAGATCTCAGAATATGCTGAGCACATCAGCAACTTCAGCCAAGATGCTAAGGCTTGAGAAGGTTATATCGTCTTTTTTGGCCTTTACCAAAAGAAAGCAGCATTGTTTGGCTCATGGCTTTTTTCCATGTGCTTCAAATAATGCTTTAGAGTACAGACCTGGTCTTGCATTGTTGCCTATCAACATATCAACTGAGGAGAGAGGAAATGACCACTTTCTGGTTGCCCGCAGAAGGTAACATGTTGTTGGCTATGAAACCTTGTTGTGCCATTATGACCACGGAACCATTCAATCTGAACTGGAGATAATTTGGGTTCACTGAAAGGGCATGCAACTCACTCACAGTGCATGCCAAAACTAGGGCCATGAAAAACATGTATTGTAAGATAGCAGCTGCATGAAAAAGCTTTGGTTAAAGGCCCAACTTACCCCAGCTGAGTCATGTCAAAACCCATGAAAAATTCCACTTAGGAAACACTGGGAGTGATCTGGGTCTATTTAGGTCAAAATCGGCCAGCAAGTAAGACAACCTTATTGTGGCCTATATCCTCCCAATCATGATGCCTAAATGTGTCCAAAATTATGTAACGGCAGCCCTTGATAGTAATAGGAGCCAACTTCTCAAAGAGCCAGCTAAGAAATCAAGACATTCAAAAGGATTAAGCGGTTGCCCCTGCACCAGTCCCTGAAAACTTGCCACTTTCTGTCATATGCCTTCAAAGTGGAGGGCCTTCTAGCTCATGAGATTCTCTCCACAACTGAAGGGCCAAATATTTTTCTACACAAGGCCCTCCTGAAAAGATCCAGGCATGAACGAGAAGCCTGTCTGGGCAGGGACGGAAAACCTGCAACTGTGATTGCTTGAACAGGTTGGGCATTACCAGGATTTTCCTGGGGATGTCTATCACATGGTTGAGAAGATCATTCACTCATGATTTGTCCCATTTGATGGGCTACCAGAACCAATCTGCAGGTCTGGCCCCTTATCTTCTGAATTAGTATCGAATCGAAACAGTTGGAGGGATGGCATAGCTCCGAAACTCATCCCAACTGATTGCCAGAGCATCCACTGCCCAAGCCTCTGGATCTGGGACTGGAGAGATGAAGTTGGGCAGCGTGTGGTCCCACCTCATTGCAAAGATATATATTGTTGGACACCCCAAAGTGCACAAATCCAGTGAGATATCAATGGATGAAGGGACCACTCCATAAGTATACTCTGATCCCTGTTTCACAATGAATTGGCAGGAACATTGAGTCTGCTGGTAATGTGTCTGATCTGGATCATAGTCTTGTGCTGGGAGCTCCAGCTTAGAAGTTCAACACTGGGACATGGAGGTTGGTTGATTTAGTCCCCCCTTTCTGAGAAGGTGGGTGACCACCACAGAATTGACTGACATTACAAGGATTACTTTTCTGCAGAAGTATTCTTTATAGCCCTCAAGGCTGATATAAAGAGCCCTCTCCCCCAGTTTCCAGATGCCGCTGACCATGATGCAGTGGGCAACAGGTGAGCTCCCCCAACCAGATGAGCTGGTGTCCATACAGACCATAATCTTTGTTTGGGTTTCTCCAGAGGAATTTCTGCTGTAAGCCCTTGATTGTCTTGCCACTGACACAGGAAACTGTTTTATCTCAGTTGAGTTCATAACACAATGATCTAGATGACTGGGAAAGGGGTGCCACTGAGCCAGAGGTACAAAATGCAAAGGACGTATGATGAAAAGGTGGCAGAGAAGAATGAAATCTGCTGCTGCATTTAAAAACCAATGCATTGCAGAAACCATGCTGAAGTGGGCAACCATATGAGTTGGTGTCCATACAGACAGTAATCACTGTTTGGGTTTCTCTAGAGGAATTCCCATTGTAAGCCCTTGATTGTCTTGCCACTGACACAGGAACTGTTTCATCTCAGCTGAGATCATAACACAACGATCGAGATGACTGGAAAAGCGGTGCCACTGAGCCAGCAGTGCCATCTGCAGAGGATGTAGGAAAAGGTAGCAGAAAAGAATGAAGTATGCTACGGCATTTAGCAAACCAAGGCATTGCAGAAACACTCTTGTGGAAATCCACTCCATGTTGGAAACTAACTCTGAGCTCAATAATCCATACAATTCACATGGGAGGGAGATGAACAAAGTTGAAAAGGGTCTTTAGCTCCATATCCAGATGAGCAAAGTGCTGAGATGGGGTACAGTTCACTAGAAAGCCCCAGTGGGGGAAAAGTGATATGTTTTTGAAGGACTGTGTCCAGGTATGCTGCACTCACTGTGGGAGAAGTAGACCTGAACTAGGTGATGATCCAGTTGATTGTTTTCATGTTATCTGTATGGAAACAAAGTTAGTAACAGAGAGACAAACTGACTGATGGACAGATGGATGGATGGATGGACATCACAACATAAAAAGGCCTGCCTGCCTTGCCCCAAGTGCAAGCCATCCACAATGCTTGGTAACTGTAGATGATGGTGAACTCAAGTTATTGTGTGGGAACCATTTTTCTTCTTTCAGACACAGTAATCTTGACCTTTTACCTTTTGACCAAAAACTGATAGGATTCTTCCTTACCTCAAGTGCAAGCCATTCAAAAATTTTGGTCCAGGTATGTGATGTAAAACTAATGTTATTGTGTGGAACGTTTTTCATCTTCCAGTCACAGTGATCTTAACCTTTGACCTTTTGACCCCAAAATCAACAGGCTCCTTACTCCATGTGCAAGCCATCTGCACAATTTGGTAACCACAGATGATGGAGAACACAAGTTCTTGTGTAGAAACCTTTTTTCTTCTTTCAGTTGCAGCTACCCTGACCTTTGACCTTTTGACATGACCTAAACTGAATTGTAAACTATCCTCAAAGTTTGGTAACTGTAGATGGTGGAGAACTCAATTTGATATGTTGAAACAATTTTTCTTTTTCGAGTCACAGTGACCTCAACCTCTGAGCTTTTGATCCTGAAATCAATACGGTTCTTCCTTACCTGAAGTGCAAGCCATCCACAAAGTTTGGTAACTGTAGATGGTGGACAACAAGTTATCTGTATGGAAACAAAGTTGGTAACAGAGAGATGAATGGACTGATGGATAGATGAATGGATATCATAACATTATACAGCCTGAATATGACAGGCATATAAAAATCATTCAAATAACACCAAAATCTAATCAGGTCAATGCATCCATGACTAGTCCTTCAGGCAAGCTTTGAAGATGGACGATACAAAAGCTTTTACAAGTCTAATTTGATAATTATTCTAAAATAATAACTTGTTCAGATTTGAAATAAAAGCAATTCTTCAGGACACAGTTTTTATTTTTTAGGTGAAGATATGGCTCTTCCATATGCTTTCTTCTGATGATAAATCCTATAATTCAAGGACAAATGAATTAAAGTGAAATGTCTCAATACTAAAACCTCAGTAAACTGAAATCCCTTGAAACAATCATTTTTCTGGTCCTAAATTTTTCCTTCTACAATATTAGTAAACTCTAACGCAGTAAAAACAAAATCCATCTACTTTGAAAGCTGAAAGAAATTTTCTGTCAAAAGTGTTAATTTTAGACTAAAATTAATCCCATAAAACCAGAACTTATTCAGATATGTGGTCAGCCAGTGGTCTTTCAACAGCCTTGGGCAATGCATAGTAAAAGAAAACCCAACAAGGAAGCAAGCATAGATGCAATGAAATCCTTATTACCATAAAAATATATTTTAAATCTGACTGGGTATTGACATTTTGTAAAAACTGATTTTCATTTACTTGTATTTATGAGAAATGACCTGTCCTGGAAATTGTAGAACACTGAGCTTGAGTTTGAGGTGAAATACATCATGGGTATCTTCCTGATTGTTATGTGTCCACTGTATTAATTACTAAACTTAAAGCTGTTGTTTTCCAAACATAAAAATAGTAATGACTGAAATAAAAATATAAAAAAATCTTGCTTTAAGAGAAATGGAATCAGAAATTAAGTGAACAAAGCCACATACATTTTTGTTGACGTATACGGTAATGAATAAATTATTCTGAGAGTCAAATAAGCATAGAAAATATCAGTCAATAAAAAAGTGTTAATGTTTTTCTTTCTTTAACTATAGCAATTTATTACAACATGTACAAATAATAATGAAGAATACAGCCCTTTTGACATAGTGGAATTGAAGCCAGGGCAAATTACTTTTTTAAGCCACTTGCCCTGGGCCCAAGTACGAATTTATTTGTGCAAGTCCAGTAGTGATTTGCGACCTGATGTAGATCAGCTTTGCAGGCTTTCTGTAGTGGAAATACGATGTGATCTCAATAATTGTGCCACACTGAAAAGATTCACTGACCAATATACTCTTTAATGCATGTAATAAGAGGAGTCCTGATCTTTGACCTGTTCATATTTGACGAACTTTTAAATACTAATTCAGTTAAAAATTTTATGGGCAACAATTAGTGACAGAGTATTTGTTCCCACTCTTTTATATGTAATGATTCTTACTTGGAATAGATATTAAACCAAGAGTAAGGCAAGAACATTTTTAAATGGTTTTTTATTGCTTGAACAATTAACCTTTTTAAAATTACCATTTTTCAAAAATTTAAATACTCCAACATTTCCCAAGCAATAACCTTTAATATGGTTCTGAGGGATTTAAGTCAAGCGAGGTTTCAGTGTACTTTGATCACATACAATGTTATACAGCCTGCATAACTGATTGAAAATTTACACACCTGGCTGCACTACTTCTGCACACCAATGTAGTTAACTTCCTTTCCGGTCTTCTTCAGAATCTCAAGAAGTTCATTTGAGGTCAGCCTGGAGGTCACAGTAACCTTCTTGCTCCCCACATCTGTCTGTATGTCTGTCACAGCATCTGTAAAAAGGTATCTCAATAAAGAACAGGCCAAATATGTTCGCAGGCACACAGCTTTTTAAGCAAAGACAGTTCTGTAAATGTATTGCTATCACAATTAAAACACTGTAAAGGGACATAAGCACTGTAAAACTTCCACAAGTCCCAAAACATTCAATAGTAAATAACATTTTCTGAAAAGGCTGCAAAAATGTTGTATGTTTTAGATTTGACTTTTAATTCAGAATATTCAGTGTTTTTCAAAGAGTTTTTCCTTCTGTAAACTTCTTATAAAAATATGTGTATGAAAATTGATAGAAATTAGAAACATTTGACAACATGCAAGTTGTACATAATTATGCATAAAGCCCTGTGCGGGTTTGACTGGTGAAAATTGTATCATGCATTTAATGGCCCCAATATATACATGCTTATAAGTTGAGTCCAAATGCAAACTGCACAGAACCAGATCTGCCATTGCATAATGCACCAGCAGATCTGGGTTTATGCAGTTTGTTAGGAGTAATTAGAAGAACAACATAGATCAGCCTGGATTGGCTACTATAGTGTTTTTTGGGGCAAGGTATTTTATCTACTTGCCTTGGCATGATAAATAATTTTCAAAGTGATGCTGTGGCATAAAACACAAAAAATTAATCTTCTGAACTATATAATAAATAAAAAAGTAGGCCACACACAAAAACCAGAGGGAATAGTTTCTTTCCATTGTCAGCAAGACATAATAGTTGTATTCCTGTTACATCACATACCTCCTTGTTTTTGCAGAACTCTCTTTGCTGCATTAGCACAACCTTCACACGTCATTGCCATGTAGAACTCGTGGACCTGTAAATAAAGATGAAAAATTTTGAAGAGCAATACCATAGAAATTTAAAATTAAAGTGACCTAGAAAGTAATACTACAATAAAAAAAAATCCATCCAATAACTTCAAAGTTTTGCTCTCAAAAGTATGCCATATAAAAAAAGGTCAACTAATATATAATGCATAGCTTATATGCATGTTAATATTCACATGGAGAGAGAGAGAGAGAGAGAGAGAGAGAGAGAATTAAAAAATGTCTTCACAGAAGAAACACAAATATTCTAAACTATGTTTGAAATTTTACAATAAAACTGTGTATCAATGAAGATAGCATAATTTCAAATTGAAAAGTAAGAATTTAACAAATAATCTTTCACATTCTTGTAATATGATTTTAGATACACCAAACAATTTTCCTCATGTCTACCAATATAGAATCAATGTCAAATTAAAAACAATGAATTTAAAAAGAATATTTAAAAATCTTGCAATATATATACTAGTAAGTAATTTCAGATACATAAAAACAATTTTTCCATTGTCTATTGATACTTTTAAAATAAACCACCCTGGAAAAGAAAATAAGCTTAACAAAAAATACTAGTGATATACTGTATAGTCGCTTATACGTTTAGTTCAACTGCAAATTGCACAGATTCTGATCTGCTGCCACATAATGCACTGGCATATCTGGGTCTATTCAATTTATTAGTAGTAATCAGTTGAACAAACAACACAAATCCTGATCTGCCAGCACATTATGAAATGGCAGATAAGGGTCTATGTTGTTTGCAGACCTACGACAAAGGTAGTTTAGTCAACTCAAACTGAGCAGGTTGCTTCAGGTTCTGTTATCATCACTTTGCCATATTCTGTTAATCTAAAACCTTTCTCCACTAATATTGAAACCAGATACCTCCACATGGTGATAGGATGTCTGTGCTTGTTAAAAATTCTCAGGCATTTAAAAACAGAGAGAGATATCAGTTTATAATGACAACGGTATTGTCGTCTTCATAATAATTAAAAACTTTGCTATTATTGATTAACTGATTTGACTGACTAATAATCCTAATAAAGCTTACGGAAATTACAATTTAACTGGGGGTATAAAAACTGAGAAAGATGATTTTGATTTTCTTATTTCAGGGAAAACTTAGAGATATTGAAAATACTAAGGCTGCAATGTTTACAGAAAATTACAAATGAGTACACTATACAATAACCAAAATGATGCTGTTTAATCGAACCAGTTCGAAAGTCAATATTTCCTCCGATCTGCATGTTAGGCCTACATCTGACAACTGTTTATATGGAAGCCATTGACTGACTTGCAAAACTTTGAAAATAAGTATCTACCTAGTTTTCTATTTTCAAAATTAACTCAGCAAACACATTTATTTGTAAGTGAAAGAAAGAAAGAAAAATCTGACTTTACTAAAAACTGACAAGACATTCATGTGGCATAAATGACTATCCACATTCACCCAAAGAACAGGTAAAAAAACATTTGAAGGGTTGACAAAAATAAATATATTCTTCTTCAGCCTTAAAAGAGTTGATATATATTGTCACTTTGTGTGAAAGGAGACAAGGACATCATTTCTGATATTTCACTTACAAAATGTTTACAAACTTTATGTATTCAATGAATTCAATGAGCACATTTTCCATCACAGAAAATAATCAATCTTTTGTTCCAACCTTTGAGGAGGGCTGGGTTTATTCAGAAATGTATTTGCATTTGGATGTAAAAATAATTCAAACTTACACAAGAGCTCACCAAACAGGATCAAGTGCCATATCCATACAAATACCCTTACAAAAATCATTGAATTACCTTTCAACTTACTTTATGAAGGGAACAATTTAGTTGCACTGATAATTTGAACACATACTATGAACTGCGGTATAAAGGCGAAATATTTGACAGGAATGAAAGCACCAATAGCAGTCTATTGATTTAGAGTCTCGTGTTTGATAATTGATCAAAAAGCTATGCGGGTCTCTCAGGAATAGTTTTCATATACTTAAATGACAAATTATACAGATTTACAGAATGGATACAACTGAATTCAATCTTCCTTGCTAGATTATTAATATACTTTTGTGAGACCGTAACACTGACATTGTATGGAGTATATATCTATTTTGAAATAATATGACAAGATTCAGGTTGTAAGAAAGGTCTTTATTGATATATCTTACAATTTAGGTAAAACAACTTTGGATCATTATGATATTGTTTCGTACTGCCACATGTATGTACATGTATATGATGAAAATATTGATCAACTAGTAACTTAACAAGTATTTACATTTTAAGGTATTTATTATCCTTTATATTGACGATACCGTTATTCTTGCAGATAATGGAAAAGATCTTCAGAAGACTATGAATGAATTCTGTATATACTACAGAATGTTGAAAAAAAAAGATATTTGATATAAAGGTAATCTACTCCTTTCTCTTTTGCATTTGGAAACTGGGAAATAGTTGATTAGTTGTTATATTTAGGAATGCCTTTTAAATGCAATGGTTAATTTTATTTGGTAAAAAAAAAATCCCTGATTCTGTAAATGCTGCAGCCTTAGTATTTTCAGAATCTCTAAGTCTTCTCTGAAATAAGAAAATCAAATCATCTTTCTCAGTTTTATGTACCCCCCTCAAAGATTATACTTTCATATATCTATGAATTTTCTTCATGCACTGATGAACACCAATTAGTAATGCAGGTAAGCTTCCATCTGGACCTAGGTTTATTAGGCAATCAAAACAATGAACCATTAATAATACATTTTGTAATGATTATCATGAACACAACAATACTGTCATCATTTATAAACTTCCAGTCTGTTTTCTAATGCCTGAAATCTTTTAATAAGCACATACTTTCTGTCCTCGTGAGGGGCTATCTTGTTACAATATTGATAGAGAAAAATGTCTAGATTAACAGAATTGTGTAATCTGTCTGACAAGGTGATGAAACAGAACCTGAAACAGCCTGTTCAGGTCGAGTCCACTGAGCTACCTTTGTCATAGGACTGTTATCTCCTTTACACAAATATAACTATCAAATTAGGTCAAATTTACCTCAATAATATCCCTTTTAACACAATCTATAATAATTAGACATCAATGACAAAATCTCTCAGAACTCTAGCAAATACTTTTGAAAAAAGTTTAAGTTTCACTGACACTGAATTCACCATGGATGATTGTAACTGTCCCAAATCCCAAATATCTGTATGTACTTTGTGCATACATGATAAAATGCATTTTGTGATTATCTTCTTTTATCATTTAAGGCATTCAACCCTTGGGATATGATGGTGGGTTATTCAAAGATATGCAAACAGTTTTAAACTGTATTTGACACCTGGCCCTTTGCGGGGTGGAGGTAGTGGGAAAGTCAGGGGTTGGGATGAAATAATTTAAAAAGAAAGCCTTATGATTTGTTATCTATGCAAATTACTAATGATGATGATGATGAAAGGTAGAAAATAAACCCAAACATCCCAGGATGGACAAGACTACATCAGATAAAATATCTCAAATGTGGTACACCATACAATGGATCAGTTGCATACATGTAAATGAACACATTTACCATCACCCAGGTACTGAAGCTACTGAGAAAAAAAAAATACAAAGGCTGCAATAGTTAAAACAAATGATTACAGAAGTCATGAGAGGGATGTGTCACCATTCACCAACACAGTAAATAACGTAAGCTTCACCACCTTGCTCTTAAGATGCACATATAATTGCCTTGTGATACTTTTCAAAATTACCCTGGGTGTAGTATTGGCCCTGAAAGGTGAAAAATTACTTGTATCACAAAAAGAGTAATACAGATAATTCCTAGACTCATCTGAAACTCTTAAGTGTGAACATCTTGGAAAGTAGTGTCACCAAAACTATCTATAACAGCCAAACTAAACAGCTGTCAAGAACTTCAACTGCACACTTTCAGTACTATTTCCTATCTCATCAACTAATATTTGCCCATTTGTGCTTGTACCATCCAGTGCCCATTTGTGCTTGTACCATCCAGTGCCAATTTGTGCTTGTACCATCCAGTGCCCATTTGTGCTTGTACCATCCAGTGCCCTTTTGTGCTTGTACCATCCAGTGCCCATTTGTGCTTGTACCATCCAGTGCCCATTTGTGCTTGTACCATCCAGTGCCCTTGAATTGTTGCATGGGACAATTATTATGACCAACATGAAAACTAACAATGTGTTTCTGTTGTGTCAACTTTAAGTTTCCTACTTTGGGCATGTTTACACCCATGCACCCACAACCATCCACAATGATGAAAACAGGTTATTGGATTAATACAGGAATGTTCTATTTCATTCTTTGGATTGTATACAGAGAGCAAAATACAATAAAGACGCAAGTCGCACTTGCTAGGTCCCAAGTCACACTTGCTAATTCCCAAAAATTCCCTGACTAAAAACAAAGAATTGAATTGGGTCAAGATAATTTCATGTATTCAGAATCCCAAAGTCTATAATAATTCCCACAAAACCATATTTATCTATATATGTAGTCTACTGTTACACCAATCAATTGATGTAGAACTTAATCCAAGATCTGATAACTTATCACAATATCCATGTGGTTACTGCAACTATGATGTTACTTGGAGCAAGAAAGGAATTCTTTGTGACAAGTATGAATAGTGGTTCCTCACCAACTGTCTCTCAAATTCTGGATATGGATGGTATTGCCTATGCTATTGACAGCTTCAGGGGTTCCGTTAATATTTTCTTTTTGGAAGTCCTGGACTTCCATGGTTGGACATCTGGAAGTTCCATACCTCTATGTACAACGTTTTTCAACAAAACAAGAATTATCCTGAACTCAACACCAAACCAAAACTTCAATTGTACAGCATTTACAAATTGCACTTTGTCCTGTGAATAGTACATACCATCTATACTCGCATATAATCCATGTACAAATGCAAACAACATAGACCCTGATCTGCCGTCACATAATGCGCCGGCAGATCAGAGTCTATGTTGTTTGTTCTACCGATTAGTCTTTACAAACTACATAGACCCAGGTCTGCCAGCGCATTATGCGACAGCAGATCTGGGTCTATGCAGTTTGCAGTTGGTATCGGTTTATATGCGAGTATATACAGTAATTGATGTACATGTATTAAATATAAAAGGAGATGATGTACTTTTTGATTACTTCAAGAGTAGTACAATTGATAAATCTGCTAACTCAAGACCAAAAGCAAGATACATAATAAAGTTTCCTATTAATCAGCCCTCCAATAATATTACCCAGTGCTCAAAGAAAAAAATTTCAGACACAGGCCCAGGGCTGATGACTTTAAAAAATCACAAGCCATGCACTCAAATTCCACAAGCACGGACTCCAATTCCATGTATCCTAAAGGGCCCTCAATTTTACTATGAAAAGAAATAAACAAAATCATATTAAATTGACTTGTGCGTTTATTCAGATCTCAAAATATTTCACATAAAGCAATGTTTTCCTCCAGATCCTGATGTCAGCCCTTGTCCAATTGCTCTATCAATGTCCTCCTTGCTCATTGGATCAGAAGTGTTGATGTTCATTAGCATCTGAAGCGTGTCTTGCTTTACACAGTTCTCCTTACACTTTTGATGTTGTTTATAGGTGCCACTTAATATTGTTTAACCAGTGTTGCATTAATTACTCAAGTGTTTCAAAAGAAATAAGTTTTTGGTCTGTCTTTCCTTTTTATCTCACCTACACCAAAGGATCGCCAATTTTTAATCAAAGACTCAGAAGCCATCATGGACCACCTTTGATCCCTTTATTACTGATAACATTTAAAAAAAACATCCCGCATTTGCCCTAAATTCTCCAGATTACAACAATAAGGTAATCAATTAACAGCTTGTTGTGTACACAAGTTAGCTTTATTCTGATTAATCTTCCACGCACCACCGCACCTGTTGCAACAACTGCTGGAACAGTTTCGGTTCTCAGAAATCTGGTTGTGACTGGTTTCTGTAATGTGCAGACAGAATTTACTATTCCTTCAACAACTTGAAGAAAACAAAATTCCACATTTCATCAACGAGATCAAAGTTTTCTCAGGCAAATTAGATTTTTTTCTGACAAGCCCGAGAGGCACTTCAGCTAGGATACAGGAAGGGCCGAATTTGAAATTACCAACACAGCCTTGTACAGCTGAGATCTACTCATTCTTAAACTTGGTGATGTCATCCTACATGGGTACGAATAGCATTCAGCCCGGATGAGCAGTGCCATTCTCAGCAGATAAAACAGAGGCAAAAGAGACTAGTGTGCTCTTTGAAGTCTGCCATCCAGTAAGGTTGTCAAATATACATGTACATCTTTAGTTGTCAGCACTGGGTGTCAATCTCACTGCCACTATGAACTATGAGGCCCACTTCACATTCTTTTACCAAGATAGTGGCTGTAATTCTTTTGAGTGCTGGCAGTAAATAAAAATAAACTTAAATTTTTACAGACACTTTACTAACATATGCCTAAATCAATGGTTAACAGCTAACACTTAGCGATACCCTTAACAATGTCCATACAAGCTGACACATTAATGGTGAGATGCGAGACAGCACTGTTTCTTAGTTTGGTATTGTACATCACAATTTATACTGCGTAACTGGGTTTTGTAGCAAGATAAGTTGCATTTCAAAACAGTTGTGATGACCAGGGCTTATTTTTTGGGCATATAGCTAGAATTCTGAATGTCATGGAGAAAAAACCCTACAGGCCACCAAATTATTCCCTTTAACTTGCAGAATCTCTTGGTTCTCTTTCTGGTACAAATATGTACCCTTCCTTGGACTCATAGATCAAATTAGACAGCATTTGCTCGATCTCTAACTCATCATTGTCTTTTGCACTCAACATACTCATTTGGAAGTGCCAGTAAGCATACACCCTCAAAACCCCTTGCAGCACAAATGCCAAAATCCAAAATTCATATTAAACAAAAAGCAAAAAATTTAAACAAGAATGAAAGAGTGACACTGCTTGACATCAACTGTGATCTACTGACAACAGAAATTCCTGACTTTCATGAAGTAATTGATCAGATAAAAACAGACATTATCACCTGTACAGAAACTTGGCTTAAACCTGAAATTCTCACCACAGAAATCTTCCCCGATGAACTCGACCACACTATTACATGGTATGTTTGAGAAACTGGACAAGGTGGTGTTGTCTTGATAGCCATTTTATAATGATAGGTTGCAGAGGAATTTGACCTTAAAACAAATTGCAACATAACTTGGTTCAAAATCATTATAAAGGGCATTAAAACCATTTATGTCACAGCCCACCAAAATCATCATGAAAATGATGCAGATAGCCCTTAAAAATTCTGGGAATCAGTCCAATTTTAAATTTTTTAAAAAAAATAGTAACATCTGAATCTATGGGAATGTGAACCTCCCTGACTTTGACCAGGACAATGATAGGATGAAAAGTACATGTACCTGCAAAGTCATAACTTTACATGTATATGAAGATTCTCTTGAACCGTTCACAACTTAATTGTAAAATTTCCCCCCGAGAAAAAATTACCCTCAACTTGTTCCTTATTATTCATGTCTTTAATACATACTACTAAAACTCTACCCAGCCTTGGAAATTTGGATCATGATATTGTTTTCCATAAAATAAGTGTAAATATTTGATGCTCATGGGTCAAAATGTAAAATAAGATTATTCAAAAAATGGTAACATTTTGCAAAAGATTTAAATGATTTTCAACCTTTTTTCACAACTAAGACCAATCTAATTCTGAGCATCTTTTTGGAATCTTTTCAACAAAGAACTAAATATATTGACAGACATTCATAACACAGCTAAACAAACTAAACCTAGAAGTAATCTCCTGTGGACAACTCCACAGACTACTGTATCTACAAGCTTAAAAGGCAGGTCCAACTGCAAATGTCATAGACTCAGATCTGCTATTGCATAATGTGCAGGCAGATCTGGGTTTATGCACTTTCTCAAGAGTAATCAGTAGAACAAACAACACAGACCCTAATCTGCCAGCGCATTATGCAATGGCAGATCAGAGTCTATGTTGTTTGCAGTTGGACCCAACTTATAAGCGAGTATATATGGTATCTAAACTTGATCAATATGCATGACAAATTATATCAAAAAAGGAAATCAACCAACAACCATTCACAATTTCACATATTAAAATTCAAGATTTAAATCAAGACCTGCATCCAGAAAAAATCATATTGGTCATATCTAGAATACATCATTTTTACTAATGATACTGATAAAAGAAAACAAAGCAAGAAATTGTACTCATACAAAACCACAAGAACATGAACAATAGTGATATTGCAGCTCTGAAATTTGAAAGCATTACACAATAGACCCTACCTCCAAAGAAAACATTCCGAGTCAGTTTTTGCAAACCGATGCCCATAAAATTGAAACACATACATGAACATAACATACTGTATAATAGTAACTGAAACATCACAACTGTTATGTCAAAAATCAAATTAAACCAATATGGTACTGATAAAAACTAACATAGCTTCAGGTCATGAGATATCCCCACACATCCTAAAGGAACTTGACACTGACATTGCTCACTTCCTTGCGACAATATTTTAGTCAATTTTTCATATTGGTAATGTACCTGCGAATTATTAGAAGGATATTGTCCCCCCAATCTACATGAATACAAAGGGTCCAAAATAGAAACTAATTACCACCCTATTTCTTTAACATGTACTGCATATAAAAATTAATGGAATACATGACACTTTGACAGAAACAATTTACCATACACTCTTCAACATGGCTTTTGCAGTAAAACATAGTTGTGAATCTCAAATGATAGGCATCACTCAATGGATTTTTGATCAACTTGATTTAGGCAAACAAACTGATGTAATATTGGTCATGGATTTCAGTACAGCTTTTAATAAAGTTGAACATAATCATCTTATTTTCAAAATGCACAAATTAGGACTAGACCCAAAAACAGTTACCGGGATAAAATCTTTTTTTTTTTAAAAACAGAACACAAAATGTAGTTGAAGGCAGAATCTTGGATCCATTATCAGGTATGTCGGGTGTTCCACAGGGATCAGTCCTTGGACCTTATTTATTTTTGGTCCATAATAATGATCTGCCGAAGACTCTCAAAAGCCGAACACAATGTTTTGCTGATGATACCATTGTTCATCAAACTATTGGTTCTAGCAGACATACAGATTTTACAGAATGATCTGCATCTCCTAGAAAAATGGGTTCAAGAGTGGTAAATGGAATTAAACCCTGAAAAATGTGAAATTGTTAGGGTAACTAGGAAGAAAAGCAATCTCATATTTCAATACAAACTTCACAGCATAGAACTCAAATGAAAGCTGTTGATCATGCAAAATATTTGCAGTAACTCAAAGTAATGATCTTAAATGGACAACACACATAAAACAATATAACAGGAAAAGCAAATAATACTTTAAAGTTTTAAAAAGAAACATACAAACCAAAAATGGTGTACTGAAACAAACACATGTAGCCTTGAAATGTATGTCTGTCTACAACAAATACATGTAGCCTTGAAATGTATGTCTGTCTACAACTTGAATACTGTCCAAACAACTGGCATCCTTGGCAAAAAAACTGAAAAACAAACTAAAAAGAGTCCAGAGAGCTGCTGCACATTATGTACAAATAAAGTACAACCATACAAGAAGTGTAACATGTTTCAAAAACTACAGCAGCAATAGCCAAGCACAAAGAATTAAAAACTCTCTAATCTGTATGTACAAAATCAGTCAAAAGACAGTCTTTGTACATTTTCAACATCTAAACTCAACCCAAAATTACAATTACCTAATCCTTAATGCCCCCTAGTCTTTTTGTCCCTAGTCATTTGGCTCCTATTCAATATTACATGTATGTAATCCAAATTGTTAGGTTTATTTCAATGAGATTTTATTTTTTGTAGGCAGGACTTGTTATTTATTCTGTGAATGTCATTGCATACATGTATAATAAGGATTTAACCTCAATGTGTCATCTTAAATTAAGTAAATTTACATCTATCACTGTACCTGTAACTGAGCAAATTAGTCAGAATACAAAATAAAAAAATTAGAATGAAATGAAATGACAGAAAGATGGATAAAGTATGCTATGTTTATATTAACAATTATTTGTTACTGATTTGAAATAAAAATCCTGGACATATGAACTTGGGGGAACAACTAGCGGTAAAATTACTTTTGCACAAAACATGAGAACTCCCTTCCCCCCCAAAAAAAACTATTTGATACTGGAATAGAGTATCCCGTCACAATCAAACAAATGAGCATTGATCAATTCACTACTTGTCTGGCAGATATCAAAACATTTTAAGTTAAAGAAAATGTCTTCTTTTTTTTGTTGAAATGCTCAATCATAAAACAGTTATGTATTCAAACCACACTATCTCTTTGTATTAAACTCTATTCTCAACAGTCCCTTACTTGCACCTCCAAGTAATGATCAAAAGTGATCGAATCTGAATCAGCAAACTGTTATGTGTACAAGACTCTGACAAGTGATTATAAACACTCATTCTTTGTACAAATATGACTGATTAGAACCATATTGTAGATGATTTTACATGTGCACAGACATTTGAGGACATTAGAGAAAGAAGAACATTCACTCTATGGACACTATATACATTTTGGCTTCATTGGGTTTAGTTAAGCTTTACTGTTTAATATTGGATTTTGCTTCATATGACGAGTGGTCAGCATGCAAGACTTGTGACCGAAAGGGTGGTTTAAATCCTACTATTGAATCAGGTTGGGTCTACCGTGGTGTGTCCTTGGTAAATGCACTTTACTCCAAGTGCATCGACACTAAATAACCTACTTGTGTTGATGTGTTGTAAAACACCAAACCAAGGCAAACAAATCATATTACAACAGATGTAGACTCAAGTGATTGTGTATCATGGAAAATCAACTGAAGCAAAATGAAATCTGACAAAGAAAATATTCAAGTGTTGAACATATTGAATAGTATTGCTGTGAATAGTTTTCCCTTGCCATGGTCAATGATGGGCATAATGACAGCTACCTTTTTCCCCATTGTCATACCAATCTAAAATATTTTGTCTAGTACATTCTCAAATCTTCATGATGCACAAAATAGTGATATATTTCATTAGATCCAAATCTGCTGAACCTAATTTTCTTCCTGTAAGTCACTTTTTGCAATATTTATTTGCATCTTGATGGCTCAGTACTGCCCCCAATGACTCCCACCGGCAACTATAAATTCAAAACCACACATGTCCCTGGATCAAGGTGGATGACCTGACAGACGTGACCATATAACAACTCTTTCATAATTCAGGTGGCTATTTTTGTTAAATAGTTCCTTAATTGACCAACAAAACATTTAAATATTTTTGTGATTTTTGCTGATTAGTTTTTAATGATATGTTAATAAAATCCAAAAAAGCACAGTTCAAACATATAAATATTGCTGTGCCACAGGCCTAATGCACACAGATTGTCAAACTCCTCTGTCTCTTGATGGGTTTTGTCCCTTTTTAAGTAAGGTCCTAGAAGGTTCTGACCCTCCGAGGTTTCAGCCATTTTCAAGTTCAGCCCAGGTCAATTAAAATGTGCCTCTTCTAGTATGAAAATATTTAATTTGGAATCAAACACATTTATTATCCTGTCTAAACATTTTCGTAACTGGAATACAGTATTAGATTTATTCTGACTGAGCTATTTATTAACGTTGGCTGCAGAACTTTTCTACCATCCCTAGAGGTATTATATTGTGTCTCCAAAAGACTAAAATTTTTACAATCTTAATGTTTGTTTATTTTTTTATCTATTTATAGTACATTAATTAGAATGATTTAGATATTCTTCTGGTGTGGTTAGACAGTGTTTATGTCCAAGCATATTTTTCCTTATTAAATTATTATCTTCAACTGTCATTTAATATCATATTGACATTTATAGTGATATACAAGCACATTTTTTTTTTAATGTTTTCGGTTATTTTCATTCCTCTCAGTATTCAAATGGGTAACCTTCATATAATATTGGGGTCACTTAAATTTCTGATGTAAATTTTATTGACACTGAGCAGGTTAAGTGACAATTTTTTTCTTTATTTTGAATCATGTTCATCCTGATATATTTTCATACTACATGTATGTTCTTATTATTTCATAGTTTTATTTTACTATTATTATTTCTTATGATTTGGTTAATTGAAAATAAGGAAATCAAAGTATTAACTAATACAGTATTAGAACTGTTTTTTTTTAAAAATAATAATAATAATAATAATAATAATAATAAATTAGATTTCAATACAAATTCAAAACATTACCATATGAACTTGCATATAATCTGGGTCCAAATGCAAACAACATAGACCCTGATCTGATGTCACATAATGCACCAGCAGATCAGGGTCTATGTTGTTTCTTCTACTGATTAGTCCTTATAAACTGCATAGACCCAGATCTGCCGGTGCATTATGCGACAGCAGATCTGGGTCTATGCAGTTTGCAGTCAGTATAGGATTTTACACGAGTATCTACGGTAAGTTTTACATATTTTAAAATAAAAAACATTTTACATTTCAAGACATTTTCTCCTAAACAAAAATCTAAGTATTTATTTCATACATTTACTAACAGAGAAACAAAGATACTCTACTGAATTATACATGTACAAAATCTTTCTTCTTGAACAGTTGTTGTGTTGTAGCACAAGATCCCTCAATGCTGAATTGCTTGAGAAAAGAAATGAAAACTGCCCTCTACTTTTAAATTACCTGTATTTTAATTACTATACATAATAGATATACAAACCCTATATAAAAAATAATTATTGATGTCTGAACTTTAAGCATCAAGTCACATATGTAACTTTATCATATTTGCACTTACAGGTGTAAATAGAGGTAAATATATAAATTACCTTTGTATTTCATCCGTAATTTTGTATCTTTTATAATGAAAATTTTCAAATATGGATAAAAAGTACTCCATTCTTTCGTGGCTCAACCATATATATGTCTGTCTGTTCAACTTTATATCCAAGTTGTGAAAATCACAGGTGTAGAATAGGTAACAGTTAAAGAGCATCCAGTCAAGGAACACCACAAGTAAGTTTACACCCCTAAAGTCAGTAATAAATGTTCACAAAGCTTTGCAGTTTTCTTGTTATTTATCCATGTATATGTCTGTCATCTAAGGTCCACTTATTAGCTTACAAAGACAGGCACCTATCAATTTCATTACCTGTTCAGGTGTTACTTGCTTAGAATATTAATAAATATATCCCAACTCATTGTTGAGGGGGGGGGGGCTGAAATATGGGGTTGATATCACATACTCAGCTGTCCAGTAAAACACGAAATCAGATTTATGCAACAAACCCACAACCATCACCATTGCAAAAAAAAAAAAAAAAAGAGTTTGAATTCATCAGGTGCGACAGGCTTCCATTTTCTCATGTGGCTGTTGTCAATCAAGTCTGCCCCATTTATTCTCTGCTGTGCATAAAGATTCATTTGATCTATGGTCCGATGCAAGAAATCCTAATAAAAAAATAGCTTTAAATTCTCTATAGGCTTAATGTTCTCCATTTATACATTCAATTTTGAAATACTGCTGAACAGGGGGTTGACCGATATGCTGTCAGTTTTTGTCTATCCAGCATGTACATTGGACTCGTATTCAACATTATTTTCAGGCTCAGAATCACTCACTGGCATTTCCAGTAACACTTTCCCAGTTCTAATAATCTCATATACTTCAAAACTTTCAAAATCACTGTCATCATTGCTATCATCAGCCAGTATTTGCCAAATCAAATCATCATCTCGAGATGAACCATGTTAGGAGTCAGCCATTTTGAGTTTTCTGGGTGGTGTCTATCATAAACATGCATTTGTAAAACTTCTTTGATGAATACTGTGAAACACTTTATTTTCTTGGGTTTCAAATTTCGTAGTTTAGGTAAAAAGTGCATATTCGTGGGTACCTAATTTCATGGATCTATCATTTACAAAAATATTTAAAAAAAACAAAGAAACAAACAATGCATATGTCCCTGTAAAAGTTTATACAGACATTCATTTCAATGCATTTGCAAGCAAAAAGGTTTAATTTGTACTGCAGTAATTAAGTTGATTCATTAAGATATTTAATTGCTAACATCTGGAGTAAATGCAGAGATCTTAAAGAAAATGCCTTCTTCTTTTCCCACATGTCTGAGCTAACACATTTAATACCACTATTGTAATCTTAAGTAATTAGGTTCTCATCTGTTCTTAAAGATGAATATCAAAGCATAAAGTTCTCAACAATTTGAGATTAGGCACTTGAACAATGCCAATGACTGTAAACCTCTATTCTTCGAAACAATCCTGCCAAAATCGCTATGTAGGAACCCCTTGTCGCTTGGTGACCTTGACCTTGTGGTCCAAAACTGTATCCGTAAAGTTCGGATGAATGGCAGTGTTATTAATGTGCGTATTGTGATGACTGTTGCTGAAGGAATTGTTACAAAATACGCTAAACATAAACTGCAAAGATACGGACAGTGGACATGTACATTCAGATCAGGTCTCATCTGACCTGAAAAAAATCTAACCGTAAGCCAGTTCATGCTAAGCGGCTTATCTGCACACATGACAAAGTAGGACTTGGGAGAGACCTGAATTAAATGGGCTTTAAGAAAGTGAGATTAATCTGCCGATTGTTTACTTAGCAGTTAGTTGATATGTGCAAAAATGTATTTATATATGAGACTAATATGTGCTTTGGGAAATAAAGAAGGTCACAAACAGTGAGTAAATCTGCATTTATTACTACACATCAGGTAGTCATTACAACCTGACAAGAGTTTTCATGCTCATGAAATTTTGCATTCGAATTAAATTGTAATCAATCAGTTCCAGTGTTCTTCGTCATTCATGTATTTATCCTAATGTATATTTTACATTCTCAGCACTATAGATAGTCATGGTATTAAAACCAAAAAAAAAAACAGGTGATGCTTTTCAATTGCATACGATGGTGATGGGGTGTGTGTGTGTGTGATTGTCGGCTTGGTTGATATTTCGTTGTGACTTTAAATTCGTGGTCTAGCTCACCCACGAACACCACAAAAATTGAAACCCAATGAATTTAAAGTGTTTTACAGTACCAGGTTAAAACTATGACAAAATGCTTGTTCCAGGGCCCAATGTACCAATCAAATTTAGTTTAACAACCATTCATGTCAAGCTCAAGTAACGGGATGTGTAAACAGTTGCTTGCCTGAAAAATGACTTAAGTCGCGACAAGCAGTACAAGACCTATACTGGAGGCGTGACTTATGTTGCAACTAGCACTTTAAGGGTTAATGAATCACTTGTTTATATTTCAATTTTCTTTTCATTTTAGTAATCAATTTGTGAGTCATTACGATGCAATTTATTAAAGGGTTAAGCCATTTGTTTAATACACAGTCCAAGTAGTTTTGAGAGAGAGAGAGAGAGAGAGAGAGAGAAAGTGAGAGTGAGAGAGAGAGAGAGGAGGGATGAAGGGGAATGAAAATAGTTTTTAAAAATACATGTATAATTTCATAATAATTCTTAAGGAAACATGTGAAATGATGTTTTTGAAGTTTTATTTTCCAGAGCAAGCTAATTGCTCAATTTTAGTGATGACTGTTCAATTTTGCTCATTAGTATAAGCCTGTGTGGTCAGAATTAGCCAGCTGGTCTATATTACCATGGAAAAATCAGAGCACTAATGAAATCATGAAATAAAATCAGTCTGTTTTGTCTTGTCAGTATCTTCTCACATATTTTTAGAAATTAAGACTATATTATTGTGCACACACGTCATATTAGGCATAGGTTAAACTCTCCTCAAAACCTAGTCATAAACATATGTTTCCATAGTCCTGCTTGCCACGTGTTACTTTCGGAATCGACGCTTCCAGATGATAGAGAAGCAAGTGATGATGTGATGACGTACTTTGTACTTGGGAATTTCCTATGAATTGACTTGCACCTCATTGACATATTATGTTAAAAGATACAGGACAATTTGTATGTAGATATTATGAAAAATCTGATCTCAGGAGCACTCAATATGTCAGTTTTCGGAATTACCCCCATTCCATTGGTCGGAATTTGATCATCTTACCCTAGTGGTCACTGATGTTACGGGCGAGTAACCTCAACTTTACATCTACATGTTTAAGTGAATGATTAAACGGTGCATGTTAATGTTTTGGAGTTAGTCAATTTTTGGTAAAGTTTTAGATTGTTATAGACATATAAGCGTATATTTTTAATTACAATAGTGTTATGTAGGTACTACCAGCAATTAGAAATTCATTATATAGTACATTTTTCGCAGTGTTCATCGTAAGTAATTTTGTCAAAATACACGGTGTAATGACTAAAGCGGTATGATGAACGGTTAACTTTTACACGTCGACAATTTCACTTTCGTTCTTACCTGGGAAGCCATCTTAGTACATAATAATTCTAGATCTGTAGCGATTTTAAGTTACGAACTAATTAGCTTTGAATTCTCAAAAGAGTCAAGCGATCTCAAAATTGTACGCCTTTACGGAATGTAGACAGAGCTTTCTCTATCTCAAATTTCGCTTCTAATGTCTATGCTCTTCTGGTGGGCCTCAGAAAGGGGAGAAGGGGAAAAAAGGAGGAGATAGGTAATGAGAAACCAAGAGAAGCTGGGTCATGTTCTTGTTGTTGTGCTCTTAAAGTTCTCCACTATTAGGTATACCTCCAGAATATAAGAAGAGGTGTACTTCTATTTCTTTCTGAGACAATCGAGTCCATTTCCAGTGTAACATGCAATATTATCTGGCCAGGAATTATCTCCACCTGGATCCATATCATGTGGCCTTTCTATCTGCCCAGAGACCAATGTGTCCAGGCAGCTTTTTAATAGAATAGCCATGCCTAGGAAACTGTATCCTTTGAATGAGAGACATACAGCGTTCAAGATATATAACCGTGGCCTTTTTTTGTTAAAAAATGTACGATATTTGACATTTTAGTCATTTAATATAAACTTGAAATGTCTCTAAAATAAAATGTATGATCAATGAATTTAATTAAATATAGTGAACAAGCACAAAATCACTGTTTCGACTTTGAATTCATAAGCAAAAAGATAAAAGGTTCAGATAAATTAAAATATGATGGAAGTACCTAATTATACACAATATATTTGTACATTTTAAAATTGTTCCCTTCTCGGTCATCACAGTGCACAACATAAAACAGAAGCTATACATACACGAAAACCATAAATGATTTCAACTTGCGGCCTATGTCACAGTGCACTAACTCAAATGCGATATAAACGCTCTTTGAAATACTTTACACAAACTTTTGATAGGAAATACGCGAAAGTACGAGATGGATGACACGATAGAATATTTAGCATTGCACGCCGTGTCGAGCGCTCAGTGGAAGCCCGTACTTAGATTTGCCTGAATAGATTCAAAACAAAATATTTTGTATCAACGTAAAACGAAATAAGATGTTAGATGTTTCTTTTACGCTGCGGGATCTATGTCAAGCATACCAATTGATCGTGCGTATAGATAATCAAATCACAATTTAGAAAGATACAGACATTGGTTTAATAGTTGTTGTGTTCGGTAAAAAAAAGAGACACTCACAGAACATGAACTCATATTCAATATATCTATAAATGTGCACGAACTATTACAAGGGACAAATAGCAGAACTGAGGGAAACTACATCAATAGGATAATTGAAATAGAAAGAGAAATAGATGTTGACTTGTTATTCATATTTTATTGTGGCGGGCATAGTGATTACAAAGATTAAGGTTCTTATTATATTATTTTTAAAAATGTCATCGATGAGCAAGGATGGTTTGACCAAGTAGACGATGTAGTCCTTTATAATTTCCATGAAATGCTAGCGTGATACACATATTTACTATGATGCAATACTGTATAAGTCATTCGGTTATAACCGTTATCAGTGTTAACTCCACATTTAAAGTATGGCAGCTACTGTAATTAAAGTCAGCAATATGTATAGTGTAAACAGTTTAGATTTCATGATACCAACCATCCATTCTTAATTTTTTGTCGCTGAACAACACTGATATAATTCTTAGAGAAACATGTAATGATATATACATTGGTACAATGAACATTCTTTATTCAACACTGAAATCTTGCAAATTATTCTAAGCTCTAAAATGCATTATCCTTTCTCTGATTCCACCAACGTTAAACGATAAATGCATTACCTGACACTCAGTAAAATAACCAAATTTTCCAAAATCTTCTTGCTTGTTTGTACGCACGTTAAGACTTTATTGGCTAACCAAGCCGTTTTGTTGATAAAGGACCTTACTACACTAGTGGCTATCAAAACGACAATATATTTTGGATTACCACAAATGAATAGTAAAATCCTTGGACGTATCAAAGAAGAGCTGAACGGTGTACCTCATCTGGAGTTCTGTGGATAAAGCTGAACGGTGTACCTCTTCCGGAGTTCTGTGGATAAAGCTGAACGGTGTACCTCTTCCGGAGTTCTGTGGATAAAGCTGAACGGTGTACCTCTTCCAGAGTTCTGTGGATCAAGCTGAACGATGTACCTCTTCCAGAGTTCTGTGGATAAAGCTGAACGGTGTACCTCTTCCGGAATTCTGTGGATCAAGCTGAACGGTGCACCTCTTCCAGAGTTCTGTGGATCAAGCTGAACGGTGCACCTCTTCCGGAGTTATGTAGATAAAGCTGAACGGTGTACATCTTCCAGAGTTCTGTGGATCAAGCTGAACGGTGTACCTCTTCCAGAGTTCTGTGGATCAAGCTGATAGGTGTACCTCTTCCAGAGTTCTGTAGATAAAGCTGAACGGTGTACCTCTTCCTGAGTTCTGTGGATCAAGCTGAACGGTGCACCTCTTCCAGAGTTCTGTGGATCAAGCTGAACGGTGTACCTCTTCCGGAGTTCTGTGGATAAAGCTGAACGGTGTACCTCTTCCGGAGTTCTGTGGATAGAGCTGAACGGTGTACCTCTTCCAGAGTTCTGTGGATCAAGCTGAACGATGTACCTCTTCCGGAGTTCTGTGGATAAAGCTGAACGGTGTACCTCTTCCAGAGTTCTGTGGATCAAGCTGATAGGTGTACCTCTTCCGGAGTTCTGTAGATAAAGCTGACCGGTGTACCTCTTCCGGAGTTCTGTGGATCAAGCTGAACGGTGCACCTCTTTCGGAGTTCTGTGGATCAAGCTGAACGGTGTACCTCTTCCGGAGTTCTGTGGATCAAGCTGAACGGTGCACCTCTTCCGGAGTTCTGTGGATCAAGCTGAACGGTGTACCTCTTCCGGAGTTCTGTGGATAAAGCTGAACGGTGTACCTCTTCCGGAGTTCTGTGGATAAAGCTGAACGGTGTACCTCTTCCAGAGTTCTGTGGATCAAGCTGAACGATGTACCTCTTCCAGAGTTCTGTGGATAAAGCTGAACGGTGTACCTCTTCCGGAATTCTGTGGATCAAGCTGAACGGTGCACCTCTTCCAGAGTTCTGTGGATCAAGCTGAACGGTGCACCTCTTCCGGAGTTATGTAGATAAAGCTGAACGGTGTACATCTTCCAGAGTTCTGTGGATCAAGCTGAACGGTGTACCTCTTCCAGAGTTCTGTGGATCAAGCTGATAGGTGTACCTCTTCCAGAGTTCTGTAGATAAAGCTGAACGGTGTACCTCTTCCTGAGTTCTGTGGATCAAGCTGAACGGTGCACCTCTTCCAGAGTTCTGTGGATCAAGCTGAACGGTGTACCTCTTCCGGAGTTCTGTGGATAAAGCTGAACGGTGTACCTCTTCCGGAGTTCTGTGGATAGAGCTGAACGGTGTACCTCTTCCAGAGTTCTGTGGATCAAGCTGAACGATGTACCTCTTCCGGAGTTCTGTGGATAAAGCTGAACGGTGTACCTCTTCCAGAGTTCTGTGGATCAAGCTGATAGGTGTACCTCTTCCGGCGTTCTGTAGATAAAGCTGACCGGTGTACCTCTTCCGGAGTTCTGTGGATCAAGCTGAACGGTGCACCTCTTTCGGAGTTCTGTGGATCAAGCTGAACGGTGTACCTCTTCCGGAGTTCTGTGGATCAAGCTGAACGGTGCACCTCTTCCGGAGTTCTGTGGATCAAGCTGAACGGTGTACCTCTTCCAGAGTTCTGTGGATAAAGCTGAACGGTGTACCTCTTCCGGAGTTCTGTGGATAAAGCTGAACGGTGTACCTCTTCCGGAGTTCTGTGGATCAAGCTGAACGGTGTACCTCTTCCAGAGTTCTGTGGATCAAGCTGAACGGTGTACCTCTTCCGGAGTTCTGTGGATCAAGCTGACCGGTGTACCTCTTCTGGAGTTCTGTGGATAAAGCTCAAAACTGTATTCATTCTCACAAGAGGCAAAGACGAAAATAAATGTTTGTAAAGGAATACAAAAAGTGAAATGAAAACGAATTTTAAACGCGAAATATACAAAGATTGTTTATTCAGTTACAAGGAAAATTACAAAGAGATAAATTTACTCAGATCATTCAATCATCAAAATGAATAAAGTTGCTTTGTCGATGTATGATGAAAAGAGCAATTTGGATGGCAGCATTAAAACATCAACCTAGAAACACCTAAATACTCTGTAGTCAAAGGAATATTCAATAATAATAATAATAATAATAATGTTTATTTTGATGTCTTTCAGTTTTTTAACTATCTCTTCTCTCATAATAACGGGTACTACATTGCTCTTCTTGAACACTTTTTCTAGTGATGTTCTATCTTTGGGGAAGAAGACAACAATATACCGAACAGTCTCACGTAGGTCCTTTATAACTGAGCTGTACTTTTGCACTATCACCCATATAGATATTTAAAAATTTCTACCACCAAAAATAAGTTTAATTGGGTTAGTTACTCTTTTTTATATTATCTAAATTCCAACAATCATCTTTGATAAGCGAAGTATTGGTTCCTTGGTAAACACCAACCCAGTGACTCTAACCACCTGTCCATTTTAACTGCAGGTTTTAATACAACCAACCTTAGGATATATTACAACCTCCTCTTTACCTCTGAGTAACTTCGTCTATTGTAAGCCTTGTTGAAAAAAAAGTTGGACAGATGATAACGATGTATTTGTAAAAAAACGTTGGACAGATGATAACGATGTATTTGTAAAAAAAAAATTGGACAGATGATAACGATGTATTTGTAGAAAAATGTTGGACAGATGATAACGATGTATTTGTAAAAAAAAAATTGGACAGATGATAACGATGTATTTGTAGAAAAATGTTGGACAGATGATAACGATGTATTTGTAAAAAAATGTTGGACAGATGATAACGATGTATTTTAAAAAAGAAATGTATTCTGTTTTTAACAGATTTAGTGCAAGCGTAGTCTTTCCAATATTATTAATCACTTTATGAATTATCATGTTTATTCAAGTACATTTTGTTTTACACTGGCTCTGCTATATACTCATCCCTAAACATAACTAATTTAAACTGATTCCTTTGAATGTTTATAAAAGCATCAGACACGAAACAAATATACATTTTGCAAGCAAGTAAGTTTTCTTTTCTGCAAATTTTCACATGCAAAATGAGTATTAATCAAATGAAGCCAGATACAATGAATATCAGTATAAAAAAATTAATAGTTACGTTACTAATTTCTGTGCACTTTTGTTGTTCATCAAAAAATACTTTCTGGCTTCAATAAACTGTTGTCTCAGCTAGAAACCTTAGGAATACACCATATTTGCCAGACCATGTATAGTTTTTATTTTTATTTTACTGAGTTGAAAACTTTTTCTATGTCACTTACTCCACCTTTTTGCACAGTATCAAACCATCTTTTAAACTGTATTCTGGTTGTATTGTCTGATATGTCGAAAATACCCACATCTCTCTCTCTCTCTCTCTCTCTCTCTCTCTCTCTCTCTCTCTCTCTCTCTCTCTCTCTCTCTCTCTCTCTCTCTCTCTCTCTCTCGTAATGTGTCCATACAATAACAATTTCGTTTTTGTTTTTTTCCATAACTGATTGTGCCGTTGATTCAGAAGTAATCGTATCGTATTGTAAACAAATGTTTTCCAGTTCGTAATATTGATTATCACCTTCTGTCACATCAGAAGCTTTAGCAAGTGTTATGTTAACTTCAGAAGAAGAGCACAAAGAAAGAAAGAACAGTGATCTCTTAGAAGCTGAAAGTTGAATGGTATTCTAAACGTTTTACCATATACTGTGAAATTGGTTTGAATGACTGTACCATACACTCTGTCCATGCTTCGCACCTCTGCATGATACAGATATGGTGTTTTCTCATTGCTATGATTTAGCTGTTCTTTCCTTAAACGTTCAACTTTGGCATTTATTTTATTTATAAACAGAACAGAGTATAAAATGTATTCACTACTTAAGGACTCTGGCCCATAATACAAAACATATCAAATAAAGTTTCATATATACAGTGCACCATAAACAGTATTGTAAAATACGTTAGTTTAGGTGTTGATATCGTTACTTTTTAACAGTTGATCTCTTAGTATAAAAGCAAAATACAAAAACTTTGCAACACTTGTAATTAGACTTATTTTCTGACTGGACATTAGATTTGTAAAGTTATCCACTGAAGGGTTGATATAATATATCTCGACGAGATATTTCCCTCTTAAATTGGTACAAGAAGCACATATACATACAAAATAGTACTGATCTTCTACACACTTCATATTCCCTTTAAGACATAGTTTGCAAACTCTTTGATCTGTTTCAATTTTAGTTTATTTTCCTCGTTGAATCATTAAATCATGCTGAGATAATCAAAAATATGCAAGCGGTTATCTGAAAATAAAAGGCAGATCGAATGTTAAATATTTTTCAATTTCCAATAACGACAAGTACTGACAAGAATATACATTTTTTTTTATGAATCGCATATCTTACTTGACCAGATATGATTTAAAGAATGAAATAGACGTTGTCTTGACATAGCTAGAAATGTGTTTATGTCACCCATTTCTTGCGCTATCCACGCATAGCCAAAACCACGAGGAATAACACAGTGATATATATATATATATATATATATATATATATATATATATATATATATATATATATATATATATATATATATTTTATATATATATATATATATATATATATATATATATATATATATATATATATATATATATATATATATATATATATATATATATGCGCAACCAATGTCTCCCTTTGGCATTTTTGAATTCATGTAAGCGTTTTCATAGTTGTCTGCGAAGTTCTACTCTACATGGATCTTTTGGCTTTTCTTTTTGGCAATCTTAGATTGATCTTGCGTGTTGTCTTTTTCATCTTCCATGTTACTAAAATTAAAATTTTAAAGCTAATTCAAGATAGATCTGAATCGGAAACAAGGTTCATTGCAATGTTTACTGTAAGTAGTAAAAAATAATTTGAAATTAAATTGGCTAAATAAAAGAGATGGATTTCAAGACTTGCTCTGTAAATCGAGAGATAAAAGATATTAGTTTAATCACAAAATAAATGCACATCTTGTCAAATTAAATACAACAAACGATTTCATAATTGGCAGCAACAATTAGAATTTTAAAAAGCACTAAAAAAAAGAATGAAAACAACAACTATTAAATCTGACACCACGTTGAAAATACTCAGTGTTCCAACTATTGACTTTTAAGGGAGTAGGCTAAATTCACTAAGTCCAAAGGTGTCAGTGAAGATATTTTAGATATTGATCATTTTAATCTATGTTCCTTTTGCGACCTTTCTGATCCTGAACAACACAGACAATGTTTTCACTGATTAAACACTAGATGCATAATAACCCGTGTAAACAGTTCAAATACTGACAGGATACCACCACCCCCAGCCCCCACCCACCCCCCCCAAAAAAAAGAGATAAAAGAGCACAAACAGTTGAATCATTCAACATGGCTAACTTCATTTTGAACAGTAGTATCTGTTCTATTTTCCCTGAAGACTTTATTGCATACTAAACAGCTACTCCGATAACGACAGCTAAAAAGGCACAAATGCATCAACAACAAATCAACGAATACACATTTTAAAGCATTTTTTTCTCAGTATTTTCTGTTTCTTTCTTATGTTTCAATGCTATCAAACTAACACTCAGTGATGATAGAGCCAAAAGTTAAATGATAAAAATCGAGTGAAATATCTAATACCGTTTCCAAGTATTGTGACCATCTTTCAGTTCATATTGTGAGCTGTTTAAATAATCTATCAAAAGTAATTTTCTAATCAATGATGTCAGTGTAGATTATAACTATGATTTGAAAATTGTCCTATGTCTAGCACTGACAAAAAATTACATGTATTGTTTATTTGTCTTATATCCATTTTAACTCTTTTCAGTCAAGCTTTTATCCGTTATCTCTTTGCATGTTGCATTTGCAATGGATATGCTTAATCCCTGTTTGTAGTCTTCGAACTCTGTGGGCTGTAATTTTTCTTCACCATAGGCGAGGTTGACCTTCGGTGTATCATCGCAAAATCCCCTTATTCTTTTACCAACTGACTTTTGTCCATTTATCAATGACAACATCTTCGCACAAGGTGTGCTAAATCGCCGTGCAACAAGGCTGCACCGATATACAGTTTTGCTCTGCATGTATGCCTAAGGCACTATCTTCGTTAACTAAATAGTAGAATATGGCTGAGGGTGGTGAAGGTTAAGAAATGAAAGAATGTGAAAATCTTTTATATGAAGATCATGATTATATACCTTCACAAGTAGATGATACTAGGGTATTGCTGGAACCACACCAGGTGAAGTTGGCCAGAACAAAAAGTTTCGCTAGAAGTTATTGATAAGTTTAAGGAGCAGATTAATAAGTGACTTGACATAGATGAATCACAATGCCAATTAGAAAGAAGTAACTTCAGAATAATAAAAACAACAAACGCTCCATTATGTAACACCTGATGGTAAGGTGGGTCAAATCTCGAAGAAGGGTAACATCAAATCAATTCTAGCACCTGACACTTTTGCAGGTCAGACTGGAAAGGAGTTATTGGTAACATTAGGTTAGACAAAACAAGGCAACAAATGTGTACGTCCTGTTGAGGAGACGCAGCCTATATATCCTTCAGAACTTAATGTTGTAAAAGAAGAATATTTAATAGATAATTACCTCAGAAAAATTAAAAGTGGAAAACTTCTACATGGACTGAAAAGATTATTCAATGTAGAAGAGGCAAGAGTGTTAAGGGACCATGTAAATGCTGCAGAAGTTTTCAATTCGAAAATAGAATGTATCAAATCTTATGTAAAAATAGATTTTAAAAAAATCAACAAAAAACACAAAAAGCAGGACAAAGAGTAAAAAAAGAAGAAATTATTAGAAAACCAGACTCAAACAAGAAACGCTATGTTGCAAAAAGAGTTGGAATGTATTGACTGTAAAAACACATGTAGTTGGGTATCTAACATAGTTTGAAAGAAATATTACAGAAAATAATGAAAACAATCAAGTGGAACTTAAAGAAAAAATGTATTCTAATGTGAAAGGCTGAAACAACTGTTTTAAAAAAAGAGTGTAACAACTGCTGCTGTTGGTACTGCAATAGGTAGGACAATATCTACTGTTGCTCTGTCTATAGTAATTTTTTTTAGTAAAAGGTTTAGTAGGGGCTGAATGAGAAACAAGTGGCAGTAGTACTCCATCAGACGGCAATATGATCCTTTCGCTGACAAAATTAAAATGGACTTAATAAACATTGGCCATTATTTGTTTGGTTTAGCCAAAAGAGCAGCAGCAGGTTTCCCCAGTGTGACTGGTAGTATGGTAAGTTGGCATTTTAAAGCAGTTGGACAGATTGTCTCTTTCCTTGCTAAACATATTATTTTCTTTTTTGAGGCATTAGTGGGTTTGCTATTTGCATTTTTGTATGCAAAAAGTACACAAAGCAATGAGCAGGGTTGAGCGAATCTCGCGTGCATAGCACAATTCTGCTTTCAGCACACATTGCCTTCGGCATGATTAGAGGGTTCATAAGCTATTTCAAAAAGTGAGCTATATCAGCTCTTGCAACCATTAGTATCAATATAAATGAAAATTTGCTCCATGATCAATATTGTTGGCGTTTCCAAATTGACACGTGCCATTTGAATGTCTGAGTATCTGATTGTGCTGTTGGTGTATCGAAGGTACAATCGCATCAGCGGATCTGACAGTATGACTGTAGCCATCATAGTCCTTTTCTACATAATTTGTACTCGCTTTGTCTTCTTTATCGCTCACTACAATGTATTCTCGTATTGTCACAAATTTTTTATCTGCCTTTGAAATAGTATTCTTCGTTACCACGGTATTGATGGTAGGGTTTAATTCAAGTTTAAACAAGTTTGTGAATTTCTATCAGTGGTTATTGTATCCAACTATGCTACCCATTTTCATGATCATGTCACCTGGTAACAAAAATACTCCGTCACAACCATCAGCATAATCTCATTCCACTTTTAAATTTGTTATGTATTGTTTGACATTTTACCAGAATGGTTTCATCTGTGTCGTAACCTTGTTCGCCTACAATAAATAAATAGCTCCATTAACTTTCTTTTTGGCAGTGTCTGATACTGTGAAAACAGACTGTGTAATAGATGTTCTGTTTTGAGCTTGTGCATCTAAACTGCAGATTACATATGAACTGATGCCTTGATTTAGCCTTGCAATGCCTTCATCTGTCAGGCCGTTGCTATAGAAAGAAGTAAAGGTAACTTGATAGCTCATCTGCATCATTTTTCCCCTCAAATATTTTGACGGTGATTTGAATGTTTATTACTGCCTACCAATCCACAAAATTCTTTTTCCCTGGGAATTTTGTTTCTTCTTCAAATCAGATAAATCTTTGTATTGTTATGTACATTTAATCTATGATGTGTGTTTAAATCTTGTCCATGGAGGTGAGGTGCACTTTAAATTCTGGTCACTGGTAAACAGAATGTTGACTAACATTTGAGTTCAAGGCCAGTCATGTTGACAGTTAGACTGTTTCCCCCCCCCCCATTTTATTGCTTCACATCCTGTTGATATAGGTCAAGTGAAAATATGTATAAATAGGGATTTTGTAAACAAATAATTCATCCCTGTTTTAGATCAGTCTGTGGGAATCCATTTGTGATCAGAGTTTACATTGTGCCGTTGAAATCAGATATAATTCGAGAGGAATTATTTATTTAATATATTCATTGGAATTACTAAAGTGCTCATTGAATTTTGAATTAATAAATTACTTTGGACTTTTGTGAACTAATTTAAAGACATTCTGGATTGTATCATTGTGGTATATCAGGTCATTCAAGACTATTGGAACTCATTCGGAACATTCTATATTTTTGGAAGTGTGAGTAGGACATTTAGGATTATTTGGAATTTGATTCACAGTAAGTATCTCTTGAATTTCACTTTGTAATGTAGTAAATGCTTGTTGGTATTACTTACATTGATGGTTACACTTTCTTTCTGTTACATATTTTTAAGACCTAGAGTCGTAACAGTATCTATTCCAATAGTATTCTTATCATTATGTATGGCATTTATATTCTTTCCCTTGTTGCATGTCCATTCATGATGTGGTGGAATGTAAAAAAAAATAAAATCGGATGAAATTGGTTTAAGTAAATGTTATTGTTGGTCTGATTAAATACATCCTCATAGAGGTATTACACATACACCCAGCAATTTTCTAATCTGGAAGAAGTCGTGAAACCTGTTAAGTGATTCAACTATGAAACACTTTTGTTTGTTAACTGCAAGCTGGAAATCCCACATGCAACTATTGCCATCCACACTACCCAGTTAGTTGATTCAGACAAAATCTCATGTCACACTGTGCTATCTATCTGTTCAGACATTTTTCACAATCACATTTTAAACAATAATTCAAAAAAGGTTAATTGCTTTTACGTGGAAATGTCAGTCTCATTATAGTATATATGTATCTCGCTAAATACAGTTGCTATGTTGATTTAGTTGAGGTGAGTTAACCAATTTGTTGTATTAAATTGAATTGCAGGGTAAGGGTTGGGTCCTGTACTAGTATGTTTTTTATCTTAAGTACATCACATTGGAAATGGAGTCTACTATGTTTGGACCAGATACTGTTACTTTTTATACTGGAGTCCTCCAATTTTTCTCTGCAGTCTACAAAAGCAGTATTGTGTCTCTGTTCGTACATAATGTCCAAGATGTAGATTTAAAAAAAGTAAATAAATGAGAAATTGGCTTTCCTTGCGGAAAACCTTTATTTGCTGTTTTTCCCGATTCACGTCTAATTCTTTGTTCATTTTTTTCTCGAATCTTTTCATTTTACTCCACAATAATACAATTTTATTCTCGTTGAATTTACACACACTACATCTCCACTTATTTGTATTTTTAATGTTAAATTTTTAAAAATGTTTTTTTTTTCAATTTGGTTTAACGTACATGTAATATATATATATACTTTGACAATATTTCAACCATTTTTCTGTAAGACAAGAAAAAAAAAAAAAAAAACGCACGCAGTTCTAGACAATTATTTTGCGTCACTCTAAGATGACAGAAAAGAATCTAAGGAAATTAGAATAGAAAAGGAAATATTGTTTATGTATATGTTTTAAAGATAACAAACCAGTATACATGGAATATATTGGTATTTCCATAACACAAATATTATGGCATGCATCTACTGATCTATATGCATACTCATTCACAAAAATCACCACCAAAGAATCAAAATAATTGTTTATATATATATATATATATATATATATATATATATATATATATATATATATATACACTCTCTTTCTCTCGCTCCTAACAAGAATTTGTCGAGCAGTGTTTTTTGTATTCTTTTCCTATTTGACGAAAGGTGAAATATTTATTAGAATTGGTAGAGTTGCTATCATTAAATGAGGTCTTTGCAATTAATAATATACATGTCTTTCAGTTTATTTTGAGGCAACGACTAGCAACTTATTGATTGAACACACACACACACACACACACACACACACACACACACACACACACACATATATATATATATATATATATATATATATATATATATATATATATATATATATATATATATATATATATATTGATAAAGTGATGACCAACTTCTGCGAAATCTGGAGCTCTCATGATAGGCGTGGTAGATTAAAAAAATCAATTATGTGCATTGGTGGCGAGAATTGCATGCCAATAAATGGTAGCTTTTTTAAAAGTGTAAAGTTCTAATGGGAAAATGCCCAATTTAGATCATACAGTTATATTAACTGCAGGTCTGCTCCGAGAATAGTTTTTAAAATGTTGAGCTGGGTTTTCTCATGTAAAAATTGTCGCATCTGATAGTCAACATCCCCTTTTCTAACATTTCAAGTACCCAAATCTCAGAGCCACACGTCAACATTGACTTTGTACACATATAATGTATATATGTAAGCAAAAGTAAGGAAGTTCCTGCTGCTACCATAATCGGCTGCATGTTTGGTGTTTTAGCTTGCAGTCTTCTGTATTTGCTTATAGCGTTTCGTTACCCTAAATGTTGACTTAGGATGCTTGCACAGAGTTTTAGACGGATTTTTCCTCCCTATTTTAGATACAATATGTATTAGTTGGTTTCATTTTGTTGTTGTTGTTTTATTTTTATTTCTTTTTAGCTCTGCAGCATGCGAAGTGTTTTTAGTTTTTAGTTCTTTTGTCTTGCTTATAGCTCTCTTGGTTGCTTTAGTTCCGTGGTTTGCTTGTAGCATTCAATTACTTTTGATTTCTGCGAACTGTTGTTCTCATATGAGTTTCCCAGTATATGTTGTTAATTGCTCGTAACTGATCTGTCTCGTGATATTTATGCTTCCAGCGCATTAGCACCAATCGTATTTGTGTGCGTTCTGTACGTATGTGAATAGTCTTGACCAACTCCTTGTCCTTGTATATTTAAAATCTGCACGCATGTAAAATGGTATCATAAGTGTGTATTTTTCAGTCATTTAGCATATATATTTTAACACTGCATGCAATTGTAGAGTAGAATCTATTCGTGTAAATTGATTTCTATGAATTTAATATATATATATATATATATATATATATATATATATATATATATATATATATATATATATATATATATATATATATATTATTTTTTGTTGTTGTTGGGATGTATTTTTAGCATAGAAGCATGATTTTAAATAATTAATTAAAAAAAATAATGTATGTATCTATGTGTGATTGATTAAGATAATTGGAGCTAATGTTTCTTATTATGTAAAATGCAATTTCGACTTCAAATACAATTTGTCTGTTTCTATGTCCACTGTCTGTTTAGGGGGTGTTACGAAACACCCAAATCCACCCAAATCCAGTCAAATCCAACCAAATCCACACCAAATCCAACTAAATCGACAACATATTGACATGAAAGTTTTTCTCATGTTCAGTATTAATAAACTTTCATGGTCTGTATTAATATCATTTCTAAGTAAGGTGTCAGCGATCCTACTAAACACCGCAAAGTCTGACAAAGTCATGCAAAGTCAAACAAAGTATGTTTATTTTTTATTAATTTGCACATATATATGTATATATATATTATACTATATTAACCTTATTTTGACAATATCATAATTAAAATCTTTATTAAAAAAGCGTGTTTTAGTCTTGTTGAAAGTAAAATTGGTACACATGCACCTTTACTTATGTCCCTTTATTTTGTATTGTGAGAACGATGTCATACGTTATTGTGATCGGTTGTAACATTTTCATGCTGTAATTATTCATTTAAAATAAATGAAACGTTTATTAATCTTTGTCTGTTTATTTATTAATGGCGTGAAGATTAAAGTCTAATGATATACGACTCGTAAATTAAATTTGTATTTATATATCAACCAAACACAGAAACGTCGACTTTTAATGAAAAAAAATTCGTGGGGGTGGCGAGTGCGCTGCAATTTAGAGACGAGACGGTAGACTTAATAAGATTTCGTATATTTGGTTTGGATTTGGGTGGATTTGGTGTGGATTTGGGTGGATTTGGTGTGGATTTGGGTGTTTCGTAACACCGCTGTTTAGGCGCTATTTCAATAGGACTTGCTTCTCAGACGAAGCGAAACAAGACGTCTCGAAAAAACACGATATCTCAAGTTGTTGCATGATTATTTCAAGATCCAGCAATTTTCCGAGTTTCGATGACAAAATAACGTCATCAAACTTCTTAATTTCCGGTGTTTTCAAAACTTAGCAGCGATGTTGCTGAGTGCAACTTCATTTGTACCAGGCTGAATCATATGACATTCATGTGCGTGACACTGATTGGCCTTCTGTTTGGGTGCTTCCGTGAGCGCAGCTAGTTCGTCTTGTTGATGCAAAATGCTTTCCATTGTCATAGCTTCGTTTTCTTTAATTCTGTTCACAGAAGTCAGCTGTCAAGTACCACCAGTAAATCTCTCTCTCTCTCTCTCTCTCTCTCTCTCTCTCTCTCTCTCTCTCTCTCTCTCTCTCTCTCTCTCTCTCTCTCTCTCTCCCCGACACTTTTTATTGTTGTCTGACATTACTGACCATGACTTGTTGGACTTTTTATACGTTTTGATTGGTTAGAAGAGATCAACACAAACCATCTTGAGCTTAGCGAATTTGAGGAATAATCTCAGAAATTTCAAAGCTGTAGTGGAACTCCCCAGTATTTCGGGTAGTCCACAACTTAGAAATGTGACACTTTGTAAGACTTAATGAGCTGTATGGTACTAAAATAGTATTTTAAAAAAATGTTCAAAAAAGAATGGAACAATATAGAAGGGCATTTAAACTTTTTGTTTCTTGTTTTTGTTTTAAATTGTATTCTAGCACTGTTTAAAGCAGAATACAAGTTTTAAATGGATGTCTTTTTACTCAAATACACTAAATTATACTAAAATACATTCAAATATACTCAAATACATTAAAATACACCAGTTAGAATACTCAAATACACTAATATTAAAGTATATTTATTTGTGTTATTGGTGTATATAAAAAAAATTAAGTTATATTTTGTGAAATATTATTAGTATATATTAATAATAATCTCTTACTTTCAGTGTTGTACTTATGTAACGATGGGTGTAGTTGTCAAATGAAATCAGGATTAAACCTGCAGTTTAATCCGTGTTGACTGATTTCAATATTTAGTATTCAGGGGGTGGGGTGGGGGTTGTTGTTTTTCTGCATGTTAATAAATTATTTATTTTTTATGTTTATCAACATCCATTTCATTACACATCGGCATTTGAGGTTTATTGTTACGTGTGTGTATCATCAGTCACTTTTTTAACAATGGTTTTTAAAGTGTATCAAGTATATCTGGCACTATAATTATGGTTGAGACTTATGAAAGTACAAGAGTACGAGTAGTTGAGTAGTTGATATGTTCTCATGTAATGATAATTTTATAATTATTCTTTCTAGAAAAACAAAACAGATTTCAGTGCTGATGATTTATATATATATATATATATATATATATATATATATATATATATATATATATATATATACAGTAGGACCCCACTATAGCACGCTTCGTTATAGCACGAATTCGGATATAACACGATCGTGGCATGGCTCCCGAAATTTCATCTATTTTTTCGTACATGAAAAAAAAAGGTTTTTTTTTCAAGTATGAAAAATAATGTGTAAAAAATTTATTATCATTTTGGGGAAGAGATCGTGTATAAATTCGGATATAATACGATCATGGCATGGCTACCGAAATTTTATAATAATTTCGCCAATTTCTTGAACTACTGCAAAGTCTTGTGCCAAAATAAACAAGAGTTTGATTTAATAATTTGGTGAGCTGTATTGTATTCTTGAAGAAAAGCGTCTTATGATTGCATCTTTCTTTATATGAATAAAGATGCTGAACATTTCTATTTGTGAATGTTCGTTTCAAATGTGTCAGTAATCAATCACTGCACTTTGATCTTAGTTTATTTTTGAAAGATGTCAGCTCATTTTAAAGCTGATAAGTGTTAATCTTATTATTACTGATACATGAACAAAAAAGTCATTAAGTCTTCTTTGTGTTTGTCTTCAATACATTCTGTGTACAATCGTTGCTCAAACAATAGCAGACATATGTTTGCTCATTCAACTGCATACACAGCCAAGCACCAAACAATGCAGTGGTTGATAAAAGATTCGCACCTCAATTTATAAATCAATTCATTTAAGTTATTGACAATCATCAAAGTCAATCTCAAAGCTAAAGGTTGTTCAAACCATGCGGCAATGATTTATAAAACATCAAAAAAACGAAAGCTGCCAACGCGCACACATGGCTTGTCGGTGTTGTTAGACAATCGCCACGCAATCAGTTGACCAGTGAATAATATTGTACATTCCCTATAAAAATGACCCCATTGTTGATTAACAATTATTCTTGCTGTAGTCGTTCAAGCAAATAGGTGTCAGAGTTTTAATTAGTAGTTATTTACAATGAATAACAGTACACGGAAACGTAAAGCTTTTACTGTTAAAAAGAAGCTTGAAGCCATGGACAGGATTAAGTCCGGTGTTTCCACAAGTCAGATTTAATTCCCAAGGGATATTTCCCAAGTGATCTGCCAGTGCACGTTGTCCGATAAGCCTTTGGCTTATAAAAGCACTCACTTTGTTTTCAAGTTGTTTTCCCACGTGACAACCCTTTGATCAAGCCGTGAGTTTTACTTGTTCAGTGCCAAGTAACAGAGGGTGGTTATTTGAACTCCCTGTGATCTTGCCGCACAATTGACACGTGTCCAATTACATCCTTTAATTGATTTCTGACTTTATGATCAAAGTGTTACTTGCAGAGCCCAAGCTCAGTCTCTGCTTAAGCACCCGCATACGACAGTAAAGCTGAGGAATCAGAGTCGGACGTGATTTACGATGACTAGACGACGATGATTTACAATGACTAGACGACGTTGTAGGATTTCAGAACTTTATCAGACAATGATATTATACTTCTGTGTGCATATTTTCGATGGAATTATTATGGACTCACTCCTATGCATGCGATGAGATCGGTTGGTGTGTACACGTGTTGATCCTTTAACTATTCATGCTATACATTAGACATGTATATATAAATGTACCAATGCATGGTTCTCTGAATAAAGTTAAATATTTTATGTGCAATCTCTGTTTTCATTGCATGTGTATTTCTCATTTAATATGCATTGATTTAAGATGGTAACGGTGCCAATGAAGCACGTTGTTTTCAGACCACAATTTACCCCCCCCCCCCCCTCATTTTCTTCAGCTAAATGACTTGGTTTTGTCTTGTTTGGTTATAGTACGGTTCGGGTATAGCACGATCTCGTTTTGTGGACCCCAACCATCGTGCTATAACGGGGTCCTACTGTATATATATATATATTCAGGGTGAAACGATTCATCGATATATTGATGCATCGATACTTTTGCCATATCAATACACGTATCAATACAAGTGGTGAAGAATCGATACAAAACGATCTCTACCCTATATAAGTTACTTTAATCTTCAGCAGTCATGAATAATTATTAGCTTGCCTTTTTATTCTTTAAACTGAGAATCGATAATGTATCGTATCGTAGGCTGTGTATCATGAATCGTATCGATACGCGGCACAGGTGTATCGTTTCACCCCTAATATATATATATATATATATATATATATATATATATATATATATATATATATATATATATATATATATGTATATACAATATTGAAATTTGAAATGCAACTTTTGAACAACAGGACAAAATTCTGCACAGAAAACAAATTTTCTTTCAGATTTCTTAACTGTACATATAAGTAATAAAATATTTAAAATTCAATTTATCTTTTTGTTCTGGCTCTTTTATTTAGGCCTCATTTTCACTGTCCAGCTTCTTTACGATTCTCTTTGCTTTATTTGGCAACGAAAATTTCACCTCTGCTGAAAATATTTTCTCTAATTGTGTTTTGCATTTATTGTCTTTATGAAATTCCAAAATAAAGTCTCATTTTGTTCTGGCTCTTTTAATCTCCATGATTGTACTGGCAGAAAATAGTTGTTTGCTGAAAGTCTAAAGTTTCCAGAGACGTATAGGGCCCTTCGTGCGTCCATAAACTGCAGGTTAACAACATCTCACAATTTTCCTATCAGCTCTGGGATAGTTTGTGCTTTTTCCAAACCACTGCAAGTTTGATGACATTATTTATTGATTCAGCGTTGTCCATAACTATTTATTACATTCCTTGGTCTAAAAATGTACTGGTCAATATGAGATTTGTTAGTTCTATTACTTTTACTCACAAAATATAGACCATATGCTTCAGTCCAATTTTTATTGTTTTAGTGTTTTTATTTTCATCATGTTTTAACATCACTTGATTAAAAGAAAGAAGAAAACTCAATCAAAATGTGCTTAAAATGTCAATACTAGAGTGGAGACGAATGATGTCCGCAGTCAGTGACGGAGAAAGTGGAGGCTTGAGGTGTTTGCATTCATCAATTATGGATTAAAAACTTTTCTATGTACATAAATATACATCTTAACATATTTTCAAGGGTATATTTGAGTATATTTGAGTGTATTTGAGTAAAAAGATGTGCCGGTTTTAAATTCATATATTCTGATGTCATCCTTGATATGGCTGAAGTGATAGATTACCATTTCTATTAACCAAATTTATTTCTTTTGTTCTGTTAGTACAATGAAACTTGTGTTAGAGGGACTTATCCACCACCTGCATTGTAAGTATATATTCCATGGAATTGCCTACATTCTCAATGTTTGCAAAAACTATAAAATCACACAAGTTGAAGGAAAAAAAAATATGCTTCAATTGCATTTGTTTTTCTCCTCACCACTTAATTTCAACAATGTTATCCTAAAATGATTTTGAGAAGATTTCAGCATAGAGATCAGTCATCACTTTGAGCACATTGGCACATGTATTCATGATTTTTTTAACCCTACAGTTGGAGCGTGTTTATTTGAAACTGATGAAATCTTAAAAAATTAAAAGTAAAGATTAAAATAAGGTTGAGGCATTTGAAATTCAATTGTTTCTTAAAATGATCAGTTACAAATAAATATGAAAATGTGTAGGGTGAAGGGTGGTGTACACCTTTAACTGTCAGTTCAATCAATACAGTACAGCTCACGTGATTTTTTAGAACCCCGCACATCACGGTGGGGGAATTAATCTCCTCCACTCTAGCTCCACGATAACACTCCGCGGTGGAGGCATAAATTGGCATAAATACCTACAAATCACCACCGTGTTTCGGCAGGCACGTCGATGTAAACTCCACCGTGGAGGGCTAGTCGACATTACTGATTGACATCTGAACAGCCAGTGAATGAAGACCCCCTATGGAAAGACTGAGATTTCAAGAGTGATTTACAACTGGATACCATTTGAAGAATCAGTCGTCTTTATTTCGATCATATTTGGACAGTAAAAAAATAATTTCAAAAGGCTTGTATATTCAGTACACATTACTGTTTATAAAGGTTGATTGACTTCTTTTGCAATAAGTTTATGATTTTAATTTATTTCAAAGAAATATGAACAAACTTATGCACTGACTTGACGAGAAGCACACATTACTGAGCTTCTCAATCAAAATAAATTTATCATTTTGTTCCAAAGGAAAGTAATTCTCTGAGATATGGACAATTAAAATCCAAATTGACATCCGCTTCTGCTTAACCCCCTCCCCCAACAACAAACCTAAAGCACTGAATTTACACTGAAATGCAAACCGCGTGCTTAGTCTTTAAGCAGTAATAGCAGAGTCACATGGCTGAATATTATGACTGCATGTGTACTGTAAGGGACTGACCATTTAATATATGGGGTTTATATGTTGTTTTGTTTTTTTTCGACTGGGATATTTTTTGTTCTTTCGTCACAATATTTATTTATTTTAAGTTGTTCTTTCATCACAATATTTATTTATTTTAAGTGAAATATAGAACAGATTAATGTCTACTACAAAAATCGGAGAAAGACAATTGTTTTCATGCATTTACCCCCCCCCCCCCCCTTGGAAAATTCAATTGTCTCTCCCTAATAAAGACTTGACTTCAGCGGATGTTCTACAGAAATCCAGTGACCATTGTGAACACTGTTGTAAAATGTTAACAAGGGTTTGCATCAAAGGATGATGTAAGTTTCAGCTTGGGAACAGTGTGTTTTTATCACACGAAGCCATCTGACTTGGTGCGTTGTACTTTACAGCCGCAATTATGGTCCCGCCATTAAGAACGGAAGTTTGATAATTGTTAGTAATTAATCTGAACTCGGCTTATTACCGAAATGAAAAATAATATGGAAAATTCTAAAATCTGAGATGTTCAGAGATTTTAATTTCCAACAAGTTTAGAGCATTTTGCATGGATGTATTGTCTCCACGTGTATCCTATTATTTGCTCATTTTTCTACGGCGAAAATATAAAAATAAAATATACTCTGTTAATTATTTTTACGCAGATATTAAAGAATGCAGTTTACTGTTTGTGACTGTTAGAGCCTTTGGTTATTGAGTGTGTTTCTGTATGTGGTATATTGCTTTACAGCTAGAGAGCTCGATTTACTGTGGCCCAGTGGATAAAATGTGTGACTCACACACACACACTTGGGTGTCTGCAAGGGGGGGGGGGGCAGGCATGTTGCCTTGTTCCCGCCCCGAATTTTAAAAAATAAGAAATATATCCCTTTTACTTTGGCTCCCTACCCCCCCCCCCCCCCCCAGAAAATTCCTGCGGATGCCCATGAACACACACACGACTTTAGAACATGTGCTCGGGAGTTCCTGTGCAGTGGTGGGAAAATTTCTTTCTTTTTTGCTCCATAACGCTATAATTTCTAGCATGTTATTACTTTTTTACCACTACTGAACGTTTCCAGATTTCAGTTTGTGTACGTTGAGATTTATAATCAGTCAGATTTTAATATTTTAATTCTGACGATTGACTAAAAATGTCGACATGTCAAGCAGCGAAAAAGAAAAATTTTGGTTAACATTAATAAGCATTTTAGCGTTATTTTTGAAACTCGCATTAGTGAAAAACTCTTCAAAACATAAGCAGAATCACGAAAAACTTTAATGGCAGGAACATCTTTTTGGCTTAGTGCAGTGGTGTACTGGCCATTGGGCATACCGGGACAAATCCCGGTGGGCCGCTGCAAAAAAATCCGTTTTTACCGGTGTTTTACTGGTGTGAGCAAAACCCCGGGTCTCTCCCGGCAGATAAGTCCAGGGCCGAGTTGCTTACCCAGTACACCCCTGGCTTAGTGTGAATGAGGTGGCCGCTAATTGAAGAAATCTAGCCAATCATGGAATACTTAAACTCTTACTGAAGCATGTTCAAAAAAAAAAAAAAGGTTTTTAATAGTAATAGATTACAATGACTTGCGCAATAGTACTTTGGATTCCATATTTTATGAGAGAGAGAGAGAGAGAGAGAGAGAGAGAGAGAGAGAGAGAGAGAGAGAGAGAGAGAGAGAGAGAGAGAGAGGTGGGGATGGGGTCTTTTATTGATCATTTTTCTGTATTTTGCATAGTATGCGAAAGAGAGGTTGATAGAGGGGGGCGGGGAACTTTACTAAGAAGAGTTAATGATCTAAAATAATTCATCTTATTTTTCTGTATTATGCATATTATGCAATAGGAAAACGAAAAGAAAAGAAAAAGTTAAACATTAATTTCATCTGATGCGCAAGTTTGTCAAATCAATGGCAAAGAAAACAAACCCGCAGAAGCGCTGTGTTGTACTTTTATGTTAATAGTTAGCACATGAAATTAACACATCAATATCAGCAGTGTTAATGGCTTCTCTTGTGCTAGGTTACTTTGCACGTGTCAACTACATGTATCTAGGATGACCTATTGCGACCATTTGTGATTTTTAAAAAACCAGCTACTTTGGTAATTAATGCAAATGAGTACAATTTAAAATAAAATAACGATGTGAAATCTTAATAATGCTTTATTTAAGCGATTGGATGTCAGAAAAAAACGTACAATATGTGAATGAGTACTCATGCATGGATTAACCATTGGAACTTGTGCGATTTTGTTTCACTTCAGTCAGGTATGACTGCAGCTTTGTTATTAATTTGTTCGATGTTTATCGTTCTTTTCATTGCAGGTAGTACAATATCACTGACTTTCATATGATCATTAAAATTGTGTATTGCGTTTACTGAAAAAGAAATAAGGATATGAATGCATGTTTAGATTCCGATAACATAGTATTGAAGAAAAAAAAATTAGATTCATTGCGCAAAATGTAGTATTAATACAGTTTGCGAGGCATTGTCATTACGTTATCATCATCTAAAATATGATTTGGCACTATGTATCATACATTATCTTCATTAGAACAAGGAAATATTTATAATTAACTGAATTACTACGTTTTTTTTCAATATGAAAAAGTTAGCAAATTGGTCCCCAGAGGGATAACGATGTAGATAAATTGGTGCCCCCCTCCCATCTCTCTCTCAACTTCTGCTTGCATGGGTGATAAACAGTAAACCACGCCCATATTATCGAGACCATGTCCACTCCGCAGTGGTGATCGGATGCGACTCTCGAGAAAGCGTGGTGTGCAGGGCAATTCTCCGCGACAACTCCATCAGGACGTGTGGAGTGATGGTGGAGGGTTTTTTCTTAATCCTCTCCACTCACTCTCCACTCCCACCGCGATGCGTGGGGTTCAGAAAAATCACGTGAGCTGTACTGTAGGTATCCATAATAGCTGAATATTTCATCTTTATTAGTCTCTCTTTTTCATTTGTTTTATCTCAATATTAGGCAGAAGGTTCCATGGTACACCATCAACTTGGATGATCCACCAATCAAAAGATGGGAACAAGTTGGAAAAGAGAAGAAAGAGGAGGTGAATCTCTTCCCTCTCCTCTCCCCCAAACACACATTGCCCTTTTCCCCAAATGCCATTCTTTCTGCCTTCATTGCCCTTCTAGCTCTGCCCTTGTGTCCTTCTGGGGTCTTTCCCTCTGCTTCTTGCAAGATCACTCAAGCATCTTCATAAGACTGTTATTTGCCAGTTATTCCATATATTTTTATGTTTATTTAATGTACATTCCTATCCACTTATATCGACATCACTTATGTCAACAAACTGCCTATATCGATAAAAAAGCAAAGTCCTGATCCTGTGTTCGATTGTTACTACTGAATTTGTCATGCTTATGTCGACATTGAGATAAAAAATAAATGAATGTCAACAGAAGCCCTAGGTGCCAGCTTGAATAAATCCTTTGTTTTCTAATCATTTATATCGACAAGCTGCCAGTTCCGACCCATGCTTTATTCTACAATTATTTGATGTTGATGCCAGGCTTTAATGTTTCCGTCAGATTAATAAACAGGCATTTGTTCCATATATTTTTATATTTGTTTAATGTAATATGTAGATTTGAATATGATTTTGTCTGTTTTTACTTCCTGATAGATGAGATTATACATTTCATTATTAGTTGTCAGTTCTTGGTTTGCAAACAGTGCCATTTTGATCCAGTGCATTGTGAGATCATAAGTAAAAAAAAAAAAACTTTCTTGAATACCTAATCGCTATTGTACAATTCTTATTCTTACTATGTTTGATGGTGTATCCCTGTAAGCAGATTTGCTTTTGGAAATAAAAAATCAAATTGAATTGATTTGTTGTAGGGTCTAGAGAAACTCATTCATTGTGCATATTTTGTTAATCACACTGCTCCTATATCTCATTATTAAGAAATAAATGTCTCCCTTATTTTGGAAAAAGATGTGAGAACGCACTGGCATCATTTATTTGAACGTTTTAGCAAAATGTTTAGAAAAATTAGATTTAAAAAATGATTTTTGATTTTGTTTAGAAAATTTGCAGCATGCTTTCCTTGTGAACCACTTTAAAAAATTTGTATGCAAGATACATGAATTAAATGTCGGGTAAATTGAAAAATGCATTTCGGCTAATTTTAACTAAATATTTTGTTTCTTTTACTTATTTTTAATATTTAAAATTAAAAATCAAGGTTAAATTAAAGAGCAGGCCAAGTAAAAATATAAAAAAAATCTGTGTTTACTATAAACTGTCAAATCCTGCCAACTCCATCTTTTCAGACATCATATTTTTGAGCAAACATTATTTCTGGAAATTTTCACATCTGGTCAGTTCCACATTTTTGGGGGTCATTTTAATATTTAGAATTGACCACTCAGAATACCTCCTAGTCCTTCAGTTTGACAATTGGAACTAATCGGGAATATACTAATAAATATTTTAAACAAAATGTTTATTTTTTTAAAAAGCCTACCTATTGACCCAATTTTTTTCAAGCCTGTAACAGGAAACATTATCATTGTCACTATCTATCATAAATTACAAAATAATGTATCTGAATGTGGTTGAAAAGTTTATGTTTCTTTTGGTACTGATATTATCAAAACATTATATCATAATTAAAAATAAAAAATAAAAAAATAGAAAAATAGAAATTGCTTTCTAACAGAACACTATTACAGCTAACTTCCACCTGTCATATAGATAGCTACAGCTAGGTTTACAACTTGAGGGCAAATTCACTAGGACTGTGTCTTTGATCTTACTGCTGAACTGATTACTGGGAAGTTCATTTGCATATCTAGTATAAACAAAATGGGATCCATGCCTGACCATACGTTATAAGCGGGTTCGCGAGTTATCCGGGTGCGAGTTATCAAGGGAGTGGTGTATATATATCGCCCTAAAATTCATTTATATATAGACAGTGACCATTTGCCATCAAAGCACAAAGTATTTTGAATTTAATATGTTTGATTTTATTGTATCTTTACAGATAAACTTCCTGCTGTTTAAATTCAAGCAGTTTATAATGGACTGGTCCAGTACCATAGGTACAAAAATAATCGAAGAATTGGACAACCTGGGAGTAAGTAGCTTGTACAAGGACAGTTATATTCAAAATGTCCTTGCATATCTTTGCAGAAGCATTACTGAAATTATCTCAATTCTTGAGGCAGTGAACCCAGTGTTTCTGGAGCCATGTGTAAACTAGAAGTCTGCGGCAAGGCAATGTTCTTCTGCATTTTGTCTCACCTGCAGTAGCAGAGGGCAAGACATAAATATAATTTTTCCGAATATGACATTGCTGGTGCCATCAGTGTTAAGATCCATTGTTTTGCGTAAAAGTGTTTGAAAGTTAGATACAGAGGAGGGTACATGATAGCAGAGTGTGTAGGTGATACACCGTGCGCTACAGAGCCCTTGTTTATAGTTTTTAGAATACCTTAACTCTTGATTCCACCACCTTCCATTCCTTTGCTCTGAAGCAACGGCGGAGTCATGGTAGCTCTGTTGGTAGAGCATCAGACTCATAATCCAAGGGTCGTGGGTTTGATGCCCACCCAGGCCACCCTGGGTCAGATGTCTCTGTGTGTCCTTGGAAAGGCACTTGGCTTCTATTTCCTTGGCATGATATATATGTAGATAATAATGTGTTAAAAGTGCTGTTAAGGCACAAAAACAGAAAAGCTGATGCAGCGGCTTATCAAAATACTAAAACTTGTGCACATCTGCCAGACACCATCCTATGCAAGCCAATGGTTTGAAGTCTTGGTTTCAACTAGTTTTTGAGAAGTTGTTTAATATTATACAACATGTAACAAGACCAACATGCATGCATGATTGGATGGATAGGAGTTGTACAAAGTCCATCACTTTTTTTTGTGTGTGCAAAAATGGTGGGATGCTCATTTGAGTATGTGCATATTGATTTCAGAGGTCCAATAATTGCTTAATGAGATGCCATATTCAAAACTCTCTAGTCAAATTCAAACAGTTACAATCACAAAATTATTATTTACTTTGGTTGAACATTCACTATACTGTACACCAAAAGATACTTTTTAAACGTCAAATTTTGTGAAGATTATAAATAATTCGAAAAGTTATTTGATACTGAAAAATATTTATCGAGGTGGAGTTTTTTTTTTATTGGTCTTCAGCCCAACTTCATCACATGGATTTGATAGATTTTTGCTCAGGGGCCTGGATAGGGTAGTAAAATTTGCTCTTACTTTGCACAATTGTGGTTCTGGGTATGAAACCCACTTTCCCATACAGATAAGTGCTTTCCTCCATGGTTCTTAAGTTGCCACTATTCAAAGACCATCTCGTGCCAACATTCGAGCCATCAACAATATGTGGTATAACAACAGTATGTGATATAACAAGTTGTAGGAACTTGTACAAGCAAAATCAACCAAATAAAGTAAAGCTTCTACAGGGCTCACAAAAACCACTTGTCCTGACAGGGTAAATATTGGCTGGGCTGAGTGAAACTTGACTACCTACACCTCTGTGGGCCGAGTAGATGCAGATTTACACCTTAAGAATAAATCTGAGTGCATTTTCTACCCTTAACAAGTGCCGAAATTCAACATCGCTTAACATTTAGTGTGGTCAATTTACCTGCTTGCTGTCAGTATAGAACATGTTGCTAAGGAAGCCAGCATTTTTTTTTTTTTTTTTTTCATGGGTACTCGATGCATGCTTGATACTAAAACGGGTAAAAATAATGACGATATTATGTTGCAGTTTCATACCTAACCCCCAGTTGCTTAATGGTATTTGCATTTACAGTGATATTTTCAGTAATTTAGGCGTCATTTTGATGTGAAGAAAGTTTCCTTTTTGACGAGCTATCACACTTCTTTATGAGTCAGACAAGAGACAGACATTGTTACACTTGTCCCAGGTCACCAGTAATTTGAAGACTAAATCTTTATTGATACATTGTCATGCCAACATATATTTCTATAAATATGAAATTACTTTTCACAAGAAAAATGTTGACAACTTACATTGGAAATAAGTACTTTAAGTGTCTCGGTCTATATTCTCCAATTTTCACACAGTGCATCCCGTTGTAATCTATAAAGCACATAATGCCAGGACAATAGCTGATTGGTCAAAATTAAATAGGGGTCATGACCTAGAAACATTCCAATTATTTTGGCCAATCAGCACACATCCTTTTAAGTCACCACTGAGTAGCTCTCTAGAATGGAGGTTTGACTAAAATGGACCATTAAGCAGTATAGTTGATGGAAGTTGAGACGGTTGGAATTCGTTCATTTGCAAGTTACCAAGATTTTCTTGTGTAAAGTAATTATATACTTGTATAAATATCTGCTGGCCTCTTTGCTTTGGTGTGCCAACGTATTAAATAAAGCTGTATATTCTTGAAAACACCGGTGATCTGGGACAAGCACAACACCAGTCTGATTCAAATTGAGATCTCCGACATAACAGGGATCTGACAGACACCAGTGAAAATTTTTATTTCGATGACCTTTGGAATTCCCAGTCCACTTATTTTAGTAACCTATCAGATAAGCATTTAATTTTGTGTTGGCGATTGTTATCGATAGTAATGATATGTTCCAAATGATGCTTATCCTTTCAGAAATTTCAAAGTTCTGGTAAATCCCAAGGTCAAAAGAACATGGCCTTTTATCGGTGCCTATAACATCTATTTATTATAAGTAGATCTTGATTTTAATTAGATTGGCATAACACTGTCTGACCAGACAAAAATCAAACATTTTTTATATTTTCTGTCTCTTAATTTCTACTGTCCCTAACTCATAAAGATGTGTGATAACTCGTTGTAAAGGAAACTTTCTCTACATTAAAATTACACCTAGTTTACTGAGAGGCATCACTGTAAATGTGCATAACATTAAGAAATCAAGGGATATGTATGCAACTGCAATTTCTTGAGTTGCAAACCTTGTCTCTTATTATGTTTATATAAGGTGCCATGTATTAGAACATAACATTTTCATGGTTTTGACCCATTTTAGTATCGAGCTTGTATCGTATTACAACATAACATTTTAATGGTTTTGACCCATTTTAGTATCAAGATTGCATCAGTTATCTGTGGTTCTTTAGTAAAAGTATAAGCGGTATAATGGAGAAGTGTACTGTGTTGAGTACAATGATGATAGGGACAAGTAACTGTTGCAACTCACTTGTCCCAGGGATGAGTTCTTGGGGGAAAAAATTCCTGAGCCCTGTTTTAATAAATCATACTGCAAAATGTTGATTATCCCGACCCATTGAGAAACATGGATTTTGTCTGAATAAGTTGTTGTACAATTATAAAGATTAAATCCTGTATTCTGGGAACACTGTTTTGAAAGTTTGGAGGAGTGATGTCTGTATAATAAATGTTTTACTGTATCAATGTCACAAAAATCACCAGGATGCCTCAACATCATAACTCTGTCATTATTGCCCTTTGATTATTCAAACCTTTTTGTTTCCCTTGAGCAAAAGTAAATCCTGTTGGGTATGCTTTGTCACTTAAAAATACAGGAAATCTTTTTTATCAGAGGGAATAAAATTCATGTATCAAATTATGTAGCTCAGTTACTGAAGTACCTTTGTAATGCTTATGTTGTTTTGTATTCTACAGGTAAAAAATCAGAAGAGCTCATGCAATGGCCTGTCATCTCTTGGCCAACCAGTGTATGTCTGTTCATTAACACAAGTTTATTATCGCTATTCTTCCTAAACTACTATAATGAAAGTTATTAACCTTGACACAGTTTCATCTTGAGGGGTTAAATGAAAATGGTCTCCCTAAGATAGTCAATATGGCTGCCACAGTATCTATCATGAAAATCTTGTTATTGCTACTTCTCCAGAATGGATGGTCATATTGACATGGGGTTTTCACTAAAAGACTTCTTATGACATGTACATGTAGATGATCCTAAATAAAAATGGTGCCAATTTGACATCCAACATTCCATCTTGAAAATCTTGTTGTCACTACTTCCCCTGAATGGATGGTCATATTGACATGGAGTTTTCACTAAAGACTTCTTATAACATTTAGATGGTCCCAAAAAGGAACTGGTGCCAATCGGACATCCAACATGGCTGTCATGGTGGCAATCTCAACATATTTTTATTGCTACTCCTCCAGAATAAATGGTCATATTGGCATGGGGTTTTCCTTAAAAGACTTTTTGTGATATGTAGATGGTCCCAGATGAAAATGGTGCTGATATGACATCTTGAAAATCTTGCAGGGTTGAAACTTCACTTGAGCAAGTAGCAAAGTTTGCTGCCAGTTTTATAGTTTTGATATCTGGTGAGAAATCTGCTAGAACATCTTTGATACCACAGTTTCTGAAAGAATGAACTTCCAGTAACACAAGGTTTCAGTTTTACTGATCAAAGAGAGCCTTTCCAACAATTTTCTCATGAGAAGAATAAAGGTTAAAATTGTCTTGTGTGCAAGGAACTAATTTGTGTTAGGTACAAATTTTGCCACTTGGTAAATCTTTTTGCCACCAGATTATAAAGTAGGTAGCAAAAATGTGTTGCCTGCTACTTCATGTTTGATTCTATGTGTCTTGTTTTTGCCATTTCAAATGCACAGATGGTCCTCTAAATGACATGGGTTTATCACTTAAAAGACTTCTTATGACCTATAGATGATCTTGAATAAAAATGATGCCAATCTGATGTTCAACATGACTACTATGGTTGCCATCATGGAAATTTTGTTATAGCTGCTCCTCCTCAATGGATGGTCATACAGACATGGGGTTTTCACAAAAAGACTTTTTATGGTATGTAGTTGGTCTTCCCAGAATGAAAATTGTGCCAATATGACCTCCAAATATGGCCACCACAGTGACCATAATGAAAATCTTGTTATAGCTACTCCTCCTAAAACAGATGGTTGTATTGACATGGAGTTTTCACTGAAACATTTCTTCCAATATGTAGTTGGTCCTATATTTAAAATGATGCTGCTCTAACCTTTACAATGACTTCCTTGGTGGCAATCTTAAAAAATATTCTTGTGGCTACTTCTCCAGATTAGATGGTTGTATTGACATAGGGTTTTCACTAAAACACTAGAACAATATGTAGCTGGTCCTGAATGAAAATGGTGCTGATCTGACCACCAACATGGCAACCATACTGGTCATTTAAGAGATCTTCTTATAAAATCTCCTCTGGGACAAATGATGGCATTAACATGGGATTTTCACTAGTAAACCTATGTTATTGGTCCTAAATGAAAATGGTGCAGATCTGATCACCATGTCTGTGTTATTGTGAGCAAAGGTAAAAACCAGACCTATTTCATCTTGGGGTCCAGTCGAATGTCACTGCTAGTATTTTTGTACTTCACTAGCTTATGAACACAGTGACTTATACATAAACAAATGAATTTAGACCAGACTTTGTATTTTGTTGTTTTTCAATAAACAGATTGACAGTCAGTATTCTGATATTGATTTCAAGGTCAAAGTCTGCTTTTTATCTGTGATGGCTTGTGAGCATGTTGAGACATAACTATGAAAGGAATTTTTATCAAACACAGTTTGTGGATATATGGAAAGAATACTTTAAATGACATGCCAATATAATAACTTGGGCTTTTAAAAAAATATAAATTATTGATTGAACCAAACTTGCACTGTAGCATGTGGGTATATCTTGACAGTACGTGGGTTGATTGGTTGATTGAAAAGTTTGTAGACAGTCTGTATACCGGTAAATATAAAACTATAAACAAGCTCTTTAAATCAAACTTTGCCATATGTAATATTGACTGTTTCCAAATAAATGTATGAAAATGATGTGTTTGGTTTTATAATTATAAGTTACTTTTAGCTTACATAGGATTACCAGATGCAGCTTAAAGTAAACATTACCATTTTTATAATTGTTCATTTGTAAATATGATTTAAATGAGGAGAAAAATCCCTACAAAATTGCAGTATTGTATCACAGGATGATGCACTTAAATAGTGGTTTTGAGCTGGTAGAAAATAGCAGAATTTGATCCAACTAATGCTGTTTTAACAACTTTAACATACATCATATTCAAAGTCAAACACTTACAAAAACATTACAATAGAAGGATAATGATTCATCAGATCATTGTGCAATATTGTATAAACCTTGAAATATTGCCACTTAAAACAAAAGAGATACTAAAAATGATTTCAGCAAAGCATATTGTGTTGTGTTAGATAATGGTACAAGTGGCTCTTAAAGGTCCAAGGTCATGATAGATCATGGTACAAGTGGCTCTTAATGGTCCAAGGTCATGATGACAAATATTTTTCTAATGCACTTTTCTTGTGAACATGTAAACTCAGACATATAAGAAATTATTTTTGTTAACAAATTTGGTATGTTGAGTCACGAACAATAGTTTCAGTACTCAGCAGTTACAAAGAATAAGAGGGAAAAATGTAGTTGTCATGGGTTCCTACAAATTCTTTTGAACCAATAGAGAATCAGTCCCTTCGAGGGACTCGTTGTTATAGATATTGATTTACTGATTGTTATTCTGTTTTTCATAGTCTAAATCATAAGAACTTTGAGTCACTGAATACTACTGTGGTTTAACTTCACTACAATATTTTACAGCCAAAGTTTGATGCCATGTTGCCACAGCCCTTTGCAGATGAATTAAAAAGTATGGCTGATGCTTCAGGCTTACAGCTAGGTAATTAATTTAAATAACAATATTTTCACGAGCATAACATTTCCATGATTTAGCAAGACAACAAAAAAGATGAAAATTGTATTTATGGTAATATAGTTTTACATTATAAGCATATAGCCAGTGAGCAAATCACAAAAAAATGTCACAAATGTTTTGAATTTAACGATTTTGCACTAATTTAGTGACACTAAAATATATTGATTTCTAGTAATTACTAACAACATATCTGCAGGTGTTTTTAAAAGCATATCTGCAAGCGTAGACTAATCATACAATTTTCATGTTGGTTTATTATTATATAAATTTTAAATTGTATTGGGCACACACATTTGTTTTCCATTGTTTGAGCATAAAGTTCACAGTTACATATTCTACAAGTTGTAGTTATGGTTGGTTGTGAGGTAAAGTGTGAGTCAGAATTATTTCATATGAAATATTACATCTACATGGTATATAATTTATTCGTTGTATTTATTTAAAGAATAGTTTTCCAAGTAAAATTAATAGCTGTGAGCGAATTCTATGAGTTTAAAAGGAGTGTAATTAATATTTTGTTTCAGGAGAGATAGTGCTTTACAACCTGTTCTACGAGTTCTTTACTGTGTGTACTTCCATTGTTGCTGAGGATCCAACAGGTGTGTCTGCCTTTTTTAAAGAACAATTTTTTTATTTCATTTTAAAAGTACTGTATTCAGTGTAATACATGGACATGCTTAAGTATACACACTCCTGGTTTGGTTGAAACTTGTATAAAAAAAAAGAAAGTTCAAAATGCACTTGTCTTGATCACATGTGCATCATAGGAGGGAAGCTGTTGATTAAATCTCCCTAAAACATTGTGATTTTCCCAGAAGCTACCACCAAACATGCCTGGTGTTACCACTTCACTTTGTGGGTTTAATCTGTCTCAAAAACAGATCATAATTCCATCTTCTTATGCTTGGCCATATTGGGAGAGTGATTGAACCTCCAGGGTGGAGAGTTTCTAACCTAGACATAGGGAGCTAACTCTTCTAGTTTGAACATATGTGTGATGGTACACTGTTGATGACATTGTCTGTGTGCCCTTATTATAATGAGCTTAAACCTTGTAGAAATTTACCGAAATTTAAAAATGTTGAGTGCACTATGTCAAATACAGTAATACTTACTTATTGGTCACAGAGAAGATTATCACCCTTGCTAGTCTCCCTGCTCAGTGTTAAAAAAAGTGTAATTATAAAATTTACCTTATCATTAAAAAAAACATGTCGCATCTTATCAGTTACTCAAACACTGTAAAGTCACCAGAGTGAAATGTGGCTGTGGGGAAGGTCAGTGGGATGAATCTCATGAGGTAAGTTTGATTTGATTCATGACATTGTAGCTTGTTGAATTCATTTTTGAACTTTTTTAAAATTTGAAACTTTCCCCATTAATTTCCACATAGATGTGGTGAAGGCTGCCTCAGTGTGTCAAAGGGAATGGCATTTCACTCCCAATTTCTGCAGCATGATTTAGCAAACAAATGTGTTAAAAGTGATGTTAAAACCATCCAGGGACCCAAGATATGGTGAAACCATGTGGCAGCTAATTATGGCAAGCATATTTTGCAATTTATATTAATAGGTATGGGCTACTTACAGAGCCTGAAAAAGGTAATTTTATTAAGTCTGCATTCCATTTATGTTCCATTTGCATTCCATTTGTGTTTGTTTGCATTCCATTCACATCCGCATTTCATCTATCATCTTGTTTTCATTTATGGTCTCAGAAATGCATTAAAATTTTATGCTAATCACTTTCAACCACTATTTTATTTTATTTTCACTTGTATGGAATGTGATTTTATTTTCACTTGTATGGAATGAAATGGAAAAATGAAAAAAGAATGTACAGAAGTCAGATTTTCTGTTTTCGAGATTGTTACAGCTGTAAATAACTATAGCTTTTGTATCTTGTCTTGCAAAAAATGTCCTTTATTGAAATAGCAAATGCATAAAATGAAAAAGACAGTGTTAAATTTACAATAAATTAAATTATAACGGCAACTGCAATAAGTGTTAAAAAAAATATAGCATTTGTCAGCAAATTTTATTTCTTATTTCATCTCGTTCAAATGAAGATTGTACAGATACAGTCAATAGTAATGATGTCGTCATATCAAGAGCATTTGTTTTTATGTCTGCCTTGACAAGAACAATGTCATGGCTTGTAAGCAGTGAAATATTGTCAGTATAAAGAATTTGATCCTGGATTATCATGTGAAAGATATTTAGACAGTGGAAATTTAGTGGTAGCATGAAAATAATTGATTTTCATATATGTTGATGAAAGGCATTTGCACTTCATTTCATTTTTGTTTATCATTCATCATTCTTCATTTTGCATTTGTCCTCCATTTTCTTCTAAATGCATTCATCATAACATTTGCATTTTTTCTGAATTTCATTTGCATTCCATTTTCGTTTAACTGGTAAAATTACCAATTTCAGCATCTGCAAAAAAACCTAGGAATATTAACCTATTGCATTAACTTTCAAACAGACCAAATGAAAGTAAACGGAAACAAAGATTTGAAATGGCCTTCACCTGGTAACATTTATTTAAAGCGAGAATTTTTTAAAATTTTATATCATAAAAAATGAAAATTCTAGAAAAACTTTAAAGACACAATTATGACTGCAAAAGTCCAAAAAAATAATATAAATAGTAATCTAATTACATATCCTTGCCCCACTGAACCTGAACTATGCAGTTTAAACCAGTTAATTAGTTTTGATCCACTTTAAACAGGTTTTCGTCCACTTTAAACAGGTTTTCTAAACTAATATGTGACCACTGCCATTTATTTTATTTTGAAAAACCGTGGGTCATCCCTTCCTATCCACTTACACCCCACTTAATAAGAAAACATTAATTTGCCAAAGTTACTCAATTTATTTTTTCTGTCAAATCTTATAAAGAATAATATTAATTTTAAAGATGTGAAAAACTAGATTTGAATCAATAGAAATGTAATTCTTGTATTGAAACTTTTCTCAATTAAAGCTTTGTATGTGAGTGATAATTTAACATGACAAATTCTATGATCTCCAGGCAAATTTGTAAGAAATCAGACTTTTTATATTTCTTGTTGTTACACTACTAGTAACTCGGTATTCAATGGCTATTCACTGCTTCTGACACACCCTTTATTATTTACCTTTGATGCAGTAGATTGTATCAACATTTCTATACAAAGAGTTCTAATGTTACACAACTCTTATGAGACTATATATAAATGGGATGTAATTATTATTTGGACACTGTGTATACTCATTTATAAATTGGATTCGACTGCAAACAACATAGACCCAAATCTGCCATTGCAAATCAGGGTCTGTGTTGTTTGTTCTGTTGATTACTCTTAACAAACTACATATACCCAAATCTGCTGGCACATTATGTGATGGCAGTTCTGGGACTATGCAGTTTGCAGTTGGACCCAACTTACAAGCGAGCATATATGGTAATTATCCCTGATGGTTTGTACTAAAGCACCTAAAGATAATTTGTCGAGCATCGGTCCCCCTTAATAAAATTATGGATATATCATTGTATATGCATTTTCTGTTGTGAGATGTAGTATTATAGCTATTACCAAATAAGTAACATATTTTTATACATTCTTCTTACAGGTAAACTTTACCATGCAAGGAACTTGGACTTTGGTTTGTTCTTGGGGTAAGTTTGTGAAGTTTTGCTGTGCCAGTAATAGATTTGATTCATTAGTCGTGTTCAAGGCATGACTTAATCTTTAAGCAAGTATCTTGCTGTGCACATCTGTTTTACATTAAGCAATGTTCATCCATGAACATTTTCTGTTTTAACCTGAAGGATGCATCATATTTTTATTATTTAGTAAGATGTTTTGCATGTGGCTTTTGATATATCAAATGGGCATTTGAAAACACTCATCTCAGCAGTTGCCCAACATGATTTTGTAGGATCTATATGACCTAAGTCATAAGTATTTAATTCAGTACACAGTAAATATTGGAAGCTAATTAAATGAACTGATTTGGGACTAATGAATGCCTATCGAAATCAGCAGTAAACATGTGTGTGCTAGATACTTGGATCTAGGAAAATCCCTGTATCAGTTACTAAAACCTTGAATGCTAAATACTTGGACCTAAGAAAATCCCTCTATCAGTACTTAAACCTTGTGTATTAAATAATGGAACCTAGGAAAATCCCTCTATCAGTACTTAAACCCTGTGTACTAAATACTGGGACCTAAGAAAATCCCTCTATCAGTACTTAAACCTTGTGTGCTAAATACTGGGACCTAGGAAAATCCCTATATTAGTACTTAAATCTTGTGTACTAAATACTGGGACCTAGGAAAATCCCTCTATCAGTACTTAAATCTTGTGTACCATATACTGGGACCTAGGAAAATCCCTCTATCAGTACTTAAACCTTGTGTACTTAATACTGGGACCTTTCGGCTAAAACACGGTATTGGTGCTGAGAGTAGTCTCACTCACTTAAAAAATTGAAATGTTTGATAGAACATTTCAATGAAGCTCATTATATACCCTAGGGTGTCCCCTAGTCAGATCAAGTTAGATTTAGCTTGAACATGCATGCGATTTTGTTTAACCATTATTTCAATTCATTGGTATAACAACAGTTACAGACACTACACTTGGTGTATAACATGCAAGAAAAACAGCATGAAAACTTTAAAACTTTATTTTTTTTCACAGTAACATCAGTAACAGGATATCAACATTTAAAGTAAACAACATAACTGGAAGTGGTAAACAACTTAATAACAAAATCAAAACATCTATGACAAAGGTATCACTAAGAAAAAAAACCTAACCATGAAACTTTTGCATAACAAACATAAAAGACATAGAATAATCTTATTTAGGCATTTATCTAACACCAAGAAGAATATTTAAACAAACAAAATCATTAATACTGGCCAAAAGTATTGCAAACTTCCATAAGAGTCAGAAGTACATTGTCCATAAAATTGGTTACAGACACTACAAAACTATAGCATTTCAATACAGCTGCAGAACCATACATATCTCCATAAAATTCACTTCAAAAATAATTCAACATGAACACATTGACTAGAATTATTCATTAAATGAATGTTGATTAGTTAATAAAATGATAAAACCACATTGTAACAGGTATATGTCCAATACTTGTGTTAAAATTATGAACTGGTAAATAGCACTTGAAAGTTTAATACTAAATAGTGTTTGTAAGAGTAAAATATTGAAGTATAATGAATGTTCAATAAATCATAGTCACTAAAGTATTGTTCAACCCAAGGTGCTGACTCAAACACAGACCCATATGTGATTGATCTTAAGGTTACAGACACTACACATTAAACCTTGACTTTATATTGTCATTTCAAATAGAAGTGCTTATGATTTTTTTCCAGATTTGACTTGAGCTTAGACAATTCAGCTGCATTAAACTTGAAATGACCCCTTTCATTGACTATTTGTGGAGCTTTTACCCTGTACAAGATAGCATCTAGAGCCTCTTGTGAATAATCATCTTTTTCAGGCCAAACATACATGTTGCCAGACTTTCTCATGTATTTAAGTCTAACTTCGTTATGAAGAATGTCTATTACTTCTGCTAAGTATACATCTAGAGGTCCCTTCTTTGGCTTAAGTCCTACAGCAACAAATTCTCCAGGGTGGTATTTCTCTATTGGTTTCTCTGTGTTGGTTGGTGCTTTTTTGTCAACTTTGATCTTCTTTGTCACAATGTTTTGTCTTTCTGTTGACTTCCGTTTCTTATTAGGCTTTTCGCTTGTTGCTGAGTTATGATCTTTCTGGTTACTTCCTTGTTTTCTTTTCTTGTCATTATTTTCTATTGTTGATGGATTCTTGTCTTTAAGTTGTTTTCCTTTCTGACTTAAATTATCTTTATTGAGTACTAACTTTCTCATTTCCCAGGCATTAACATTTTCGCTGAAGTTGCATCTCCCGTCAACCTTCATGCATTGCTCACAATAACAGCTCAGATTTCTTATGCTCAGTTCATAATCATTGCTTCCTGACTTTACAGCATGTAATTTTCTTGTACCTTGCAGTGTTTGCACATCAGTTTCTTCTCTATTTCTCTCAACATCTTTAACAAGGATGAACTCCCTTCTCGAAACTGTTTTAGCTTCATTATCTGTATTTTCCATTTTCAGTTTCTCTGTACAGAAATGATATACATCTTCTGCACAACCTATCACCTTTCTATTGCTGATTACAGCTCTGTAGCAAGCATTCTTGACTGTCGCACCGAGACCATCGCAAACACTCTTTCCATGTGATGTTTCGAAATAATTTCGTGTTACAGATGGCTTTTTCCTCAGACTTATGTCAGCAAAGGCTTTCTTCCCCTTATACTGGGCAGCACAGCCATCTGTCCACTCATGGATCTCCTCTACTTTCACACCTTTCTTCTTCAGAATTTCTATAGCTTTGTTCTCAAAAGTGATAGCTAAGTCTGCATCATGTTTGGTTTCTTCACTGATGCCAATAATGGCATGCTTTATCTTGAATTCTTTTTCTCCCTGTTTTTCTGTATAGTAACACATGATTGGATGTATTGTAACTTGGTTCCTGTCGAAGAATCCAGATTGTACTTCACTTTGAAAAACACACCCATAGTTCTCACTAAAGTCCATGACCATAGCAATAGAACCCTCACCAATTCTATCAACACAAATTCCCATCTGTTGCTGTTGCCATTTGGCCCTGAAAACGTGCTCTGGATACTCTTGCATGTCAGTTTCTAAGCATGTAATTAATGTTTTTATGTCTGTTTCTTTAGGCACACAGGAGACGCAACGCTTTACTTGATCATCTTTTGCTATTTCTATACTTTCCCATTGATGCCATGATATCTGCCTGTCACTATACTTTTCAACAAATGGTTTAAGGTAACTCTGCAAACATTTCACACCGCATTGTTTGCATTCTCTTCTTAAACATTTAATAGCTGGATTGGTGTCGTATTTACAAAAAGTAGCATCACTTAAGCTTTTCTTATCTACTGAAATTTCATCCAAATCTCCATTTTCTTTCACTGCTTTTTTTACATTTGTTAGTGCCTCACTTTTTAGGGCCACGTTACAGCACTTTTGGCATAAGCATAATCTTCTGCTTGTTTCAGACACCTTTTTAACATTCACTGGTTTCAATTTAGAAAATGAAGTTAATCCTATTTTGTGACTATGGTTCCTTAACTTGTAGTCTTTGTAGGCTTCTTCTAATGTCATAGTCATCACATGTTTTTGAAGTATTTCTTTTTGACCACCTTTTCTTACTTTCACAGTTTCACGTTTATTAGGCACTTCCCTACTGATTTCTGGACTTAGAAAAAAATCTTTCACATATTTCTTTAATGGAGAGTTAAGTGCATCCCTTCTTCTTTTTCTTTGTTTCGTCTCCCACCATGTAGAACTAGGTTTTTGCCCTTTCACTGATACTTTGAAATACTTTTTTAGTCTGTGTCTTTTATATTTCTTCAGTAATGCGTCACAAATGATGTTGTATGCATGTTTCTTTGCACCCCCTTTCCTTGTTTTCACTTCTGAAATGCTCTCTGACACAGATTGTATAACAGTATCTGTCAATTCAAGTTTTTTTCTGCAATCCGGTGTCATTATCATTATATTCCTATTTAGAAACTTTGATGTTGATGGAGATTCAATTAATTTACTTATGATGACTGCTTTTCTCTTTGGGGTATTTGGTAATACTTCCTTTACCTTTTTTAATTGTCTGTACAGAGTTGCTTTAGGTAACACTTTATTCATTGGTGAATCTCTGGCTGACCCAGTATTTCCTATTTCACAATCAGTCTGAATACACTCTTGCTGTATACTTTCATTCAGTTTGATACGCATTCTCCATGCTTGGGTTCTTTTCACAGCTTCTTTCTTCTTTCTACTTAATTCAGCAGTTTTCGGACTTCTTAAATCAACACTCTTATTAACCGATATTGCCAGGGCTGCTTTTTCTTTCTTTTTCTGGCGATACCATTTCATTTCTTCACGTTTTTTCCTTCTTAATTCTTGTTGAAGATTTGAATCGGAAAGTGATTGCTGTTTTTTTAGTAGTCTTGCATCTTTTCTTCTTTCTCTATCAACCCTTTTTAGCTCCTCATGTTTCGCCTTATTTTCCCTCTGTTTTTTTCTCCAGGCTTGTACCTTTAGCCTCGTCTTCTCCCTTCTAGCTTTAATCTTCTGTTCATCTTCTTCTGGCTTATCTTTGCTTCCTAAAAGCAAACAACTTCATTCTCATTTTTGTTCCTCTATGTATACGGATGAAATTTAGACTTTACAAAACATACTTGTAATGAGTACGCAATATGCTTTCATACATAAGCAAACTGGAATAACCTGTAGATTCTTAAAGAAAAGTATCTGATTGAAAAAGAAATAGCATAAAACCTGATGATTATTCAATGTTCTAGCATTTACAATGATTGCACACTTTCCTTAATAATGTAAACAACAGTCGGGTCAATTCACATGTCTAGTAGTGTCTGTAACCATTTGACAATATCAGCAATGTATCCAATACTAAGTCTGAGCTCATTGAATTCTCATAATATTTCTGTTTGAATTTACTAGTCTAATGATATGGAATGCAAAAATACTCAGTTTCAATTGCATATTGTAAGAAATCACTGAAAATGTTGCCTGTTATCAGAAATCTAGATGAAAGAAACTATAAATATACCAAAATATTACAAATTGCAGACAGACAATATGTCAAAATTTAGCCTTACACATCAATACTGTAATAGGAAACATAATTTGGCTTCATTTTTTTAAAAAAAAACAGGGATAAAGTCATAGACAGTATAAAAAGGGGATATTGGTTACAGACACTACAATTTAAGAGTGTGGTTTACCATTCAATACAAACTTACCAGAGTTGTTCCCAGAGGTTTGCTTTTGTCGTCTTCCCATGTCTTAGGGATGTACCATGGTAAAGAACAGAAAAAGTAATTAGGCAGCTTCTTCTAGGATAAGAAATTCAGGTTACATTGTCTTGTAGTAAATTACTCAAACAGACAGTGCTGCAAGAATGATGCAATATTCAATCAAGAGAGTTATTGCATCACTTTTTTGCTCTTGGCTGCAGAGGTAAATAGATGATGCAACATTACATCACATAAGATGGAACTTTCTATTGAGAAAAACAATGTTTTAATGACAAGTAGAACAATACTTTTATCTTTCATTTTTATACCTGTTTGTGTAGTGTCTGTAACTTTTTTTATTGAGTTGCTGTTTTTTAATGGTACAATACAGCACCACCAATTTTGGCCAACTTGGACATCACATGGATACACATGAGCCTTTGTAGGATTTATACTTTTCCATAATGAAACAACAAAATTATTGCCATATAAACTTGTAAAGGTTACAGACACTACAAAATTTAGAACTGGAAAGTTTGACAAAGAACAAGCTCTCAATCGAATATCTTGGCTAGCCATGTGATTTAAATGGTTTTACTACTTATTATAATATAAAGTCGAGTTCTAGATGTCAATAAAAGTTATAATGAATGTTATTTTGTACAAAATGTTGGCATATAACAACAGATTAGTGTTTGAATTTCAGTGTTGAAACAAAACTTCTACTGACGGTATTTTGCTTATAAAATCCATAATATTTTACCGATTTCTTTAATTCAAGAAGCAATATTTGCAGGATAGAATTCCGCATAAAACCAGACCAATAAATGCATAATTTCAGTATGATATTTAGAGAATTCTCTATTTTATATTCAAGCTTTTTTCGAGTGAGACTACGTAACGCTCAAAAATGGCCATTTTTAGAGCTTGTTTCCATGCATATCTCAACAATGGGTTACACTAACCTCTTGAAATTTTCAGGAAAGTAAGAGAGGTATATGCCAGGCTTACCAATCTTTAAAATTGGTTCATATCTTGTTTAATTTTTCTATTTCATGCATATAACATGAAAATTCCTTTATCAGCACCAATACCGTGTTTTAGCCGTTTGAGAATCCCTCTATCAGTACTTAAATCTTGTGTACTTAATACTGGGACCTTTGAGAATCCCTCTATCAGTACTTAAATTTTGTGTACCAAATACTGGGACCTAGGAAAATCCCTCTATCAGTACTTAAACCTTGTGTACTTAATACTGGGACCTAGGAAAATCCCTCTATTAGTACATAAACCTTGTGTACTTAATACTGGAACCTAGGATAATCCCTCTTTTAGTACTTAAATCTTGTGTACTAAATACTGGGACCTAGGAAAATCCCTCTATTAGTACTTAAACCTTGTGTACTAAATACTTGGATCTAGGAAAATCCCTCTAGCAGAACTAAAACCTTGTGTGCTAAATACTTGGATTTAGGAAAATCCCTCTATCAGAACTAAAACCTTGTGTGCTAAATAGCACAAATTCATTTATTTTTGTGGGCTTCATTTTTTGTTGTTTTTGCAGAACTTCAATATTTTTTTGGTACATCTACTTCATTTCATGCCCATAACTCTCACAGAAATTGTATTTATGGTAAAGACATTTCAGGTTGGCTGTACTGTATATACTCACATATGTGTCAGATTCAACTGCAAACTACATAGACCCAGTTCTGCCATCACATAATGTGCTGGCAGGTCTCGGTGTATGTAACTTGTTAAGGAATAATCAGTAGAACAAACAGCATAAATCATGATCTGTCAGCACATTATGTGATGGCAGATCAGGGGCTATAATGTTTGCAGTTGGACTCAACTTATTAGCAGGTATATATGGTATAAACTCATGGTTTATTAACCACAATGATATCCAAGAAGATTGGTATTCAATAAATACAGGTAAAAAATAAATACACAGTAGCTGTAATATTGCTCCACTCCTGAAATTTTTCAATACAATTTGTATGGAGAGATATTAACTGTACAGCCTCCATTGTCCGAACTCATCAAAGGAGATGAGAATGGATTGGATAATTGGAAATAAAGTAGAAATGTTGTTTTGCTGGTAATTTTTTGTCAGTGACATGTAGTAGAGTAGTGAATACCATGACATCCTTTGTAAAATGACAAAATCAACATTGCTAATATTAGAAATCCCAAATGTGATTTCACCATATATTTGTGTGTGGTGTTGGTTTTAAGGGAATAATGTATGTATATACAGTATATCTCCCATGATTATATACAGTATATCTCCCATGATTATATACAGTATATCTCCCATGATTATATACAGTATATCTCCCATGATAAGACCAAGAGGACAGATTAATAGATTTGTTAAAAAGTTGGGGGTGGGCTTATTGTCAGACAAAGGTATCCTTAGTAAATATTTGCCAAAATGTAAAGAAATTGTCAAATGGGGAGGTGGGGGTTTATCATTGGATAAATATGGTAATGCACATCCAGCAGCAAACAGTAATCCCAGATCTGATATGGCATAATGTGCTGGCAGATTGCTGTTAGTTTGAAATCATGAATAGAACAAACAGCATGGATCCTGAATTACCTGTGTTTTATGCAGAGCTAGATAAACTGTGAACTTACTATTTTCATGGGGTACACATTTTTGTGGATTTCTTGCTTTGCTACAATGCTCTGAAGAAAGGATAAGACCCTGTCCCCAATCCGTGAATTTATATATGGACAAAACTGTCATTTTCTCCTAAAACCAAGAAAATTGATGTCTTCAAAAATAAATGAATTCACAGATTGTTATTTAAAGTTGGGTACACGTTGTACATTGAACAAATACAATTTTAGAATCAGGCCATGTCAGACCCAAATTGAGCAAGTACATTATGTAGATCAAGCCAGGTCAGACCCTCATTGAGCAAAATATATTATGTGGATCAAGCCATGTCAGATCCACATTGAGCAAATACAATATGGGCATCAAGCCATGTCATGCCCACATTTAGCAAATACAGTATGGGAATCATGGATTTTCAGACCCACATTGAGCAAAATACAGTATTAAAAATAGGCCATGTCAGACCCACATTAAGCAAATACAGTATGGGAATTAAGTCATTTCAGACCCACATTGAGCAGCTACAGTATGGGAATTAAGTCATTTTAGACCGACATTGAGCAAATACAATGTGGAAATCAAACCATGTCAGACCTACATTTAGCAAATACAGAATGGGAATCAAACCATGTCAGACCTACATTGAGCAAATACAGTGTGGGAATCAAACCATGTCAGACCTACATTGAGCAAATACAGAATGGGAATCAAATCATGTCAGACCTACATTGAGCAAATACAGAATGGGAATCAAACCATGTCAGACCTACATTGAGCAAATACAGTGTGGGAATCAAACCATGTCAGACCTACATTGAGCAAATACAGTGTGGGAATCAAACCATGTCAGACCTACATTGAGCAAATACAGAATGGGAATCAAACCATGTCAGACCTACATTGACCAAATATAGTGTGGGAATCAAACCATGTCAGATCCAAATTGAGCAAATATAGTGTGAGAATGAAGTCATGTCCAATCCACACTGAGCAATTAATCCATGTCAAACATATATTTAACAAATACAGCATGGGAATTAAGCCATGTCAGACCCACATTGGGCAAATACAGTATTGAAATTAGGCCATGTCAGACCCACATTGAGCAAATACAGTCCCACATTGAGCAAATAAAGTATTGAAATTAAGCCACATCATACACATTGAGCAAATGCAGTATGGGAATTAAGCCATGTCAGACATATCTTGAGCAAATACAGTATTGAAATTAAGCCACATCAAACACACTGAGCAAATACAGCATGGGAGTTAAGCCATATCAGACCCACATGGAATAAATACAGTACCGAAATTAAGTCATGTCAGACCCACATTGAGAAAGTACAGTATGGGAATTAGGCCTTGTCAGACATACATTGAACCAATATGGTATAGGAATTATGCCATGTCAGACCCACATTGGTTTTGTCAAAGGGTTTTAATATACTGGAGCTCAATTCAATATAAAAATCACAGAAAGGATAACCAAAAAATGATAATTTCTGACTTTTCACTAGAATAAAAAGAACAGAAATATATTTAAATGTAATCTTTGTAGGTGGAATACCAAGAACAAGACATGGGAAATAACAACGGCACTGAGACCAACTATCATCAACATTGACTGGCAGAAGGGAGGCAAGACTGTATTCAAGTCTGTCAACTTTGCTGGCTATATAGGCATACTTACAGCTATTAAACCAGTCAGTGAAACATATGACATTTTCTATGCTTTTTAAGGATTTTTCATTGACATTTTAAGAATTATCTCATATCTTTTCTTTATTACAGAGGAGCATATAAAATGTAATAGTGCAATATTTATGATGGAAATTATATGACATTCCAGACTTGTTACCAGTATTCATTTATCACTGTGTGTTATTGGATTAATTCTGTCAAAAGAGACTAAATTCAGATTGATTTATAAAAAGAAAATATTCTTTGTAAACCATTCTTACCATCTGATTTTCGTCTCATCCACTATCAGCAGAACATTTCCAAACTTCTATGCAGAACTTCAAGAAAGTAAAAAAAAAAAACTGATATTGATTTGGTACTTACCCTGTAACCTCTAACAAGAAATTGTACTTTGAAAAATGTCTTGAAATTGAACTCAGTTTACCATTTTGGGAGCAAATTTATCTTTCCTTTATTCAATTTGGTTCAGTCATTTGGCAATTTATAACACATCAACACTTTGAAGGTTATATTGTGCCAAGGCAAGTAGAGTAAAGTAGCTGATCCAGGTTGATCTGATGGTTGGAATCAAGCACACCTTCTGATCACAAGTCTGTTTGCCATAACCACTAAGCTACCATGGTTCCACTATGTTAAAATTGATGTTATACATATGACAAATACATAGGATGAAGTTTACACAGTAAAACTTAAATAACTCTGTGACTCAAATACTCACTAACACTCAGATAATTTGCTTAGTCATGGTGTAAAGAATTCTCTTTTCTGTATACGTGAAACAACAAAAGAAAAAAATGGACTTCCATCACTTGAAGTTTTTGTTTATTTTATATATATAGATTGGATTTCTGTATCCGTAGTAATTTTGTTTATGAGGTAGTAAAATTTAGATGAGTGCACACAAATTAAAGGTTTTCACTGTAATATTTTTCCTTATTGAATAGAAAACTAATATATTATGTAAATGCTTTATTTTTTTTATTTTTTTTTTACAGATATTCAGTTTTTTGCAGTTTATTTTTATATAGATTTAAGAGAATAAAGTTTGTTTCTTCTGCAGGGACTTTTCACTTTGACAATGAATGAAAGATTTAAGCTTGATGGGGGCTATCTAGGTAAGTTATTTTCTTGTTGTTTTCTCTTCAGGGAATATCTTTCACTAGTTAGGGTCCATTTCTTGGTAGAAATAGCATGGGCTTATGAGAAAATTTTATGATACTTTTTCTTTGTCTGACCATTTGTCCATTATCATATGGTTCATACAACCTTGAAAAATCCTTGAATTTGATGGGTTTCCTTGAAAGCTTCTTGAATTTTAAAAAAAATTGGTTTTATCCATGAAATGTTCTTGAGTTTGTTGAAACACTTCTTGAACTTTGCCCCAAACTCCAGGAATTTTTCTGAGGGAATACAGAATGTTAAAACACAATAAAATATATCACTTACTAAATTCAGAACTTTTATTATTTAAGTATTTGCCACAATAATAAAATAAATGGGATAGACTTGGATGGATTAAATGACACATGACATGGGCAGTTTGCCATATGGAATACCGGGTATGTTATGCAGTGATAAACAAAGTAACATATGGAAAAAGTTCAGTTACCGTAAGAAAAAATACTCTTTGAAAACTTTCAAAAGTCCATGAAAACTCATCAAAAAGTCTTTGAATGATAGCTCTTCAGAACTGTATGAACTGTGTAACTTTGTCACCTCCCAAACCATTGGGTAGAAATTCACCAAACATGGTACATTGGTTGTCCATGTGGTAGTCATATGTGAGAGTGGTATAGGGTCTGTATTATTTGTTCTACTGATTACTCCTAACAAGCTGCATAGATCCGGATCTGCCGGCACATTAAGCGACGGCAGATCCGGGTCTATGCAGTTTGCTGTTGGGGGCCCTGGGTGGCCGAGTGGTCTATGGTGCTCACCTTTACAGATCACTCACTTCTCACCTCTGTCTGCAATGGTTTGAGTCTCTGACTCAGCCAATGTGGGTATGTGAGAAAGCTTGCCAGTAGCTTCCCATGGGTCAGTGGTTCTACCTGGGGTTTTCCCAGACTCTTCCTCCACCAGATATACTGGCTGCCATCTATGGCCTATCATGTGCTGAAAAAAATGCATTAAACCCACAAAACCACAAACCAGTTTGCAGTTGGACCTGACTTATAAGTGAGTATATATGGTATAAGAAAAAATGGAAGGATTTATCATGGCAAAACCATGCAAGTAGCTTTTGTCAGTGTTTGCTTTAGTCAGGGACTGGTGCTTCTTGGTTACTTAATCATTACATGCAGGCAGACTTAAAGCAGCATGTACTTATTCTTTTGTATTATTATAATACCACTATAAATATATGACCTTTGATTTTCATCTGTCATCATGAAATACAAGAGGCAGCTTTACTCTGGACTGAAATACTTTAATGCATTCAGGGTTTGCTTTTATAGTGTATTTGCAGACCAGTCTGAATATTAAGATTACAAATATCCCTGCTCCCCATAACCCTCAGTACCAGAAAACACTGATTGTAGCTTGCCTGGCCATATGGCCTGGTGAGCTTATGGTATGACCCTGCATCTTTTGTTCATTTTTTGTCATGCATCATCCACTATGCATCTGTAAACAGTTGGTTTTATCACTCTGGAGGCGATATTTCTGATCCAATTTTAAACAATTTATAATACAGGCATATACCATTAAGATCACCTTTGAATTGGATAATGAACAAGAACCATGCATATTATTGAGGTGACCTTGCATCTGAATGGATGGGCTTGTTACCACTCTGGAGACATGTTTCTGATTAAATTTTAATGAAACTTGGAATATGAGCTTGTATCATCAGGATCTTGGATGAGTAAGATTCATACATATTTATGAGGTGATCTTGCATATGATTGGCTGAGCTTGTTACCATTAGAAAGTCACATTTTATCAAATCTGATTTTGATCAAACTTGGAATACAGGCTTATATCATCAAGAACTCAAACAAGTTCGATAATGAGGAAGACACGTGCATATTAGCGAGTTGATCTTGTATCTAATTGGTGGAGCTTGTTCCCCCTCATGAAACCATATTTCTTATTCAGTTTTGATCAGACTTGGAATATAGGCTTATATCATTTAAATCTTGGATGAGTTTGATAATGAGCAAGATTCATGCATATTAATGATTTTATCTTGCATATGATTGGCTGAGTTTGTTATTACTCCGGAAGCATATTTCTGATCCTATTTTGATCAAACTTGGAATATAGGCTTTTATCATAAAGATCAAAGTTTGATAATGACCAAGATCCACAGATATTATGAGGTGATCTTACGTTTGATTGGCTGAGCTTGTGACCACTCTGGAGGCCATATTTCTGATGCAATTTTAGTCAAACTTGGAAACTTGGCATACATCATCAACAGTGATCAAGCCAGAAATTTTCATATGGTGGAGGGGTGAGAGTGGGAGTTAAATGCATTTCCTACTATAAGAGCACCTTTTGTGAGAAGGGTCCTTTGTTGCGAGTCACAAGATCATATTGATATTTTTTATTTCTGAATACAATTTTTTTTCTTGTCAAATTGTAATCTATCAGGTAGAATTTATAAGGAAAAAATGAAGACTAACAATGTGGTCAGATTTTATCTTAAAGAATCAAGCTAAAAATGAGCAGGTACAACTTACATTGTGTATACTGGACTGATTACTTTCTACACACAACTTACACTCTGTATATTGGACTGATTACTTTCTACACATTATCATGAAATGATCACTAATATACATTAGAGACAAACTCACATTCACAAGACAACTTAGTGAAAATTAATCACATTTCACGGTGATACTGTAGTGCCAATAAAGACTTCATGTCATATCATTTAATAGCAAAGATATCACATGACAGAGATTTTGATCATTCATAATTAAAGATATTGAAGCTACAAATACACAAGTGAAAAGAACATGAAAATGGTCTAAACACTTCAAAGCAATTGTAACATTTATGGCTGTAATCAACAGAATTTCAAATTGGCAGTACATGTAGTAGTACAAAATATTCCTACATCTGTGTAAGTTGAAACAAATTAAGTTAATAAAAAATGTTTTAGAGAACTCAATTAAAACATGAATCAGCAAAGAAAGTTTGACTTTAAAATTTTCCATGTGGTGAATTCGTGCTTTAATATACGATAAAATGGGCCATTAGCTCTAGTACTGCTTGTATATTGCAGCTGGTGTGGCTTTCTCATAAGTAACAGACTTAGGCCAAATATACAGTGTCAGCACAATGACTGACATGTCATTCCTGTTCAAAAACTTGTGACACCTTTTAGGTTGTGTCTACCATTCCCACTATGTACTTGTTTCATTTTACATGTTATCAGATGTGCACGAGTTTTCATCACATTTAAGTTTTTCAAAATTTAGGCATATTTTTAATCAAAAATTTTGAAACATCTTTAGTTGTAATCGTGTATATTGGTTCATTATTTCCTGGATTAAAATAACTAGTTTAAGAGGTTGATCATTTAAGTTCCAGGGGTGGGGAGGGAGTTGGGATCTTTTAGAGAAAAAAAAATCTGGTTACCAAATACCTTCTAAAACAAAAATTGTTCTGATTTGTAGATAAAAGAGCTAATTCTATCTGTCCTATTAGTTCAAGAAGAAAAACCCATTTATCTTTAGATTAAAAAATAAAATATATTGTGGTTGGTTGGAAAGAAAATCCCAAGCTGCTCCCAAAAATGAAATGGTTTGTTCCTTAGCCATAAGGATTAAAAGTCTGTGGACACCTGTAAACATTGTCAGCACAAACAGTTTGGATATTTAATGAAGAACTGTTATTTGCCAGAACAGACATTTTGGAATGTCTCTGCTTTGCAACTTGTATCATTTTTCAACTGGGAATGTTGACATTTTTCACTCAGCATGGTTGAAACAAAGGTTTTCATCCCTTGAACAACCATTGTGAAATGGTAAAGTTTGAAGTTGAATTTTTGCTTGTGTTAAAAATCAGGCGCACTTTTTTTGTGAAGGAAATGATTCAGAAATGCACAGTGTCATTTTTGTGATGATTCTTGCAAGATTTTGACACACAAGTCAGTGCTAAACATAAACATAAGAGAACAATTTTAATGAAAATAGGTGTCAGAGATGGTAAACCCATACTTAGTGGATATATATACATCATTTAAACCATGTTGCAAAACAAAAGCAAGTTTTATTGGTATTATCATTGACTGTCACACCGATAAGCTATGTTATTAACCAGCTTGCATTCCTCTTGTGATGTCACAAGCTCATGCTTGCATATCGGACTGTTAACAAAAAGTCACTCGGCTGTTTCTGTGAAAGTTGGATTTTAGTGGCAATTAAATACCTATACCTACTAATCCAGTGAATGAACGTGCATCAGGTCATCATAGTGCATGTAAAAATGTCTAACAAATTAAGATTTCCAAATGTTGTGTATAGCATTCAGATCTACCTTTAAGATTTCAGACAGGTTCAATAATGAATGAGATCCACGCATATTGATAAGATGATCTTGCATCAGATTGGCTGAGTTTGTTACCACTGTAGAGATGATCTTGTATCTGATGGCTGAGTTTTTACCACTCAAGAACTGTCATTTTGGTAGGATTTTGATCAAACTTGGTAAATGGGATAATATCATCAAGATCTAGGTTGAGTTTGAGTGAGATCCATGAATGCTAATGATGTGACCTTGCTGATTTGATGTGCATGTTACTACTTTGGCAACTATATTTTCTGTTCAGATCTTAATGAAACTTGGTAAATAAGCTTATATCATCACTGATTTAGGCAGTTTCTATAATAAGTAAGATCCATGCATATTGATGAGATGATCTTGCATTTGATTGGCTGAGCTTATTACTTCACGAGATCTATGCACAATATTTCTCATCCAGTTTCAATCAAACTTTGTAAAAGTTGGATGTCATCAAGATCTTGGATGAGTTTGATCATGAGCAAGAGACTGCATATTAATTGTGCCTTTGGAAATACATTTTATGAGACTATAGTAAAATAATTAAATTGAACATGATATAAAGTTTGGGAGATATTTTATATACGGTTGTGTTATTACAATTCTACATATGCCTGCATATGGGAATATTTGAATGTTAAGTTATGTAAGCTAGGTGAGCAATATCAGACCCACTTGGACCTCTTGTTCGAGTCGGGCAGAGGTGCAAGCGCAAGTAGTGACTTTGTCCAGTTTTGCGACTTGCTTTTATACTGCATTGAGTAACGAAATTTGTTACTTGGTAAATTAAACCATTAACTATAAGACAGGCTTTAGTTATACACAGTACCCACTGGAATAAAAAGCTGTGGAGCAGCTTGCTTTGAGAAAATCATGGAAGGATGATTTCATACTGAGTAGAGATTACAACTGAAGATAATCTTATAGGGGTCAAGATGACATAGATACTGCTTACAATGTTGATGAATTTAAAGTTTTGTCCAGTCAGAGCTGTCTGTCGGCCTTTGACATTGGGATTCATGGAACCTCAGTTTTTAGGAACAGGAAGTCCTGATGGGAAACTGAGGTCCAATTAAGAAAAGGGCTAGCTCATTAGTGGGCATAAAATTGTTACGTTTGAGGCAAATTAATGAAAGTATTACTATAATATGTCTTATAGATTAAAATTATCGTTGCCATTTAGTTTCATTAAAATTGTTATCTTCACTTTTGTGAATATGAGGATTCATGATTTAATTTCTGTTCATGTAATTCATTTTCTTCCCCAGAATTTTTTTTTGTAATCTGTTGGGGAAAAAATACATCCGCTGGATTTAGAATTTCAGAAACTTGAGGGTCCAGAACTAATTACTGAGAGTCCACATGATGCACCATCTTTTGAATATTGTGAATCCAAGACTAGTATTTGAATGTCTAGGATGTACTGGAAGTAGAGAGCTCTGCAACTGTGAATATCCTTAAGGTTACCGTCTATACTTGCATATAAACCTATACCAAGTGCAAACTGCATAGACCCAGATCTGCCATCGCATAATGTGCTGGCACATATGGGTCTATGCAGTTTGTAAGGACTAATCAATAGAACAAACAACATAGACTCTGATCTGCTGGCACATTATGCAATGGCAGATCAAGTCTATGTTGTTTGCATTTAGACCTGACTTATACATGAGTATATACGGTATCCAGAACTGTTGGCTTTGTAGAGATCAAGCTGTTCCATAAAAGAATATGACTGTCATTAGCCTGGTTTACCAGGCACTATTGGCTTTCATCTAGGCCATGATTAGACTGTCTTCCCTCTTGATATTGCAAAATGTGTTCTTGTTTCATACAGTCATAGACCAAGAAATCTTATGGGATGGTGTGTTGTCTGTTGTATGACATCCATTAGCACAAGTTTGTTATCACTACTCCTCAGAAAACTACTTGGAGGGATTGCCATGAAACTTTACATGCACATTAATCCCAAGGTCAAGTTGGTCCTAAATGAAAGTGGTGCAGCTCAGATATCCAATGTGGCTGCTACAGCAGCCATCTTGAAGATATTGTTATCACTACCCCTGGTCATAAATGAAAATGGTGTCAGTCTAAATGAAAATGGTTCTGCTTGAACATCCTATATGGCCACTGCAGTGGCCATCTTGAAAATCTTGTCACTACTACTCCTCAGTGGATGGTCATTTCAACATGCAGGTTTCACGAAAAGGCTTCTTGTGATGTCTAGTTTGTGCTAAATAAAATTAGTGCTGATCTAACATTGAATAAGACCACCACAGCAGCCGTCTTGAAACTCTTGTTATTGCTTCACCTCCTAAAAGAAAATTTTTATCAACATGGAGTTTTCACCAGAAGACTTCTTATGATGTATAGTTGGTCCAAAATGAAAATTGTTTCTCTCAGACATCAAATATGGCCACCACAGTCGCCATCTTTAAATCTTGTGATTCCTACTTCTGAATGGATGGTCATATCAATATGGGATGTTCACTGAAAGATCTTTTATGATGTCTAGTTTGTCCTAAATGAAAATGGTATGGATCTGAAATCTTGATGGCCACAATGGCCATCTTGAAACACTTGTTACTGCTATTCCTTCTGAACAGAAAGTCATATCGGCATGGGGTTTTCACTAGAAGACTTCATATGATATCTAGTTGGTCCTAAATGAAAATGGTGTCACCTGGACATCCAATATGACCACCAGAGCAGCCAGCTTGAAAATCTTGTTATTACAACTTGTCCTGAATGGAAAGTTGTATCAGCATGTGGTTTTCACCTGAAGACTTCTTATGGTGTATAGATGCTCTTAAATACAAATTTTGTCAATGTGATATTCAGTGTGGCCACCACAGCAGCCAGCTTGAAAATCTTACTGTTACTCCTTCTAAATAGAAAGTTATAACAATATTGGGTCTTTCACCAGAAGATGTCTTATGATATCTAGTAGGTACTAAATGAAAATAGTGCTGATCTAACATCCAGTATGGCCACCATGGCAGTCATCTTGAAAATCTTGTTATTGCTACTCTGCCTAATTGGAAAGTCATATTGACATGGGGTTCAGCAGAAGACTAATCATGATATCTAGTTGGTCCTGAATGAAAATGGTGCCAATTTGACTTACCAAATATTGCTGTCACAATGAACATATTCAAAATCCCATCGCTACTTCTCCTGAATGGATGGCCATATCAACATGGTGTTTTTTGCCAAAAGTCTTATAATGGTGACCAGATACCCCTAAATGAAAATGGTGCCAATCTTAAGTCCAAGATGGCTACCACAATGACTAATTTGAAAAATCTTATTGCTTAAGAATATCAGAGATGGTTTCAACACTCAGCAATTAAAAATGGTTTTATTTTGAATTCCTGGAAAAAGAATGTCATCCAGTAGAACATCAGTCCCTTCGAGGGACTTTTGTTTTTATGCTGTATTAGATAAATAGATTTCTTTTTATCCAGGTATCCTGGAGTGGTTATTAGGGAAGCGTTCAGGGCAGTGGATGGGCTTTCTAACTCGAAACACCATGGAATCTGCCAGAAGCTTTGATGAAGTAATAAAGAATTTGGGGTACACAGAGATGCTTGCACCAGCTTACTTCATTGTAGGAGGAAATAAAACAGGAGAGGCAAGTATTTTTGAGCAGGGATTTAAAAAGGTATAAGAAGCAGGTTGGATTCACTGGACTCAAATAATCTAGTGGCCATAAAAACTAGAACATTCTGTTGATGATTCTATCAGTATACAATGTAGTGGTGTGCATACAATTCTCATGTGACTACTCTGGTGATGCAACATTGTTCTGTCCACTGTGGCAATTTCAAAGCTGGTGAGGCAGATACTGTTAATGACTAGCCTGAATGTTTCCCAGTCAGGTTGTTCCCAGCTAGATAATTACAATGTTTCAACAGTATGTGGATTTTGGTTATTTTTAGCCTATGGTCCCCAACTTTTTTGAAGAAAAGAGGGGACAGAGTATCTATGCTTTTGTTCACCCATATGTCCATCCATCCATCACTCTTTCCATTCTGCTTTATAACTTTAAATCCATTTGAGATTAAGGGATGAAATTTGGTATACTTGTACACCTTGACAAGAAGGTGTGCTCCATACCACATTAGGGGAACCTATTTTCCATGTCAAGGTCACATTCCAATATATTACATTTTCCATCACTTTCCCTTCAGCTCTATAACTGTCAAGATGTTTGAGATTAGATGCAAAATTTTATACTTGTACACATCATCACTAAAAGGTGTGTTGCATAATACATTGGGGGTGCTGTCAAGGTCATGGCTCCATATTTTACATTTACTGTCACTTTCCCTTCCACTCTATAACTTTAAAGCCATATGAGATTAATGAATGAAATTTGGTGTACTTATATATCATCAACAGGTGTCACATACTATATTTGGGTTGATATCTTCATGGTCAAGTTCCTGGCTCAAATTCTATAATTTTAAAGCCATTTGAGCTTAAAGGATGAAGCTTGCTATGCTTTTACATCATCACTGGAAGGTGTGGTACATGCCACATTAGGGGTCCTATCTTCAAGATCATGGTCATGTCTCCGTAATTTATGTTTTCCATCACACTCTCCCTTCCACTCTATAACTTTGAAGTCATTTGAAATTAAGGGATGAAACATTGTATACTTGTACAGCATCACTAGAAGGTGTGTTGCATACTACATTGGGGGTCCTGTCTTCAAGGTCAAGGTCACAGCTAAGTATTTTATTTTTTCCATCACACATACCCTTCCACTCAATATCTGTAAAAACTCTTTGAAATTTAGGGAATTAAACCTGGTATGCTTAAATTAGCACTACTGTATAAATTTTTAAAAATATCACTTTCCTTTATTTTTTTTTTGGTTTCTGCTCGATTCGAAATGTTTAAAAAAATTTAAATTAGGTATGTGTTCGATCTAAGAAAGCTGAAAATGACGTTTAAATATGGTCAAACTTTGATGTACAAAGGGCTTTCCTCTTCTAAAAATAGAGCTCGACTATGCGTAATATGGTCAAGTGACAAATCAAAATGGTAATCTGAGGCACAAATGGCATGAGAGATGATGTTGATGCTTTCACATTAATTTATGTGATAATAAACAACTATCTACTGCTGTTGCCGATGGGTTGAAATGGCTTTAATACATAGTAATGTACTCTGTTTGAAGTAAAGCAGTTTTTATTCACAGTTTTAGAGCAATGGATAAACCAAGGAATTTGTTGCATAAGGGGATTGTGGTGGTGGGGGGGGGGGTCATCTAAAAGTGCTAAAGATTGAAAGTTTACATTATAACATCTCCCTATCTCTCTCTCTCTCTTTCTCTCATAAAATAACAGAATAAAAAGGTCAGATCTCTGTCAGTTTATTTATGTGGTAAACACATACTCATCCCAAGTTTACACATAGTGCAAGAAGTTTAATGTTAATAAATGAAGTTGTGTGGGAGTTTTAGCATGGACAAGGAAGACAGATGGACCCATGCACATAGGTGGATAAAGTAAATCCCATATACTGCCAGCTTATTGGCATGAAAGTAAAAAAGGAAATATTTTGAACAGGTTGCAACTCTTGACTTCTTTTCAAAAAATGAAGTGAATTTTATTGGGGTTAACAAAACATACTTTAAAAGAATCAAGTATGGCTCACTAGGCTAAACATTGAAATAAATGTTTTAAAAAAGTTAGTAATTTGTAGATTAAAATGGTTTCAGAGATTTTTCTCCTGGTTGCATTAAACTCGGGGACTGTCCATTTAATTTTCAGAAGAGGGGGCGGGCAACATATTTTGCCCCCAAAACTACAAATTTCCTGCCCTCATATAGCTTGAAAAAATTCTTGCACTAATTTGTTTGCAAAAAGAACTTATTGTATCCATTATATTAGTTGAAAAGAATTAATTATCTTGAGGTAATAGAGAAAAAATATGGTTTGAAAGGAAATCTAAGGTGCCTCCCTACCACACTGCCAAAATAAATAGTTGGTTCCTTAGCAGACAGTTTCTAGTTCTACATAGATACAGCTATTGTAGAAAATATAAACGAATTTTCTTCTATTTGTAAAGTTTGACTTAAATTGCATTAATAGTTTTACAAATATTAAAACAGGTTTCAACCTGGTTGATGTCAAAGATGCATTGTTGCTATGGAGGCTATACAAAACAACATTAACTAGAGCATGTCACATTGAACATTACTTCAAAGTTTAATAACATTTAAAAAAGTGGTTTTAGAGAAGGTGAAAATTATGTTTCTTACCTGACTGTCATCGAGACCAAGCTACACACATTTGTTTGTAGATCATGACATGATAAATATTTCCTCCAATTCTTTGATTAAAATTTTACCGGTGTAATTTTTGGGGAGATGTGAAAAATGTATTTCCTACCTAGTTGCTATGGAGTTTTAGTGGTTGCTATGGAAGCTGTCAAAAAGAGAACTTGCCTAAAATACTCCTGGAATGTTTGACCAAATATGTCAGTTTCTTTAGATGTCAAAATATATTTTTGATCTGGTTGTTATGGAAACTAAAGTTCTGTCACTTCACAAGTTCATACAGGACAGATGATAAATGAATAATGTATGATAATATATGTGTCAGGTCTCACTTTTTATGAAGCTCTTAGCAGTTGGAATGCTCCTCATATTCGTAGCCTATGTCACAAATATGTTCATGTGAAGAGTTCTTTGGTACCAAAATTTGTGTCATTATGAACTTGTGGAAAGTTTTTTTGAAAAATAAATCTTCAGAAAACCAGCATGTTTGCATTCTCTTCCCTTTTATACATTGTTAACCCCATACCACTATAGCCGCATTCACAGAAAATTGATGTAAATTCCACTACAAAGGTGGCTAAGATGCACATACTCAAAGCACCCAAAATTTCACATCAGTGCCACATGGGTTGATGGTAAAAGCATGTAGAATAACCCCTTCAAAGTCTGCAATTTTGAAGATGGCACCAAAACAATGAGATGTAACACAAGCATGAGTCTTTAGGTAACAAGAGTACCACACAGCACATTATATGCCCATCACATGCCCTTTTCCATACCAGTGACCTTGACCTTAGAGCTACAAACCTGCCAGCTGCATACATGTGAATCTCAACGACAGGAGGGTGTTTCTCCCGAGTTGAGGGGTGTTTCCCATCCTTCCCATCACTTAAATCTCCCGCTTATAATTATTATTGAAAAATTAAATTTGTTCTATTTTCTTCACACTTTGGTTCCAGTGTCATATATTTATGGTAATACTGCCTGTGATAATGTGACTGTGAACTGGCTTTAGCAGGGTAAGACAATTTAGTTGCTAATTTCAAGCCGCATAAAACAATTAACATCCCTTTGATTCTGTTGGCAGAGTTGGTTGGCTTCAGTGTTTGAAGTTTGTCGAGATGGATTATACTGTGTGTGAGCAGAAGTAATTCCAAAAGGATGAGAGACAGTAATTGATTATGGTTGGGTTACTACAGAGCTCAGTCAACATACAACTAACATTATTTTGATTCTCTTCGGAGGGTATGTTCTACTTTGGTGCTTATTGTTGTTGAGATGGATTAGAGTCTATACTGTGTATGATCAGAAGTAATTTGGACATGATTAAAGATGTTAATTGATTATGGTTGGATTACTTAAGAGCTCAAGTGGCTTAAAAAAGGGTCGTTGTGACTTCAGTGTTTAAAGTTTGTCGAGATGTCTAAGCATGCATTATCTCCCAATGCCAAAATGACAAAATCTAAGCAACAGAAATGTCACACAAATTCAGTGATGGATGGAAATGGGAATTTCAGTGGTTGGAATCAAGTTCAAATGGACATGAATATGCATTCTGCTCTTCCTGTAAAACTGATTTTAAAGCCTGTTACAGAGGCAAGAATGACATCATGCGTCATGCAGAAACCTCGTCTCATAAAAGCATATTAAATGTGACAACAAATATGCCATCAGTGAAATCCATGTTCATGGAATCTGCATCAAGTGTGGATAAAGTTACATGTGCTGAGATGCTATTTGCCAACTTGATAGCCAAACATAATCTCCTGTTTCTGGTAGCAGATCTTTTTTAGATCTGGTACAAATAATGTTCCTTGACTCAAACATTGCACAAAAGTTGTCATACAAATGGACAAAACTACTCACATAGTGACTATTATATTGTTCATAAGAAATCATAATCTAAATTTTATATTAATAATAATAATAATAATAATAATAATAATAATAATAATAACAATAATAATGTGAATAATTTATTTTATAAACTCACTGTCATTAGTGACCACCTGCAGAACGCAACCAGCGACTACGATTTTTAGGCAAAATATGCGTTCAACACTACTATGAATGACCGCTATAAACATCTCTGACCTTGATTTAATCCTTTGTAAACATGAATGTAAACAAGATTAAAGTACACGTCACTCACTGCCATTGTAATTCATAATGACTGGGATGAATGAGGTCTTTGTCTTTGTGAATAATACTAACAAGTGGTAATCATTTTCTCGAATTGATTGTCATTAGTAAAGAGCGGTGATAGTGATGATAATGATGACAACAAAGGTGTCTGCAAATTTGGATTAAAGTTATAAAGGGTGTGATGGTATAATGTATGTGTTTGTGCTTCATGTGGAGAATCTTACTGACATTAAAGCAGCATTAGACCCAGACAGTATCAATCTCTTGAGCAATCCTGGCAGTCGGTCAGCAATCTGAATCTACCCACAGGCAGGAAACAATGTAAACTTCTTGGTGGACACAGTAGAGTTGTACTAACATTGCCACATTCCAATGCAGACACTGAAAGGACATTTTCCATTCTGAGGAAAATTCAGGCTGACTCCAGGGAAACCTGGATCCAGTAACAGTACATCATCTCCTAAGTGTTAAGATCAACAAAGATGAGGACTGCCACAAATATAATCCAGACAATGGTCTCCAAAGAAATGCTAAAAATGATTGTGGTACATATAAGAAGAGTATGAATGGCAACAAGTTACTGTGAAAAGACTGATGTGATGAGATGATGTGCATATTTTAATATTTAAAAATGTAAATTTTTTCAATAGTTGTAATTTTTGTCCATTTCCATGCTAAAAATCCTCTCTCTTTTGAGGTCAAAACTCCAGACCAGATTTTGGAAATCTCCTGATCTGTCCTGACTTGACCTGTCTTTTCTGTAACATGTATGCAGCGCAATATAGTATAAAGTGGTTAAAACGTGACAGCCTGGATAAAGAAACAGGCCACTTACTTCCCCTGTTTTTGACCTTAACCTTGGGAGCAGAGGGTATACTATGAATACATGAGACACTATCAACTTCAGATATATAGCAGGCTAAAGTTGCATGAAAATACCTTCATTGGTTCAAATGTTATACCTGTATATGGACAGAGGTCACTGATTTATATTTTCATGGCTATGGTACCTCTATGGTATATCTAATTATGATATATAGTTGGTTCAAGTTTCATTAAAATATCTTCAGTAGTTTAAAAGTTATCCTCTAGAAAATGTACAAAATCACATAATGATATTTTCATATGTCTTGTTGTGAACTTGACTAACGGTAGTGGCCTATTTATGGTATGTGACACACCATCAAGTCATGATATATACATGAGCAGAGTTTCATGAAATCTCTCCAGCTGTCGCAAAGTTATGACTTGATCCAGGGGCAAATTCTCAATACTGTAAATGTGTATTTTTTCTCTTTTTGTATCCAGTTAGTGTATGTACAAATGAACCTTGTTAATCCAGACTCCGTTTATCCGGAAACCTCGCTATTCGGACATAGTTCATTGGGAACGAAATTCCTAAACGTTAATTTGCTCCATTAATCAAGAAATCTGCATTCTGGATCCAGAAATTAAAATTGTTGACCAAAGTGTAAAATTACTATTAGACTTGCCTCAATAATCTGGAAATAAACTGTCCAAAAATAAAAAAATTTGAAGAATCATATATGAAAATATAGTCGGTCAGATAACACAGAATCATATGCAAATTTGGATCTGTGTCAATGTTACAATCTGTGATTGGTCAAATTCTAGTGGCACGTTAAAGTTATAAATTGATCATGTGATCATGTGTGTGGAAAAACTTAAAGTAGCGTGACTGTATTGTAACCAGTGATTGTATAAACAATGTCTGTTTTTGCTAGTTGCCAACGGGGGTGTTAATAATTAAATAAACACACTGGGATCAAATCGTCCACACTTTTGACGTAACATGTGGTTAATAAATTAAGCATGTCACTAAGTCTCTTTGTTGTTTACCAATTGTATGTAACAATCACAGTTTGTTGATGGCTGTACAAATAAAGTTGATTGATTTAAGCTGTGGACAGTATAGGGCTTCATTTAAGAATAAAAAGCGACATCAATTATCAGCTCATTAGCAGCTATAACAGTTGTAAAATATGACTTATAAAAATGAAAGCATTTTATTAGTTTACCATAACACATTTAACTGTGAGATATTGGTTTGTAATCGTTGTACTTTGTACATTATGATGGCGACACCATCAAGCAAGTGTAGATGAGTAGAGATACTGGCCAGCATAAAAAGAAGATTTGCCAGCACAAAGAAGATCACCCAAAAGCTATCATTCAAGATATCCACCGACATATTATAGCTGACTCATCCTTAGAAAATGGCAAGTCAACAAGGACAAATGGTTGTCCATACCTGCTGACTCAGCAGACCTAACCTGTGCTCACCACTCCAAATATCAACAAGTCGATGTTGTATTCATGTGGTTCTCAGATATGTTGGCCCACCATGCTGCCATCAATGATGAAATGCTCATTGCCAAGGCAAAGACACTCGGAGACCAACTTGGCATCACGGACTTTGCCTAGTCACATGGTTGGCTACAACGCTTCAAGAATCGGTGGGGCATCAAACACAAATTGTATGAGGGAGAAGCAGAGAGTGCCTACATGAACAAAGTGCAAGGCGGCAGAGAGGAACTACAGTGACTACTGCAAGACTACGCCAACAAGAGATATTCAACCTTGATGAAACTGGATTGTTCTTCCAACAGGGCCAAACTACAGTCTAGCGACACACAACATTAAAGACACTAGTGATGACATAAAACACAATAGTGAAGCCCTTGAGAATCTATGGACACTATAAAGAATCATTGCAGATCGATCCACCAAAGAATCCAGGCAAACAAAGGTCACAGATTTCTTCAGGAAATTGACATAATAAATGTATGTACAGTTCATACATGTACATAGTGTGATGTGTTCGATGTGTTAATTGTTTAAACTTATATTTACGTGTTTGTACAAGTGCATGTTATACTAAAGTGAAATAAACACAAGTAAATAGATGTATTCACTAATTTATTTCAACCATTATTGAATATAGAGTACATTTACAGCTAGCAAATACATGTACATGTACAGTACATGTATCTGGTTTGATGACATCGTAAAATGATTCAGTTATCCGGAAAACTCATTAATCTGGACATATTCAATGGGAACAAAGGTGTCCAGATTAACAAGGTTCTTCTGTGTGTGTATGTATGTATATATATATATATATATATATATATATATATATATATATATGGTGGGAATCTTGACAGTTTCCAAGTTATGAGGAAGGCAAGTCCCCTACACTGGGGGCAAGACCCAGGATTTGTGTTGAATGTTAAAGTGCATATATTCCCTTGTGCTCGTTAAATGTATATATAGTTCTAGGATTGGGATCTTAACAGTTTCCAAGTTATGGGCCAGGGCCATATTTCCATTCCAAGTTATGGGCCAGGGGCATATTTCCATTCCAAGTTATGGGCCAGGGCCATATTTCCAACCACAGGGGCACAACCCAGGGTCTGTGCTGGATATATGTCTAAGTTTGTCTCCTTGTGCCCTTCAAACCTCTATATAGTTATAGGCTGATGATCTCAGCAGTTTCCAAGTGATGACCCAAGAACAAGTCTCCTTCATCAGGGTCTGTACTGGAAATGTGTCTAATTTTTTCTCATGTCCTTGAATCACTATATGATTTGAATGTGGGGATCTCAACTGTTTCAAGGCCATGAGCCAGGGGCAAGTCCAACACCTAAGGGTGTGATCCATGGTCTGTATTCGATATTCCGGTATGTTTGGTTCAGTCTTGTGACCTTCAAAGCTACTGGTACATATGGTTATTGGGTGGGGATCTCAACAGTTGTGGTTTTCTAAGTTGTGACCCAGGGGAAGCATACCCACAGGGACCATCCCTGGGGCAAGACCAGAGAGTGTAACACAAAAGCCCAATGCATATGTTATAGTAGTGCCCTTGAAGATGACAAAAAACCATCTTTCAGATCTCAACCTACAATTCTTCAAATATTTAGATTTTTTGAAGAAAAAAATAACTATCCCCAGACACTGGTACCATCGGAAGAGTCATATTTTAAATTTTAAAACGACTGTTTTCATCTAAAAAGACTATTCCCAATTATATTTTTAAAGTTTGAAGTCTGTGTTTTTAATGGTGTAGGAGATACATTACATTATTAATGGAGGGACAGACAGACAGACAGGTAGGAAGACATAGTCCCCACCTATTTAAAAGCTGCAAGGGGATAAAGTCATTTTTAATTTTTCTTTTTTTTACTTTTTTAAATATTAGGCCAAATAAAAAAGTATGTGTGGTTCTGGTTACCTGACCGACCATTTTTTTTCTCCTGCCAACCCTAAAATAAATTTAAAAAAAAAAAAAATTGGAAAAAAACGTATTTACAGAGGGATGTAACTATGATCAAAGTTAAATTCAGGATGTGAATGATGCATGTTTCTGGTTTATACTTCATTTAAATCAGTACAGACAAAAAAAAAATGGTTTTTACTGACCTACCTACCAGTATCATGATTTTTTTTCAATGTAACCAGATCCACACATTTCTTTTTTGACTTATGACTGTCAATGATAATTATGAAAAGATTTCAAATACTATCAATACTCGGAGAAAAATTTTTGTTTAACAAAGTACACCTTCTATGAAACAGTTTTTCGTGACATGAAAAACACAAAACAAATTTACATATATCTGAACTTAATGATATAAGTAATATCATACATTAACTATATTGACAAGACTTTTATTTTAATTTTCAGTACATTTATTACAACTACAAACAACAGAAACTCAAGCTAAAATATTATTTTCCAACTGCCCTATTAATATGATGTTCCAGTTGTCTTCAAATTGTTCAAATTTTTCATAAAATATAAATTTTCCATTCAGTTGTCATGACTATAGAAGGAATGGTTGAGAGGTACATAAAAAGTAGTGAAGCACATTGCAGTTGAATATTATTATGGTATTATTATTATTATTATTATTATTATTATTATTATTATTATTATTATTACCTCAAGTTTTATAATTAAAGAAATAAAACTTTTAAAGTCTCTGGTTTTTATCTGAAGCTGTCACTTGGTGATTTCATGGTATTTGTGATAGCCGAGTTCCTCAGATTACTACATATAGGTATTCAAAGTATACTAAAGATGACAACAAGAAAATTTCATTTCTTGCCTTCAGATAATAATTTTAAAACATACTGGAGTTATTATTTATATTATGATACTGAATAGCAACACTTTTTTACACGCATTCAAACAAACCATTAATTTTCTTTTTCCAAGAACACAAATTTAAGTGCCTTTTGTGTAAAGTACAGATATGATAAAGGTAAAATTGTATATAGAATCCTTCACCATAACACTTAAAATTCTCTTAATTGAAACTAAGTTCACAACGAGTCAAAACAGACAAAAGGGTTTTGGATTCTAATATATGAGAGTCACTGCCGGGCCTCTGCTACGTTGGCTTGAATAGTTCTGTTAAACAGTTGTTTTAAGGATCATTTATGTGATGTGATACCGTCAAAGAATGAATAAAAATAAAATAATTAATAAGGAATATAAACTAAAACAAATTCATGAAGTTTGATGCTGAATGCATCTGCAGTACATACAATATGCAACAAAGAAATGTTGAGTAAAGCAACTGAATTGGGGTTTAACAGTAACAGTTTTCTGAATTAAACAATATTAATGACTCACATTAGAAACAGTTTCTGGTTATGTAGATAGCATGTACTACAGTCATGCACTCAACAGTTTCTAGTTATGTAGATAGCAGGCACTGTAGTCAAGCACTCAACAGTTTCTGGTTATGTAGATAGCATGCACTACAGTCATGCACTCAATTAAAAGTTTCTGGTTATGTAGATAGCATGCACTACAGTCATGCACTCAGTTAAAAGTTTCTGGTTATGTAAATAGCAGGCACTGTAGTCATGCACTCAACAGTTTCTGGTGATGTAGATAGCATGCACTACAGTCACGCACTCAATTGGAAATCATGATATTGACTAGATCATTAATAATCCAGCATTTGTAGTTACCGTATATACTCGTGTATAATCCGGGTCCAAATGCAAACAACATAAACCCTGATCTGCCATTGCATAATGTGCCAGCAGATTAGGGTCTATGTTGTTTGTTCTACTGATTAGTCCTTACAAACTGCATAGACCCATATCTGCCAGTGCATTATGCAATGGCAGATATGGGTCTATGCAGTATGCAGTTGGTATAGGGTTACATGTGAATATATATGGTAACTGTTTTGAGATGCCCCTCTTTCTCTCATATCAACTTACTTTAAGTCATTTTTCAAAGGTTGGAAGCGTCTAACTCCATTGTATCTTTTGTACTTTCTGCTATTTCTTCTCCATCTCCTTGATCAAATTAATCCCGTCTGTACAGGCAGTTTTTCCACAAGACTCATTTCTTCATCTGGGATGTGGGTCTTTGCCACTCTAATGTTTACACGGAGTCATCAGCTACTGTAGCAGCTGCAGTTGTTCGAATAAGTATACATTATTCCTGTGCGCTATTTATAGAACTCAAAAAGAACGTCAACACTCTTCAAATCTGAAAGTTTGACTCTGATTATCTATGTAAGCCCATATGTTTGATGGTACTTTATTGGTCAAAAATTGTGTTTTTGCAAGGACAACAATCCTCTAGAGTTTTCTGGAATTTTATATTTTTTCATATTATGCAGTAGTGCTCTGTTAAACATCATCACTAGAAGGTCTGTCAGGTGTCTTATATTCATGGTCAAGGTCACAGCTTTGATCTGGTCCATGTCTGGAATAAACACTGATGGGGAGTTAAAGTTATGTAGAAGACATTCTGTTGATTCAAAACCCGAACAGTTCATATAATTGGGACTCTTCCCTTCACCAGTCCAGATATATAAACTGTAATTTCAATATTTGGGACTCTGCCATTCATACAGTACAGATCTCTATACAGTAATTGACCTAATTTTCATGGCATACCGATTTTCATAGAGAAACCATGTATTTAAAGACACAACAATGAACCTGCTCCCTTCCCCAATCCACTAATTTAAGTACCAATGAAACAAATTTTTTGTAGTACCACACAAATTGATGCCCATAAAATTAAATGAATTCAGAGTACTCTGTATTTGTTATCATAACTCCAGGCAAATCACAAGTTTATTACACAAACTGCTTGGTGTATAATTTGTACATTGTTTAAGTCTGTCAATCTTCTGGAAAGTCATCTTTGAACATTTACAGGGCTGTGTCATCACAAGAAATCGTGAAGTCGAAGGTACTGATCTCTGGCGAATGACAAGTGTTGGGGCTGGCCAGTGGTACATCCTGGAAACGAATTATGATCACTGGAGTAATCCATTATTTCTTGATGACCGCAGGACGCCAGCTAACAGATGCATGCAGCAACTTACACAGCAGGTGAGAAGTGCAGCACTCTTTGGATTATAAAATCTCTTCATGTTCCATATGTTGGTTGTTTCCATGGTTTTGTTTGGAATATTGTGATACACACTACATCTCCTAAATCACTTGGTGGACATTTATAAAACTTGTTGGGTAGCTTAACCATATTGAAACAATGTTTTTTACACAATTTTGTCATGTGACTGCAAATTATTAAATATTCAAACCATAAGTATTTTGACTACCATATATACTAACTATTGGGTAGACTCGCAAAAATACCCCCACAAAATCTGCAAATCTGCCCTTTCCAAGATTCTGCTATCCACCTAAATGCTTATCAAGAACGAATATCCTGATGAAAATCAGGTTTGTCACTTTGAACAGATTATTTCTTTCAGATATACAGTGATACTAACATGTTAATTAATAACATCATAACATTAAATGAATTTTTACTCTCAGCCACCAGAATCTTGTGAAATGTATGGGTCATCAATACCAGACAAACCTAGGGTAGCACTACCCTTTAAGGGTAGAGGGAAGTAGTTTTAGGAAATACACCTTTCTCTTGATAACTTGCACACAACGGGGTCCAAAAATACAGACTGCAGTATAAATGAGGGCATGAGATACCAAGGGACCTCTGAAAATTTTAAGAAGGGGATGCCATTCCAGCTGGACATCGACAGTGAGAAGGGGAGGGGCTGTTAAATGGTTTAATACTTCTTTTATAATCGTTTTGAGGATAATTGTCAATATAATGCTTTTTTAATGAAGTTGTTTGCTTTTCTGTATAAATTACCTTTATTTTCTAGATAACCAACCTTTGAAAGATTGTTCAAAACAATACTCCAAGAGGTTTAGACACATCCCACATGTGTATCTCTGAAAACATAGTCAATCATGTCTCTGCTTTTTGCATGTAAATGTGGATATATTCAAGTGTTATTGTTGATTCACAACAAAATAAGATTTCCTTTTTTCAAAAACTAGGGACATTTAATTCGGGAAACAAAAACTGTTAATGCTGAAACTCGATTTTGTTTATATTGTTCTATTAGTAAAATATTGATGCTGCAATTGCATTGCAAGTAATAGTGACATTTCTACTCATCCTTGAGCAAACTTCTGAGTGCCAATTGAGGAATTTTAAGTTCACTACAAACATTGGAACTAGCTTCTCCATAATGAACCGGATCTGTGAAACAAAGCTTTTCATGCACAAAGTACTCCTTTTGCTTGCTTCTCTCACTATCATTGATTACATTTGTGAATTAGTAAGATAAACTACTGATACTTTCATTATGTTACATACATAATAATATATTTATAGCAGTGTGCAACTGGTCAATTGAAATGAGTTGATCTGACAGCTATCGTGACCACTAGCTCTTATGCAGGTAGGATTTGCATCCCTTTTCACATTTTTTTAATTATTCCACCCCCTTTATTTGATTTGATACAAAAGATGTAATTAATATGATAATACAAAGCGGGTATACTTTTAATTGATTGTAACAATACAAAAAACACTTCCACAAATCAGAGATCAAAACACAGTCAGTACTTAATTAGGTTCTCCTAAATGCTTGTGGACATAACGGTAGCTGTGACAGTAGACTGACGCTTTTCACATTTGAATACAAGAGGGCATATAGCATTTATGATGATAACACTGAAACTGAATTAAAATATAGAAATAAACACGAATTTCACTTGTCAAAACTTATTTAGTTGGTAATTATTTCTTGAAGTGCTGCCATCAGTAGGCATTACTGACATTTTCATGGATTGAAATATCGTTGAATATTGCTATTTACAGTGTATTGAGAATTTTCTTTTTATAGATAACTTAACAAAATATGTGACTTCTTATTAAAATTTGTACATTTTATGATGCTGAATCAGATTTCTGGGCACAACTGCTGTTTTGATGATAAAAATTGATCGCAATTTTCTTCCCTTTCGACAAATAGGGGTCTATTCTTTTGGTATTTTCTATGGAAACAAATGGGATCCATGCCTGACCCCACATTGTAAGCAGGTTTACAAGTTACCCGGGTGCGAGTATTTGAGGGAGAGGTGTACACAAATACCTACCATCTGTACTCGCGTATAAGCCGATACCAATTGCAAACTACATTGACCCAGATCTTCCATCACATAATGCATTGGCAGATCTGGGTCTATGCAGTTTGTAAAGACTAATCAGTAGAACAAACAACATAGACCCTGATCTGCCAGCACATTATGTTGTTTGCATTTGGAGCCAGATTATATGCGAGTATATATGGTAAATGTTTTCATGCTAAATAAATATCCAGCAAATGTTCATCTTCGAATAATGACAAAAATAAATATATGTACATTTATTATTTTATGGAATTTTTTGTTGTTGTTGTTAACATCTTAATTGAAAAACAAAAATATTTTTGATTATATCAGATGTATCTTCCTCCTCATTAGATCATAGTCTACTAACATCACTTCCAACTAATAAATAAACTTCATCAACTCCAGCACCAAGAAATTTGTAGCTTTCCAGTGACAGAACCTTCAAAGTTGATTGCACACACATGAACACTGGGCCAAGTTTGGTTTCTTTTCAGACATGTCAATAAGAAGTTCATTATCAAATGAATACCACTTCTATTAAATATACATCATATTGGTCACTGCCTGCCCCTGCCCCATTTTCTGAACCAATGCCTCTATGGACTTGTACTAGTATAGGTAAACAAATTACATAGATTTTTGTTGTAAAAGCGCCCCCCACCCAAAAAGAATCTGGATGCAAAACTTACTGCAAAACTCAGATTCTGTATCACAGATGTTCTTTTCCAGTAAAAGGCATGTACTCTACCAGGAGTTGTACAGAAGTTAAGTTATCAGCATGTTGCATTTTACAGGATGTCTCCCATATTGGTTAAATATATATTCCTACCATATATACTCGCGTATAAACCATGTCAGAATGCAAACAACTTAGACCCTGATCTGCTGTCACATAATGTGCTGGCAGATAAGGGTCTATGTTGTTTGTTCTACCGATTAGTCTTTACAAAATGCATAGACCCAGATCTGCCGGCGCATTATGCAATGGCAGATCTGGGTCTGTGCAGTTTGAAGTTGGTATCGGGTTATACGCGAGTATATACAGTAGTTTTTCATTAAAATATACATCTCTTCTGCAGAGTAACAGCATCTCAAAATGTAGAAGCCCTGTTTTTCTCACCAAGTGTTTGCATTCAACATAGACAGTGCATTTGTTTAGGAGATACATCTTTAGTGGACAAATACAAGATGTCAACTTGACAACTTTGAAATGCTTCAAATGCTATTCAAGTTTCATTACATCAACCTATATAAATTTCACCTTATGCAGTCCCAGCTTCTGTGAAGTCCTTGTATTCAGTAGAACATTACACATTGTCCTCAAACTGGATATTAGACAATTCACACTTTTCACATACAGTAGAACAATGTTTACTGAAGATTAGACACCAGCAATACCTGGTACTGTTAGGTCTGATTTCACTGATAAGATCTGTGATAGCTTTGTTGACACAGTTCATGTTCCTGGACCCTGGTCAATATATACCTTATTGGAATGGATGGTCAGCTCTCATGCTAATGAGTTTATTGCTTATAACTCAAAATGGTTGCAACTCGTGACCATATAGAGAAACATTTAAGTGAAAACTTCAGCAAGATTTTAAATGAATTTGACCCTGCTTGGGTATGAAGGTCGGGTGGGTGTGGGTGCATGCAGAAAAAAAGAACAATTCCTTTGATTTTACAGTTCAGCTATTACAGCAACCCTCGAAAAGGTTTGAAACTTATGACTACACACAAAGATTTTAACGACATGTTTTTAAAAAATTTCAAATGACCTTGAGATTGATTTAGGGACAGAGGAAGGATGTGGATACATGATAATGTTATGAATTGCATACTAATTTTACATTCTGAATTTAGCAACAGATCAGAAAAAAATCAGGAGTTTAACCACAGCCCCAACCTGATGTGATGAGTGAATGCACCTCACCTCTGCTATAGCAGGCGAGAAACAATCACATTGACTCATGCCTCTATTACAGGCTATGCCATCATGTTTTAGTCTTTGATACATGTTGTGTAGAAAGAGCAGAGACAGTGAGTGTAGGTAGTATTAGATGTTATTTTTTCAGTTTATTTGATATTCAAAGATAGCATCAACTTTTCAGCAGGTAAATACATCTCAGTATGAGAAAGATAATTAACAACAGGAAGAAATGGTATTCTAATTACCCATAAAACCTCCTCAAGGGAAGTAATTGTTTCTAACAAGAATGCCCTGCTGGATCTATGTAGAAGCTCCTTTTCTGGTTTTTCCACTTAAACCAGAGCTTAAACCATTCAACTTTTAATTGTTCTTTGCATTTGTAAGTGTTTACATATCAGTGCCACCCATGATAGAACCACAACTGTTTGGATCACATGCACATAAACACACACACTCAATAAACTGAGAATGCATGAGGAGATACTTTTCTGTCAGGGTGTATTCATCCGCAAAATAAAATATAGAATGCACGATTATGTGATTCATGCTATTTTCTCACAAATAGCACCAAAAATCAACAGAATGTGTGAAAATTGTACATCATATTTTTAAAAACCTTATCCTTATTTCTTAACTAAATCCCTCCTGTGTTCAGAAAATTAATGCCTTCTTTTCAAATGGAGGGGGGAATTTCCTTCTACCCTGAAAATGTTTTTTCAGTTCTTGAATACCAGTAATACCTGAGTAACAGTTTTACCTAACACAATTAAAATTCCAAAGGGGATAATGCAAGACAGGGTCATTTTCTCTTGCATAATTTGACATAATTTCATGAGTAAGATAAATCTTCAATCCTTAAAACAGTTATTCACATCCAAACCAAAACAAGCTTGCATCAGCCAGAGTAATCTATTTAACTATAGAAGACCATTGTATGCCTTAGTTTGTAAGACCTAGAAATGCTGTATCACATTGTTATTTCTTAACGCATAACTGCATGACATTTATATATTGGTGCATTAAAGCAAGATTCTTTTCTTACACAATAAATATATTATCACTTCGTCTTATATGCTTTACTGTTACTGAACCATGTGTTTCTTCTTGCAATTACAGAATGTTGGGATCAGCGGTATATTTGATGTTCTCTCATCAAAGCCAGTTTTAAATAAGGTAAATTGATAGCCGTCACATCGTAAGCAGAACTTATGAACATGATATTTTTAATTTATGTTGAACACCCATGAGAGTGAATATCATTGTCAGCAAGTCCGTGTGCCTTTAAGCCCCTACACGCTATGTGTATTCTGTCAGTCTCATTTGTTTCTTTTATACCTAATTCATCATGAGTATATACATGTAGCTGTTTCAATGCCATAATGCACTTATATTCAGATTTGTCTAATGTTGGTTAAGTGTATTATCTCATACCATATGTACTCGCGTATAACTCGGGTCCAAATGCAAAACACAAAGACCCTGATCTGCTGTTGCATAATGTGTCGGCAGATCAGGGTCTGTGTTGTTTGTTCTACTGATTAGTCCTTACAAACTGCATAGACCCAGATCTGCCAGCGCATTATGTGACAGCAGATCTGGGTTTATGCAGTTTGCAGTTGCTATTGGCTTATATGCGAGTATAGACGGTACTATTATTTTGACCATAGTGCCCATAAAGTGTTACTAAATGCTGTCTTGAAATTAACATTTTCTCCATTGAAACATGTGCCCAGATCCCTTTATCCATATATACAGCATGCACTGCTCAGTTAATAGCTTCTGTTTTACATTTTATACTGATCTTCACCACTGATATTTATTTTTATCATTAAAATTGTAATGTTCATCCATCTGAAGAAGTGAAAGATTAACTGTTGTCACAAATTTTTGTAAAAATCATTTTCATAAAAATTTGGTTTTCTCTCTACACTATTTTTCCGTTTAATTGTAATGTCAACCAATTTTCCAGTGAAAGCTTTGTTTCAAAGAAAATAAAAATTAGGGATAAAAAGTTACCGTAATCACGGTAAGTCTTGGGACACCATAAGTCTTGGGACACCCTTAATTATTTTCAAAAGTAATTTTTTTATGACCTATAAAAGTTGGGACACGAAGTTAAAGCAATTTTTTCATGTACTATAAGTCTTGGGACACCTAAAACATTTTTTTTTCTACTGATCGATCGGCGTATTTTATCGATCGTAACCTCATGTAAAATAAACAGGCCTTCGTGGTTGTTAAGGGACTCTCACTATGAATTATTACATGGAAATATTATAAATTATTACAATTTGTTTGAAGAGTCAATAAATATATTGAATTTTCTCTGTTTTCTTATTATATCTATCAAATTAAAATATGCATAATTTAATCAGACGTTGACAAGAACTGAGCATTAGCGTTATGTTATACCCATTCAACAATAACTTCTCCCTATTGTGCTCTAGTTTACTATTGACAGTTTATGCATTATTGCATTAAAATTGTCGAAAGTCACCTGTAATTATTGGGTAGTTTTTTTCCCCTGAAAATGGAAATACCTAATTCATTACAATGTGATACCAGGATGAGAACAATGAAAATGGTGTTTATTCCAACTCTAGCATTTATTGTACGGATGTTTACATCATGGCGTCACCACGTGCACATTGAAGATTTTACTTGTGATGAATGAAGTACATACATTTGATTCGAATCATAGGCACCACTGCACTAAACTTAAATAATATCTTTAAAATACGATAAAGAAGTTTAAGAAATAATGCTTTTAAAATAAAAACTCAGTGGTAGTTTGCTTTGATGTAAGCGACCTTAAATAAGTCCTGTTTACTCAGTTACGGTAATCGTGCTAATATTACGCAGTAGAAGCCAATCACACATCAAAGTACGGCATTGCCGCTGGACAAAATTCCTCTTTACCCAAGCCAATTTCAGGGTTTTAACAATTAACTGGCCTGGATTGCTGTCGGAAAACAAAAGACAAATCCGCCAATTATAAACAAAGGAGACGCCAAAACAACCAGCTTGCCAAAATCAAAAGTGGAATGAATAATGCGTGGAAAATTATCATTTTGTGAAGCCGAAACATTAAACTAAAATAGATCAATGATGCTCTTAATGGATCTATTCAGAATTTTAACATATATTATATATGACAAGTTATTTGAATTTATGCTGGTTATGTGCTTTATAATATTAAACACTCGTGCCTTTTCATATAGATTACATCACTTTGTAGGATCGCTTATGTCCCTGAATTATGAAGTCTATATAAACTTTTATTTTAAATCATGTTGGAGAAATCGGAAAATATGCACATGCAAAATAATAACATAAACAATCTTAGTAGTGTATAACAGTTTATTGACGAATGACGTGGTAATTGAAAGAGCTCGTCACTGCTGTGTGACGTATGGCGATCTTCGCAATTTTTTCTTTACATTTTTTGTGTCTACAAGTTTTGGGACACCGAAAATTGTATATATTTTACAGGCATATAAGTCTTGGGACAAGAAAAAAAATAATTATTTTTTCGTGTCCCAAGACTTACCGTGATTACGGTAGTTATCGTTTTTTTTTTTTTTTTTTTCTTATGTTGTAACTCTGGTGCATATTGATAACTTTTTCATGAATTCTGTCATAATTGTCGTTATACAGGTGGAATTAATGTGTTGTAGGCTCCAGGTAGATCACACATATCACCATTACTGCATTGCTGTAAATAGAATTGTAGTGTTTTGCTAATGGTAAGAAATGTGGCCAAAGGTATTTATCTTGTCTTTCCATTCTAGCTGACAACCTACACTGCGCTGATGCAAGTGGACAGTGGTCACCTAGAGACCTGGCTACAGTACTGTCCTGAACCTTGTTTCCCCTGGTAGTAGGAGCATTTGGACCATATAATGTAAACCTAGAAACTTGGCCTACAGTTTTCTTTGACTATGCATGAGGGAATGGTGAATCACATATTTAAGTTGCAGAAAATGTGTTTTAAATACATCCTCGGACTGTGGAAAGATAATTTTTTGATGCAAAACAAAAAGCTGTTAAATTGTATTGGGTTTGCATCAGAGAAGATCTGTTAAATTTTATTGGGTTTGCATCAGAGAAGATTGTTCATACAAGTTTATTGGTTTACATCATTGTACCTTTTTGAAAACCCATATGAGATTATGAAAGAAAAGAAAATATTCCACTTTGAACCTTTAGTCAGTTTGTCTGGTACATGTAATTCTCTATGCACAATTCACATATATAATTTATATCCCCATTGCAAGATATACCATTAGAGATGAAAACAATGTCCCATGTCAATGAATTTTTTAACATGTAGTTTCATCTTATAAGAGGGGCAGTTACTATGAAAAATAAACGTACATGAAGCTACCATAGCATACAAAGTTATTTTCTATATAAAATTTTGATAATAAACTTTTTTTTCACTATTTAGTGTTTGGTAGTGTTTTGTATAAAAACGTACTCCTCAGGATTTAAATTTTATCAAGGGGAAGTAATCCTTGTCACTTGGCAAGGAGTAGTAATTAGTGGCAAAGCAGAACTATCTCTGCATACACTTACACAGGATAGACTGAGCACATAATGCAATTCATTATGCATTAAAAACTGTAAAACATGAAAATACATACTGAGCAATGTTGGATGAGGTGTATCAATGTGGCCAAATCCCTGTATCAGATTTCATGTGTTTTTAATGCCTTGCTATGTTGTTGTACTTATCCTTTATTCAGGCCACACCCAGAACAAATGATTGTGCATTTTGCATAGTGCGTGTATTGATGGTAAACCTGCAATCCTGTTAGGTTTTCCAGTTTCATAGGAGAGAAATTTTCAGAGTAGAGAAATAAGACCTGCTCTCTTGCCCTTATACATCTTATGTATTCAGAGCAACAGAAAGAATTATGCATGCAACAGGGATTTTTCAACTCATCTGCTCCACAGTAACCTGTGTGTATTCTTATTTGCATATAAATCAAAATATAGTTCAGAATTGGACTAATTTCATGTAATTACATGCCAAACATCTTGTGGTTGCTTTATACCTAAAAAATGACAGCTATTATACTGAACAATTCTCTAAAGTTTTTTTTAGTAGGTCTTAGAAGTTGGCTGTCTTGCAGGATCATTTATTTTACATCAGCTGATTGAGAATACATGCTGTCCTGGAAAAGGATTAGGTAAAACCAACATACTGCATTGGTGCCTTCGCTAGAGAAACTTTAAATTGCATCTGAAAATTAAAAAGTTGTTTGTTTTTCTATAAGAATCGCAATCATACATGTTTTGTTTTATACCAGTGTTCACCGAATCACTCGGGTGTGTTGAAACCCTTACCCTTTGGGCATGGGATTCAGTGACCCCATTGGGATTCAGCAAATGTTGATACCAGGAAAAAATGTATGATCCCTATATTGTTACATACATTCGGTAGATTTTTATTGAATTCTTTGACTTTGACTTTGACTGGTTTAAAATGTAACATATATATTTCTGTTACCATGACTATGAGTTATATTATAGAGATGAAAGTTTTTTTTCTTGTTTCATTATTATCTCCTCAAATTAAATTTTTTTGTTTACATCTGTAATATATTTTGTCCTTTCAAGTACTGGAAACTATACTTTTACTACAGGTATTATTTTTTCAATGAATAAAATTGCGATATCTGTGTTGCTAACCTGATTGACAAGGTGTTGTATGAGTGTTTGATAGAATACCCATCCATTAGGAGACAAAATTTACCAAGAGGTAGTACACTTTGTCCATGTGTCCATTTGTTGGTATAAAGCTCATTAGAGCTTCTACTTAATTATTCTTTTTTAATCATGCAGATTCAAAATAAATCAGATCTTAATGTAAGTCAGAATCCTTCTGTGACATTTGGAATTAAAATTTCACCTCGAGGCAGATGGAATTGGAGTCTATCAATTTTCATCAAACATTTTGGTGGGCAAGACATACTAATATACACAGACTTTACTTCAGGCCTAAAATGTTTATTGGTATATTGTTTTGGCCTTCACAGTGAACCATATCTCTTAATTGATTTTGGTATGTTGTTTGACCTTCACAGTGAACTATATCTCGTAATTGATTTTGGTATGTTGTTTTGACCTTCACAGTGAACTATATCTCTTAATTGATTTTGGTATGTTGTTTTGACCTTCACAGTGAACTATATCTCTTAATTGATTTTGGTTTAAGTACAGATTTTTGTATTGGAGGGATTTAATCCCTCAAAGCATATGGCATGATGTCTCTAAAATGAATTCTTTCAGCAGTATACAGTCTAATTGCAACATAATTTGTCCATCTGCTTACTGCAGTGAGAAGCTATATCCCATGAATTGATATTGTGAATTTACCCTGTTACAGCAGTGATCTTGTAGAGTTTTGAATACTTTTGATGTATCTGGATTGAAATCCAGTGATAACTTTTGTTTGCTTCATGGTTTTTATTCCCCTCAGAAAATGTATTTATCACTCTGTTTATACATGTCATTAAAATTTAAGACATTAAAATGTATTCATATACAAATTATGTACTTGTTACTTTCTTGTATACTTTAAGTAAGCACATTAATTAGCTCTTGTAAATCAATCAGATCTTAATTGTTTGTTATGCTTTGTTTAATTTATCAATAAAATTGTTACACAAATGGTTTATTTGTTACTTTGAAATTGTAGGTGTTCTGCTGTTTTACGGCAGACATATTATCCTATCTTTAGTATGCCTTTTTATTTTACATCTTCCTTAAAAAGCAAGTTTTAAATAGGATCCACTTTGTCCATTTGTCTGTCCATTCTTGTGACTTACTGTTCTCCTTGTTGTTTTTTTTTTTCTGCATCATCTATCACTATCATATTAAATGTGAATCTGAAGTTGACTGAGTTATACACCAGATTTAGGCTCATGTGATCTATTTAAAGTTTCATGAAAATTTTAACTGGGTTAAAATGAAATATTATATCAGTTGTATCACCTGTAACCTCCAAATTTGTAATGTATGTTACATCTTGCTATTTAAATCTATTTATAAACTGAAATTGGTTCTTTTTACTGACTTTCTTCATTGTGTAGGCTGAAGTGTTTTAACTGTGGCCACCTAGTGACCTATCCACAGTTTAGATGCATTGTAAAATTGCTTTCTATTAGTACCCAAGCACTGTTTTCAGGTCACCTGGTCATAAGGCCAAATGAGCTTATGGTATGACCCTGCATATATATGACAGAACAGACGGGTCAGCTTAGGACAGATCGGGAAATTTGCAAAATTTGGTCAGGAGTTTTGACTCCAAATCAGAAGGATTTTTATCGACCTAATTTTTAGCATGCAAATGGACAAAAATGACAACTACTGAAAAAGCGGCCTTTTTCTATATTAAAATAAGCACATCATCTCATTACATTGGTCCTTTCGCTGTAACTTGTTGCCTTTCATGCTGTCCTTATATGTAGCACTAGCATTTTAAGAATCTCTTATTAGCTCACTGCCTGGATTATATTTGTGGCAGTCCTCAATATTGTCGATCTCAACAGTTCAGTGATGATGTATCATTACTGGATCCAGGTTTCATTAGAATCGGCCAGAATTTTCCTCAGAATAGAAAATGTCCTTTCAGTGCTTGCATTGGAACGTGACAATCTTAGTACAACTCTACGGAATCCACCAAAAGTTTAAATTGTTTCCTGCCCGTGGCAAGATTGAGGTTGCTGACTGCCTGTCAGAACTGCACAAGATTGGTGCTATCTTGGTTGAATTTGGGCCGTTTTTCTTAAAATCGACTTTACAGGAATGGCAGAATGCATATTTATGTCCATTTGAAAACGATTCAATCCACTGAAATTTCTATTTCCATCCATTTTTTGAATTTCGTGTGATATTTCAGTTGTTTTGATTTTGGCGTTTTAGCCTTGGGAGACATTACACGCTTAGATATCTCGACAAACTTTAAATACCAAAGCCAAACGGACATGTTTTATGCCACTTGAGCTGTTTAGTAATGACTAATACAACCGTAATTCATTAACGTCTTTAATCGTTTCCGAATGACTAATGATGACACGTAGTGTCCATCTCGATAAACGTTCAACACTGAAGCCAAACTGAGCCTACAGAAATAATCCAAGTAATGTTAATTATTTGATGCTGCTTGAGCTCGTAGGTAATTCATCCATAATCATTCAATGTCTTCAATTCTTTCAGAATTACTACTGATTCCACGTAGCATAATCCAATGATTACGTTTAGGTTATTGTCTGTCGAATTAGCAATGAGAGTGTCTGTAAATCCTAGATGGCAAGTACTGCAGGTAGGCCTAGACGGTCAAGGACCTGGAGGTGAATAATAATTTTGAGAACGCGGACATTTCAATTACGGACGGGAGACTCCCAGCATCTCGGGTGGAGAAACCTCCTGGCCAGGAGGTTCACATGTATGACCCTGCGTTTGCTGTGTGTCGCCTTGTGTTTTACCTTCTTCAAACTATTCTATAATCGCTGGGTTTAGTTTAAACTTTTTCTGATTTGATTGTTAAATAATGTCCGATAAAGATGCATCTGACTGCTTTACAATATAATCAATCCTTTTCAAATGTTATGGCTATTCTTTGTGATCTTACCGGTGAATGGCAAGACTTAAGTATCACTTTTCCAGGCAGCAATGGCAATGGAAGCATCTTTGTCAACGACTGAGGTAACGATAATCTAGTTCAGATGATCGCTGAGCCTACAAGGTATGAGAGCGCTCTTGATCTTTTCCTTACCTGAAACCATACTCACATTAGACCTGTAACGACCGAGTATGGCATCGGTGATTATAACATAGCTTACTGTGAAATTGACATGAAACCACAGGTATGCATACAGTTACCAAGAACTGCACACGTATAGAAACGCCTATTGTGAACAATTAAGATTACTTATGGAGGAAACAGAAGATAAAATATTAAACAAGAGACACTCGAAGGGACTGATACTCTAAAGGCTAACAATAATTTCCAGGAATCCAACATGTCAAAATGTTTATGTATTATATAGGTTTTATTCAAAATATGGCCACTATTACTTAAATAGAAAAAGCTTTAAACGAGTGGGCCTAGATAAAGAATAAAAATTAATGAATAGACATTGAACAAAATTTATCTGAGAGCACACTCCTGTCATGGCCTATCAATTTTACACGAATGATGCCCATTCGCCATTAATTATGGCCGCTATTAATTAAAACAAACAAAACAAAAGACTTTTTAACGACTTTTCAAAAAGTACTGAACAACCAAACTTGAAACAGAGAGAGAGTTCTGATATCCTTGTCTTTTAATTCGAATAAATAATACAAATCCGATATCAAATATGACCGTCGTTACTAAAATTATAAAGGAAAAAAAAACGTGCGATAGATTCGTCATACGCCAATATTTACTATTATATGCGGTGGTTTCGTCATTATATGCGGTAGTTTAGACATTATATGCCGTCGTTTCGTCATTATGCATAGCAGTTTTTGTATGCTGTGGTGTTATCATTATATGTCCTTTCTACTCAAATATATGCGGTGCATTTTCCTTTATTATGGAAGTATTAAGCTGCCATCGTCATGACGTGATATCTTTATAGCATCCGTGATCAAGACCACGTCTTTTATTTGATAATGACATATTTATATATTTATTGTGTCTGAATGACACGTTAACACAATATAATAAGTAAAGTATGTAAATTTCTACCTAATTATTATACACTTTACTCGTTTTGTTGAGCTAATAGATGTCTTCATTACGTATGCTATAGAAATATCTAGTCATGACAATACAAGTTAAATACTTTCATACTTTGTATTCGATGCTTAACTCCTTGTCTTTATATTCGATGGCTATATCTTTATACATGTATGTGGTAGTTGCATTTTTACATTTGGTGCTTATTTCATTTAATGCTGAACTTTCTTATATCCTGAACCGCAGTTCTCACGCATTTATTGCATATTTTATTATACGTTATCATGCACGTTTTTATTTTCTATTTTAAAATGTATCGTGCAATTAGAAAAGCATGATATATATTGGTTGTAGATGTATCCAAGGTAAATAAGGCTGTCAAAAATAGATGTTAAAATTTGTCACCATCAAAACATCACTCATTGCTGGTTCCGAAAAAGCCAAACACTTGAACCTGACATGTATTTATATATAACCTTGCAAAGTATTTCATAATATCTTGGAGAATAATGTGAGGGGAGTATAGCCACTCAACACTGTTGTAAAATAAATATCGTCTTCCAGCTCGAATCCTTTGGGTTTGACCAAATTTTAAAAAAAAATGTGTACAGGGTAGCAGTTCACCCCAACATGTAATTTAGCAATCTACAATAAGTGTTTAGTGCAGAACTATAAGTTTAGTTTTTGAATATAAAGATTTCGTTCTTACCCAGTTTGAAAAAGGCCAAGAATATAATAAAAAGTCTAGAAAAATGGTAAGGATAATATTTCCTTCAAAATACTGCATTTTTTAAAATGCCATAATTAGAAATATAATTGACACACGGAAATAAAATATACATTAATGCTGTCTTCGTTCGTGTCAAATTCAAACGATACTAAATTTGACCGTCTGCAAAATCTGATCAATAATTTAAGTCCTTTAACTGTACAAACTGAGAGTCATTGTTATTTGGTAAAGGTATATAGCAGAAACTAATACGTAAATAGTGTGTCCAACATACTAAATGGGTACTATTTGAAACTGGAAGCCGCATCCTAGTAGATATGTAAAATCTGCAGGTGCCTAAACACCGCATCAGTGTATTATCGAAGTTTTATTTGCCTTTAGATGAAGATGAATCGATTAGCGCGCTTTTGGATCCAAATTTCGTCGTTTAAACGGGATCAGACCAAGATAAAAAGCGTCGAGGTCATTATCTAGCCAAGTAATTCATATCTAAATTTAGAGACTTTGTTTGGCTATGCCTTTTATTGTGTAATATTCCTGAAAGGAAAGGATTTTTACCATGGACTATTTGGGAAAGAACCATTTTATAATTTGATATGCATTTCATTGAGGTTACACCAGTATTGTGGCGGAAGGGCACATGAAAAGCCTGTGTGTGATATGGTCACAACCAACCTTTTGATTGACCCAGACAAACGACCCTATACCCCAGTCAGTTTTTGATCAGCTCTTAAATGTAATATATGCTGGAAAAGTACTGTCAAGTCTTGGTGTGTGTAATGGTCTATAATGGCACTGTCATCCTCTAGAATCATATTGTGTTTCGATTGTTGCATCGAGGGTAGCTTGGAGAAATGTATGTACGTAATATACAGGAAAGTTGATGCTGATCTGACCTCAGACTGAAACTTGTCTAAAGAGAAAGAAGCTTAGGAACATTGTTTCAAAAATTATGGATGGGAAAGTAGATGACAATACGATTTTTCTTAAAAGCCACAAAACTTCAAAGTCTTGGTATAGGATTAATTGGTAATATCAGCAGATTACGAGTTTATGGAAGAATATTCTTCAATATTACATAGAATCCTGATTTAATTCCGAACCCTTTTTCTTTTTCACTTTTATAAATCTGCAACCAATTTTACCACAACCGCACTATTTTCGTTGCTTAGCGAAGTTTGTCTGTCTTCAAACACAGTAGGCTACATTAGTATTTCTGACAGTCTAATTCTATGACCAATTGTTCTTTCAGTTCGGTTTCTGATAAGCATAACAGTGTTGTTAACCTATTTCTCATTGTACTAGATTATATAAAAGGATATGATTTCCTAGTACAAAGTACAAATGGCAAACACAATGGGCTCTGAGTATATTTTTGGACCACCAGGAAACTGAGAAACATGAGTAATAGTTTTATTTTCAGTTCAGGTTTTCATTCAGATGCACAGACGTCTAGAGTTGCACATTCTTGGTAAGTTGAAGTATAATGGGTGTATGTATGTATGTAAAAACAAAAGTATTGCTTACAACTGAGCCCCAATTGTGTGTGTGTGTGTATGTATATATATATATATATATATATATATATATATATATATATATATATATATATGTGTGTGTGTGTGTGTGTGTGTGTTGTCATTTTCTTCGTTGTTGGTTATATACGGTATCCGTGTTGTTGTCTTGTGTCACTGTTTTCGTTTTACTACCAAGAGGAGATAGAGCGAAGGGGTTTCGCTTATACTTCCTTCTTGGTCTGGGTGTTTTATGAATATGTTTACATTCCGATTGGAAGATCTTAAATTTTCAGTTTTCATGTCATCTTTATAGGTAGAGACGAAGGGTCAACAACTATTGTTTGCGACGAAACTGTGGGTAAGACCGTACGGTCACGATTTCCTGCTCAGACGTATTTGTAATTATGTACGGATCTTTTAAAGGCTTTTCTTGTTGTTTCAAAGGAGAGTTACGTCTGCTTTGGGGTGCAGAGCCGCTCATAACGGTAAGATGGAGATTATTTAAGTAAGCAGATCAGATGTGAAAATTAGTATGTCAGTGCATCATGTTTTGTCGACTTTATATTAGGCGTTTTGTGCAAAATTTCAGCAATTTATCGCAAACATTTATGCTCCATTAATATGTTTTCAATTTGGTACTATCCAAAAGCAATCACTATAGATGACAAATTCGCCAAAACAGAGTAGCATGTATACACAGAAAAGCTTTATGAAAAATAAAATTCCATTTTTGGCGTGTCTGAAACTCCATTGTTGACGTAAGAATAAATTGCCGTGGGTTTAATGTATTGATACGTGATTCAACACTAATGTTTGATTAATAATCACATATTAACTGTTATATTTGCAAGTCAAGCTAATGCGTATTGATTAATGGCCAGAATCGAGGTTCAGAATCTTTAAATTGTTTTTTTGTGGTTTTATGGTGGTAGTGGGATATAGAGACTATACCAAAAGAAACAAGAAACTGAACTATATGACTAACATCCACTCGTATGGACAATGTGTATCCTAGCTACAAATAGAGCATCCATAAATTAGTCATTATCGAAACAATACAAAATAAATATGAACATATCTTCTATTTATATCTATTATAACGATACGGTAAGAAATAAGATGGTCAATAGGTTGGTTTTCTTTTCGCTTTAAATGTTATGCTGTTAACTCGAGACATGTTTAAGACGATTCATCAATTTTCCTTTAATAGTAATGAATTTGGAGATGGGTAGTCTTATACTATAAGCCTCTTCTATGGATTATGGAAGCATTTTTCTATGAAACACTATGAGACAATGGTTTCAGTGAAGATCTTTCAAAATATACAGCTCTTAGTTATCATTACTAACGGATCTTTTGCAGATTCTTCTGTGATTTCGTGACTGCGTCATCTTCCAGATCATTTACCATTATCGTCTTTTCATCTCGAGCACCATGAATTCGTTACAGAATGATAGGAACTTCACACTGGAGGAGATCAATGACGAACATTTTAAGGTCCTAATTCCAGCTGTCGTATTATCCGCGATTTCCATGACAATCGGAATTTTTGGAAACAGCCTGGTATTATACATATTCAAATTCAGGTATAAACCCTCCAATCATTGTTGTTTCATCTTGTGTTTGGCTGCATTTGACTTATTTTTTGACGTGTTTGGAATACCTTTCATGATTGTTGAGATGAGACTTCAGTATATCTTCTTCAACGCTGCCGCCTGTAAAGCACACCGCTTTATCAACTATTCCTATGGATCCGGCTCAGGATTAGTAGTCATGATTATTGCAATTGACAGATATTTTAAAGTATGCAAGTCAAATGGAACACAGATTACCAAGAAAATGGCCAAGGGCTTGTGTTTCTTGTTAGCCCTTATTAGTATCATTGTAGCACTTCCTTCTGTGGAACTGTATGGACACCGCACCGTCCAGACCAAGAAAACATACATAAATGGCACCCAGTGCCTTCCCCAGAACAAATATGAAGAAGACGCACTATTTCCTACTTTATACAATGGTTTTCTCGCACTTTGTTTCACAGGGGCGGTGGTGACCATTTGTATCTGCTACACTTTAATTGTTCGCAGAGTCAAGGCTCAGAAAGTCAAGCGGGAAATGACTAGCCGATCTGCCATAAGCACAACGCATTCATCAGAGGACCCATCAAGCGCTTCAAACCATATCATCCTGACACAGGATGATGCTATCAGCAGGAAAAGTATTAGGTCGACGTCTACCGTAAAAACTCACCGCGTCGCAAAAATGTTGTTCGTCGTTACTGCAGTTTTCGTTGTCAGTTACATTCCATATTTCTGTCTCATCATCACCGTCTATGCCAATAAAAATTACAAGGAAGACTGGTCCACGACTGGAGAAGCATTTTTTGAGGTATTCTGGCGATCTTTCCTGATCAATAGCTTTGCCAACCCAATCATCTACGGATTCATGGATAAGAAGTTTCGTGTGGAGTGTAAAGCTTTATTGTTCAGATTCATACACAGAGGCTAGTGACGTATTGTTAATTGTGTACTTCTACGCACGATCGTTTGTAACATCTTCAATCCGTGTTTATTGAAGTCAAAAATAACTGTCTCACGGCAATGTAATGGTGCTTGCCTTGATATGTTGTTAAATTCGAATATTTATCTCGCCTTTAGAGCGAAATTTGCATGTAATGCATGGACAGTTAGACCAAGGTACTGAAAGAAGCACCGACCGCATGTTTTCATGTCAAGAAAAGTGACTCTTACGATTGTATATCGATCTTTTGACAATTTAAACGAAGACCTATGACGAAAGTAACGAAAACATTTCATTCATGGGAATGCGGATGCTGACTTTTGTTATCATAATTTTATGCATTAATAACATATTTTGAACATTGATATGCGAAAGTTGACATGGCAGAGAAAGTCACAAGGTACAACTTACCTCATTTAAGAAGTGAGAAGGCTAACCTCCAACATTTGATGAGAAAAAAAATCTATCAATATATTTTAAAAAAATTAACGAAGAATCTTACAATTGATATATCTCTCACTGATGTTCTTAAAAAGATACGTCTTTCTTTATAGTCAATCAGCTTCACTTCTCAGAACGCTCAGACCAGTACACACTTAGGTCAGTGTACGTATTAAACACGGTGGTGTTTAGAAAGGGGTAAAGGTAAATGATGTGAAATTAGTACAAAGGAGGTAAACGGAGGAAAATAGTTACACAATACAATATTAGAAAATGGGCAATGGTGATTGACCTTAATCAATGTAAGTCACGAAAGAAATACTTCATTATTTTCTTTCTCCAGAATGGATCGCTGCAAAATAATTCTTTAATCGTGGCATTCCATGGATTGTAATATGTTCAGCATAGTAAATTTTCGTCAGCTATTTGTACGTGTGCGAATGTGTGAGCACAGCATATATATAAAGGTACAAAGAAAGAATCATCTAGACTGACATAATGTTCTTTAAGTGGAAAAAAGATTGTAGGTATCTTCAGCGATCGACAAGGGTAAAGAACACAGGCATTCAGTGTCATACTTCCACTATCGTAGGATTGTACCACCAAATAAAACGTGAAGCCACAATTATTTTTGTAAAATCTATTTGAAATATTTCAGATGTTTCCTTTTTTAAGTTCTTTTTATATTCACATGTGATGAAGATATTTTGATTTCTAACAAACTTCAGTGTAGAAAGAAAGATTGACTTCCATTCTGTATTATCCGTAATCTTTTGAAAAACAATATTACTAATGAAATAAACAGCAGACAATTCTTTTTATAATCTCTGTCACCCTGAAAATAATTCTTATTATTCATATTTTCATTCTTATTTAGTACATGCATTTTCGAGTGATAAAAAAATCTCTTATTCAACATTTTTTAAACTCAGAAAAAAATAATTTTTTTTACATAAAATCACCATATAGCACTGACGTAAAATACTCATCACATCAGTTAACCATATTATTTAATTATTTGGATGCTTACAATAACAACAACAACAGCAACGATAATATCAAAAATAAAGGTTTAGCAGCATTTAAACAACATTATTAGCAACCAGATAAACAGTACCACCACCACTGACAACAACAAGAATACCACCACCACCACCGATACTACTACTACTAATAATAATGTGGAAAGTATCGATGGGCGACAGCTGGCATATAGTATTTTTGTGGTTTTGTGGACAAAAAAAAAAAAAAAAAAAAAAAAAAAAAAAAAAAAAAAAAAAAAAAAACAAGCAAGTCGTTGAATACAAGCTGGAGCTGGAATGTAATATTTAAACAATTTTTTATTCACCTCGTCAAGGAGACGAAAACACTTTTAAATAAGGTATGCGGAAGCTGGCGACTAATATATTGTTTGTTTGTTTTACAGCTGAAGGGATACAACATCAAAATTACAAAAAAAAAAAAAAAAAAAAAAGTCTAATATTTCTAGCGCACTAGCGCAGCGAATACAAAATAATAGTTATCCCCCCCCCCCAGCCCCAAAAATATAAATAATGGCACAATACAGCGAGTGAAGTGGCCAATCGAATTAAATCTGTTAGTGTGCTGTTCTTTTTAGTAAGAGTTACTTTTCTTGGTAGTAGTAACAATATTGGGTATTCTAGAGCACCCAACCCGAGGATATTTGTGTGGTGTGAGAATAAATCTAAACAAGTAATGAGAAAAATTAAACCGTAAAATCGATATAAAAGATATTTAGTTGTATCTACTTTGTCTAAAAAAATTTCAAAGGGGCTTGTATGCTTTTAAAGCTATTTGAAAAAAAAAACCATATTACAATGAACCACATACCATTGCAAAATTAATGATAGCAAGAACGGTATATAGTGAACTTAGCATCTTTAATAACTGCGAACCGCTTCTTTGTCTACTGAAGGTCACTTTTATATAGCAGATCAAATACATTCAGCTAGCAAAATAAATAACTAAATATAAATTTCGCGATTCGGAAAGGGTTTAAAATGTGCTAACAAACTGGTGAGAAATTTTCTATGTGAATGAATGAAACAACATAGGAAGTTACAAAGACTCCAGAGACGAGCTGTGTGTGTGTGTGTGTGTGTGTGTGTGTGTGTCTGTCTGTGTGTGTGTGTGTGTGTGGAACAAGTGTGACACAACTGGAAAATTAAATAAGAAAATTAATAAATAAGTAAAAGAGATGGTGACACAACTGAACAACTGAGCCCAAGAGGCATCCCATACATGAATAAGAAGGTTCTTGGACTTTTTTTAAAAGATGAGTTAAATGATCTTCCAATTTCCAATTCAAGACTTTTGTTGGTTCAGCTCAAAACTGTATGCATTCAAGACGGACAAAGACAAAATGACAGTTTGTCAAGAAATAAACAAAATGCGTGATTACAGAGTTGCAATTTTGCAAGATGACTTAAACAGATATTTTATATTGTCAAGGACCAAAAGCTAGTTTGCTTCGGTTAGTTGCTTTCCTTTTCACATCGTCAGGATCACCATAGTCATCAAACATAAACAAAGCATTTTGTACCTATGTACACATTAACCATTAACCACCTATCTAATTATGCTCAGGATCTATCATTATTACCTTTTCAGCTTTGAATAATAATCTTCTATCGTAAAGTATTGTATTGTTCCACAGAAAAGTTGAACAGATAATAATGGTGTAATAAAACAAATTGGTCTAGTCAGTCTCTATGAGATTAAGTGAAAAAAGATTGTCATGTTATGTGCTTCTTTTAAATACATTTATTGTGCATAAAGCACAAGTTGCCTTCAACATGATTCATGCCTAAAGCATAACTCATTTTAGCTGACTGATTTGAAGGTTTCACTACATTAATTGTGACAATCAGTTATTATTGCTTCCTATTGAAGTCCATAAGACAATCATTACTATTTTTTTCTCTGTCTTTTACTGGAGATTAGCTAACCAGTGAAGAATGTTACTTCCCCTAACAAGAAAGCAACATTAAAGTCTACACAGAAAATGAAATGTTTTTTTACGGAGTTCAGCCTCTTGGCTTTTGTGTACGATGAGAAAACAAACACGTGTCATTCGGTCGGTTTCAGAATGGTAACTTGCACTAAAACTGTCAGGCATTTCATTCAAATGCAACTATTTTTCGAAATTGCAACATACCTAAAGTGATTTTATGATATGTTCTGTCCAGGTTAGTGCCTGACATAGGTAAGATAGTTTTGGTGCATCAAAACTTGCAAAAATACACTGTATTTCATCACGAATGTGGAAAAATAAAGGAAATATATAAGGAACTTAATTAATGTAGTAATACCTTGAATATTCAACTGAGCATCAGACTTACAATAAATATATATGTTGTGAGCATCTACATTTGTTTTTCATTTTATTTTAAAGTGAATACCTTATTGAACTTTAGCTCATTTAAAACTTGTACCATGCATTATATTATTGTGTATGCTTCTAAAATCAAGCAATATACAACGGTTATCAGTGTAAAGATTGTTAACACTTGTGCAACTTAGTTCTAACTGCTTTTGTCGTTCATCAAAGAAGTGCTTTATGTCTTCTGTAAAGTGCTGAATCAGTCAAAATGTCCAGTTGATGTAACCATATTTGGCAGAGCATCTATAATCACTGAGATTTTTTCTTTTGCTGAGGTTTGAACTTTTCAACATCCCGTTCCTCCATTTTTTATTACACAATATCAAAACACAATTGAAGCCCATTCTAGGAGAATTAAGTGTGAGGTTAGTTAAAGCTGTATATGCTGCTATGTCGACAATTCTTTCTCTCGTAATGTAGTCGTAAATGAAAACAATTTAATTTTTCATATTTGTCATATGCAGATTCCGCAATTGATTCCGAAGTAATCGTATCGTACTGGAGACAAATGATTTCAAATTAGTAATCCTGGTTACCACCTTCTGATACTTCAGAGGTTTTTGTAAGAGTCATATTAAATCTGAAATCCCGAAGAGGAGCACAAGGACACTAATTACAATGATATATTATAATATGAAAGTCAAGTGGTATTCTAAACTTTTTTTTACCATATACTGCGAACTGAAAAGCTTTGCCAGTGTTTTGTGCATTACTCCCTTCTGATCGTACCTTCTAAATTTTTCACTTAGTATACTTTGTTCAATCATACTTGATCTATCCAAATCAAGTAATCACACATCTTTGTATGTCATATAATTGTTGTGGTTATTCACCTAGAAAAGATCATTGTTTCCGTAGGATATGTTATGTCCTTCAAAGATTCTGCCCATTGTTTACCACTACATTGTCAGCATACCCTTTTACCTTTATATTAATCTAAATGAAAGGACAATTTATTAAAATTAATAAATTGGGATTAAGATTTTAATAGCTTTCTGTAAAGTTTCTTTGGGTTTACTGTTACTCGGGGTGTATGTGATACAATGATATGTGGTATTGAGGTATTTAACTCCATGTGATATCTTTACCTGCTAGTGTAGAGTTATATACCTATCGCACGTTGCCATTTTATTATTTATTTAGCGAATAATAATAAAAGGCCTCATAGTACAAGCCGTTATGACTCCGTAACAAAGCCGTACCAAACGTTTACGCCAATTATGCGTAATTTTTTTTTTGTGACGAGTCTATCTTTTTAATGAAACAAGTTAGCAACATACACACTAAAGCCCATCACAAGTGACACGACTATGTACGCGTATTTTACCTGTTCATCGGATACTTGATATAAATCATTCAGTTTTGGCTACTTTCGGTTCTCAAGTTTAATATTAGTTTCTGGGTGAGTCGAGGGATAAGTTGACGCATACAAAGCAAAAGCATAATCCAGGTTGTTTAAATACTAAGTCACCAAACCTGTTCCTCAAAAGTTAAATTCAAGTATGCAGTTCATCCATACATATCATGCCTAATTTGTCTTGCTTAGTTCTGTTCGGATCAAATACATCGAACATACGGTTTCCTGCTGCAAATGCTAGTCCCTAAGCTAACGCTTCTCCAAAAATTAATTCTGCAGTAGCCATTTGCATTATTTATTTAACGAAAAGTTTTGTTTTTGCGAAACATTTTATTATTGAAATGTCGATGAAAACTGTGCCGTGCATACTTGCCTTGGGCACGACTACGTTATTTAAGAGTAAAAAATTTAGATACGATTGCTAAATAGTACTTACTTTGTATTACGATCCAATTATTGAAACATTATTCTATGACAAGAAAGCAACACGTTGGTTGTTTGCCAATGTAAACATGAATAAAAAGAGCCCCATGCACTTGGTGGTTCAATATTCAAGTTGACAGAAATTATACATTTGCAAAATTATTTTATTTGAATGATATATTGATCTACTAAATCTATTCTGTGCAACATATATTCAGCAAAACGTGATGGGGCCAAGTTAAATCCATGATTATTAACTAGTGTCTGAGGTGTAGATTCGGACTTATAAATATCTAACAACACTTTTATATATAGAAATTGAATAGCAACTCATCTTGGTGTTATTGTTTCTTTAACAATTTGAACTCCATCTCTTGAATTTACACTTACAACAATACTTACTCGGTACAATGTAAAAATCATAAAGTAATTTATGTAAGCTTAGTTTTCTCTACAAAGTCCTTTTTATTATTATTGATATTCTTTATTACTTCATCTATTCTAACACCTAATGCTATACACTTTATGCCCATTGCCATGTTCAGTTCAGTTTTGACTGTCTCTCTATTTTTGTTGATATTGGTATTAGCTGTAATAATTTTACCATATAATGCAAGTCTTTTTTAAAAATATCTATTTCAGTTTTGAATTCATCTGTCTCTGTTGAAAACTTGTGTTCCAAGTCATTGAAATCTTTTCTCATTCGTTTAATCTTCTTGCCTATTTCGTCCATGCTACCTTTTAACTCATCAGTATTGATAACCACTTCCCAAGCAGCATATTATGTCGTATCTGTTGTTGATTTTTCGATCTCAGCAAGTAACTTGTTGCAAAATTCAGTAAATTTAACATATTTTGTGCTTTTGATCTTATCACCCAGATCCGCAATATATAACTTTTAGGTTGCTTTCATAACTTTTATCATGCTTTCAAACACATTTTCTTTGTTTTGTTGGATTTTATCTTTTTGTTTATTTCATGTTTCTCTTACAACACTGAGAGAATATTAGTGTTACCTGTTATCTTGTTGTTTAAGTCAGTAATTTTTGTGTTAAAATCATTTGAAAGATGTGAAATCTCCTGATAGTTTTGTTTGACTTTATTATTCAAATCTCTCTGTAGATATTCCAGTTGAAATTGTAAAGTATTGTATTCGTCCAGGGATTCTTTACCTCATCCATGTCAATTCCCAAGGCACCTACATCACTGTTTCTTTATTTGACTGTTTATATGCACTATTCATTCCTCAAAAGTTTAAGTATTTGAGTATCAACTCGTTTACGCACAAACAGACTGGCAGCTGCGTTAGATAATATAAAAGGAGCACATACCTTTAGGATAAGATTATTGTAAAGATTTAAGCAACTTTTAATTGTTAATTGTCTAACTTAGCGTAACATCTTGCACCTTTTTTTTTCTTCTTCAAAAATTGAAAGGTAAAACTATTTCTTTGGGTTTTCTGAGATATAACTTTGCCATTTTTTATTACTCAGTTAACGTGGAAAGACACGTTGCAGGCATAGGATAAAAATATATAACGTTTCCTCGTCTTTCATGCTGATATTAAATCTTTTGATTGTTCGTCTTTGTAATTGCTTGTAATGACCATTTATATTGCTTGAAACAAAGTCACCATGAAAACAATTTTAACACGCAAAGACTCGAACAAAGTCACCATGAAAACAATTTTAACACGCAAAGACTCGAACAAAGTCACCATGAAAACAATTTTAACACGCAAAGACTCGAACAAAGTCACCATGAAAACAATTTTAACACGCAAAGACTCGAACAAAGTCACCATGAAAACAATTTTAACACGCAAAGACTCGAACAAAGTCACCATGAAAACAATTTTAACACGCAAAGACTCGAACAAAGTCACCATGAAAACAATTTTAACACGCAAAGACTCGAACAAAGTCACCATGAAAACAATTTTAACACGCAAAGACTCGAACAAAGTCACCATGAAAACAATTTTAACACGCAAAGACTCGAACAAAGTCACCATGAAAACAATTTTAACACGCAAAGACTCGAACAAAGTCACCATGAAAACAATTTTAACACGCAAAGACTCGAACAAAGTTGAATGGTTAGTTTGAAAAAGTTTTTTTGTGTCATTGATTGATCAAGGTAACTGCAATAAGTTTCAGGTTTCATATCAAAACGTTTATCATGCCTTTTTGAATGCCTTCAACTGGTTTGGTGACCAAGACTTATTCAGGGTGTTTTCGATTAAATGGTTCTATTTGAGTGAGTGTTCTCATAGAGGTCAAGTACTATTATTTCAAACGTACACGGAACATCTGCAACAATAGCATAATTTGTTGATCAAACACGCCATAATGCAACAGGGACTGTGCTCACGACAGGAGCATACGCTAAAAGAATGTGAACTAAATGCTTGAAATGAGATTGTTTTGCATAATTTTAACGCATTAAAAAACTTCTGTATGCGTTTTTAACCGATTTGGATGCGTAAAATACTCAAGTACGCTGCTTCTCTAGAGCTATAAGCCCTTAAGTTGTTTCGTTTGAATTTTTTGTCCCTTCAATTATCGGTACTCGTTTCTGTCAGTATAAAAGGAAACTATTGACAAGACATTCCCCTTGTACCAACTGGTAGAAGAGAAGTAGGTAATGTCAATAGGTTCCTTTGTTACTTATGGAAATGAGTATCAGTGCATTCAATGTGTGCTTTACAACATCAAAAGTATTTCTGAAAGTTGCGTCTGCCGATAAAATGGTTGAATTGGCTGTTATATCCCTCCTGGTTAATGTGGAGCTTAAAGTCGCATATAAGCTGGAGCCGAGACAAAGGCAAACTCACTTGTCTGGCAGCATTTTTGGCAGAAATTCTAGAAAGAAAGGTGAAAAATTATTCTATAACCTAGCCATTAAATGGATATATAATGACGACAGCCTTGACTGCTCACGTTCACCGACATCTTCTCGTTCTAGCTACCAATGCAGCCAGAGCTGAGAATATGCAAATCAAAACACTAACCTATCTCGTGAAACTCTGATTTGTACACATATAAGAATGTTCCCCAATGATTATTCATTTAATGGGATTATAACGACTCTAGGTCTTAAAATATGTAACAGAAAGAAAGCGAAACCAATAAAATAAATTAAAATCAACAAGCAATTTTCTTCCAGACAATTAAAGTGAAAATTCAAAAGACACTTACAATGTGTGAGTTAAATTCCAAATAATCCTAAATGTCCTCATCACAAGTGCAAAATAATAGAATGTCCCGAGTGAATTCCAATAGCATTGAATGTCCTGATGTATCACAAAGTTCTAATCCAGAATGTATTTCAGTGAGTTCACATAATCCCAAAATCATGTATTAATCCAAAAGTCAATGAGTACCTTAGTAATTCCAATGAATGTTTGAAATGAATATTTTAAATAAATAATTCCTCTCAAATTGTATCTGATTTCAACAACACAACTGTAAATTTAGACTGATCTTTGGAACATGAATTTTAGATCAAGAATGAAATTCTTTACCTAAATCTGCACACACACACACACACACACACACACACACACACACACACACACACACACACACCACACACCACACCCAAGCGTACCTGACCTATGTCACAACAGAATATAAGTAATTCTAATGGAAAAAAACCACTTGCCTACCTGACCCGTGTCACAACAGGACATGTTGCGAAATACTATTTAAACAAGTGGACAAAATATGTATGTATTTTCAAATAACCATATAACTTACTATCACAGACAAAAGTTAAGTATATAAACATTAAACATAACAGGATTTGAAAGAAATTATTAAGTTATATGAAACTTTTACTTCTTGCTCACTCTTTAGTATTATTTTGCACTTTCTATAGATTTTCCTAAAATATTGTAAGACGTATCGCAATTCACTGTCCTGTATCGCTATACAAAATATCTTGTGATGTCCATCCTTAGTAATTATTACTAGGAGTGACTAGAACTTTTAAATTGTGTTTCAAACACTCAACATCTTTGCTTTCTTCGTTGGCACCATTTGCAATCATGTCCTATTTAACTTGTTCATGTATATTTCAAGGTTGTAATCACCATTGTGCATTTAAGCAGTCCATGTTTCATTCATGCCGTTTCTCTAATTGTTTCTCTATTGTAAAAGCCAACAACAAAATATATTCGCTGTAATGAAATGGTTAGTTTGCCATATATGTTATTAATTGGATTGGTAAAATATATTTCTTTGTCAGGAGTGCTTTCATTATAATATAGCCTTCCATTTACTAGTTCCGAAATGGAGCCATAAAATTAATGCTTATTAGCATACACATTTGAATAAGCAAAAGTTAAAAAAAGTTTTTCTTTTAAATTTGTACCATTTTTCAGTTAATATTTTCAAAATGGAACTTCTCTCCAACACTTAGTCTCCGAGGACTAGTTGCTCCTTCAGAGCTTTTCGTATCTTTTTGTTTTAATATTTTCCACTCCTCCAAATAATTTTTAAAAAAAATTCACATTTTGTTCTCTCTGTATTGTTTATTTTCTTTCTAATTGCATGTTTTATCTCTTTGCATCTGATGTACTTATTGATGATTATAATACACGTCTCATTGTTGATTTCATTGTTATTAATTGCTTTGCTTTTCATGTCGTTGGTGCCATTTTGCTTACTGAAATTAGATGTTTCTGTATTATCATATTTTTAAACTTTGTTGTAAATCAACATTTCCATAAAAGCTCTTGTAACTAATACATTTTTCTTTCGCTTACTTTTAAAGAGGAAATGTAATTATCCTTTGGGCCACAATTACTCATTCTTCTTCAGAGATGATACGATATTTATTGAATAACAAGTTTGTCAGTTTAAAGTCCCTGTACTATTTATGTAGTCAATTGTAAACTGGCCAAAGACAACTGGAGTAATTGGTTTTACGTTTTCGTATTTACAATACCCATGTTTGATGGTGGGCCAACTCTAAACCTCAATTGCTTTTTCAAAAGAATATTGTAGTCTGCAGTAAAAACTGAGCTTATTATTGCACGTTAAATTGTCTTGACTGTTTTCATCTCAATTGACATTTGTCTGTAGATACATGATATGCTCTTTATTAGCTAAAAATAAAGCAATATGGGATTGAATTCAAAACGTCCTGTCATGCTGAACGTCAGAGATATAGACATAGTGCAAATTTGTACTGTTGTTCTTTAGTTGAGTTTGTTTTCTCCGTTCCTAACATTGTGTTTGCTACAGGTTTTGCCTTTTTGTCAACTTTAAAAACAGAAACAACTTTGCCTATAGACCCAATGAACAAGATACCTATTACAGTTACACCACCACCTATCAAAAATAGATTGTGCTGTTTAAACATGTATTATTTTTTCAGGTATTGCATCTTGTATATTCTTTTTGTTCTTCTTTAAACGTTTAGCTTTGGCTTTTGAAAATTCCTGTGAACGTTTTCCAAGTTGTCTACCAAGTTCAGCTTTAAGTGGATCTTTTTGGCGTTTGTGAAGTAACATTTGTAGGTTCTTTGCTAACCTTGTCTTTCTTTTTATTTTTACATTGTTCACCATTCATTTAAATTATACGGCAATTTTTTAAAGTTAGCTCAACAGTATTTCAAGAGGTTAAAATGTTACGTACAAGTCATATTTGAATGTTACTTAAATAGTGAAAAATAATTTGAAATTGAATAAGGTAAATAAAAACAATGGATGCAAACATATGAACAAAATGTTAAGAAAGAAAAGAAATAACTGACTTTTATAGAACAAGCAGTTATTGAAAACACTTGCCTAAGAGTATACACAAAAGTAAAGAAAAAGAAACATGATAGAGAATGCAGAGAGCACTACAACTAGTACATGAAACAAGGATGTTACAACGATGAAAAGTTTAGGCTAAATAAAACAACAAGAAATATAATTTTACAAGCATTTTTCAAAACTTAAAATCAGTTCCGGCTTTAAAAATGTTAGGTGTTCCAGCAATTAACTTCTATTGTAGATAGCTAAACGTTACTTAATCTGAATTAGTTAATGAATATGATTTAGAGATTAATCACGTTATACTATATTCATCATTTGATCTTTCTGATCCAGATCAACAATGAGGATGTCTCCACTGGTCATACACAATTCTTATGATTGCCATTAAAATAGATTACAAATGACAAAATGTTATCAACAAAAGGGACAGTAGAGCACAATAAAAAGAGTAGAATCATTCAAGATGACTCACTTCATCATTGAGGGGATTCTGAACAGTGTTACCTAGTGTATTTTCCCCGTGAGATTTTATCGCTAGGTAAGCAGCTACGCGTCTAGTGACAGACATTGTAACAATTGCGATTAAAGGAACAAATACATTAACCACAATGCAGCAATTAATCATTTTGTTCAGTGTTTTCATACTGATTATTTTATATTGTGTTTTTGAAATTATTATTTCTGAATGTTATCAAAGAAACACAAAATGCAGATAGAGGTAATCCCAACCCTTAATGAAAAAATCAAGTGAAGTATCTGATGCTATTTGATGCCATGGAACCATCTTTTAATTAATTCTATGAACTGTCTAAAGTTGTCGAATGGAATAAATTTGATAATAAGTGTTACGACTAGAGGTAATGTAACAAAAGAAAGAATTACTCAAACAAGCTTTCAAGATTTACAAACAAATTTAATTTCTTTAAATATTAAATATTTCTAACAAACAAAGTGAAAGAATTAAAATTAACTTACAGTTTAGAAATTCCTAAATAATCCTAAATTGTTGTATTATTTTGCTGATCCGGAAGTTATCCAAAATATTCCGAATGAAGAATGTTCCGAATGAAAACACCACTGTGCTGATGTACTAACAAGAATCGGTTATATCCAAATACTAATAATTCCAAATAAATCCTTGTGAATGTAGAATATCACAAAAGTTCTAAAAAAGTTTCCAATAATTCCAACGGAGCTGAACAATTCTTAAATCTTTAAATGTCAGTACTTAATCCCAAAAATGTAGTCTGGAAATATTTCTGAAGTAGATAATCACACACAATGATCCAATCTCGTTTATGACCTCTCAAGCTGATGTAAATATCAAGAATCCAGAACGCAGAGATAACATTTCTTTTTATAGTATTCTATACTGCGTCTTTAAAACAAATAAAATCCATTTCTTAATTCCGTTCTAAATAAATATCTTCTTATTACGATCTTACAATCTAACTTCTGATCAACAAAATGAATCATTCTTTCAATTGCTCAATCCAGGTCAGAACAAAAGTACAAACTCACGCGCTAATCACGTGACATGACTCAGGCTTCAACCGATAATATTATTGATTTTCCCAGGACCAATGTACTTGGTCTCATTGAAATACCGTATATGTGCACTATACAAAACAACGGATATTAGATTATAACACAAAGGTCATAAACCAAATAAAACTATATTATAATTTAAAAAGATGATACATAATTCCGTAACATATATTATAATTTAAAAAGATGATACATAATTCCGTAACATAAGTCATATCACAGATTAAATTTAAACATTATAACAATCATTTAGAATTGTATAAACTCTAGCACTGACAAAGATTTTGCATGTCTTTTTTATATTTTCCCATCCAATTTTTCGAACTCTTTTTTCTGTTAAGCATTTACCTGTTATCTCATGGTATGTTCCATTTGCAATAGTTGTTCAGTTTCTGTTGAAATGGGGTTATTTCTATTTTTGTCTTTGATAAGCCTCAATTCTATTTTCATTTGAACTTTGTCAAGGCTGACGCTCTGTCGCGTTCTGCGCTCTGCCGTTGTTGTGCACAGTCCATGTGTTCTCTATTCAAATAACCAAAAAATGACTCAGATATAATACAATTGAAAATCCTTTATATTAAGATGATGATTACGATGATATTGGACCTGCAATTGAGGATACTGTAAATCTTGCTGTTTGTTTTTGCACAGCAAAGTATCAAACATTTTGAAGCTATTGCTCCAAGTGAAGGTACTAATGATTTACGCCAAGTTCTTGACCTATACAAAAGGGACATAAAGAAGGCTTTGGCAGAGCAAAGTATCAAACATTTTTAAGATGTTGCTCCCAATGTAGGTTCTAAGATTTTACGCCAGGTTCTTGACCTGTACAAGGAGGACATGGCATGAATGACATTACAGCTTGAAGGAAAAACAACAACCTTAGAATAGAAAAGAAAATACTTTATTATGAAAAAGCAGATAGTAAAAGAGCTCGAAATCTCAAGAAAAACCGACAATAAAGCAATGCTAGCATCAAGAATTAGAACAGGCAACACTGGTAGGAACTTGTTGGTTACGTTTGGACAAAACAAGGCAGCAAATTGGTGTATACTATAGAGGAGACAAAACCTACATATCCGCTTGAACCTGAAATTATTGAGATGCAACAAATAGACATCAATGAAGCGTTCGACCAGAAGTTAAGAAAAACTTAGAATGTAACAGATAATTTTCTTGAAAGAATTCAAACTGGGCAGCTTCTATCTGCAGTGAAAAGATTATCCACTGTACAAGAGGAAAAAAAAAACATTTAAGGCTTATGCAAATGCTGTGACATTTGTCAATTTTATAATATAATCTATGAATCTGACGTTGAAATATATGAAAAACAGATTGAAAAGTTTAAAAAACAACATCAAAGAAAGCGATCCGAAAGAAAAGCTGTATTACAAGAAAAGTTGAGAGTAAATAAGCACAGCTACCAAGACATCTAAAACAGCTGGAGAGAAGTTTCAGATAAAAGATTTCCTAAACATTAATTCTAAAGTTAAAAAAATATTACCATTAGGTGAAGGCTGAAACAACTGTTGAAAGAAAACGATGTCACAATAGCTGCTAATGCAGTAGGTGTGTCTATATCAACGGTAGCTCAGTCTATACCAAATCTTGTAAAAAATACGATAAGGATGGAGAACAAATGCAAGTAATACTCCATCAATAGGAAGTGATGGCTCATTTGTCGACAAAATGTAAAATGGTTTAATACCAATTAGTAATTATTTGTTTTGATTTAGTGATAAAACCGCATGAACCTTACCTTGTAATATAGGTAGTGCAAAAGCTGGCCTTTTAAAACAGCTTGACTGGTTGCTTCTTTTCAATCTGAACATGCCATTCTACTTGTTTTGGCATTAGTGCGTTTATTGTTTGCAATTCTGATTGGAGACATAAAGAAAGCATCTAACAGAATTTGTGAAGCTCGTCAATGTAGTTGAAGTTTTCCTTCAAAAGAATATCTTCGCCCAAGTCACACTAAGTGTCCGGCCAGGTGTTCCGAGGGGAGAACATATTAGGTGTATTAAAGGTTCATAAACTATTTTCAAACGTACACTACAACAGTTCCGGTGATCAACAGAATCAATTTAAATGAATATTTCTTTGTTTCATGGTCAGTATTACGTGTTTTACGTGTTTAAAGAGCCACGTGTCGTTCCTGCCTGAGTAGCATGCATATGAGGTGCAATCCGAACGTCCGAGTAGCAAATCGTATCAATGACAGCAGTCGCATTAAAGGATATGCTATGCACAGACTCCCCGTCCTAACAGTACAATATCTTCAGCATAATCCTTCTTCTGTACATATGTTTGCTTACTGTGTCTTCGGTTTGTCCTCTATAATTTCTTGTCGCTATTTCACATTTGTTTATCAACCTTTTCAATACCTTTTTTGTACATCAGTATTCATGGTAAAGTTAAATCCAAGTTTAAATGATACTTTGGATTTCTGTAACTTTTTATTGTAACGAACGATACTACCCATTTTCATAACCATGTCACTCAGTATAAAAAATATACCTTCCCCATCAACAACACAGTCCAATTTCACTCTTCAAACTGTGATGTATTTTGTTGTTGTTGTGTTTTCTTTGTTTGCCATAATGTTTTCGTCTGTGTCATAACCATGCTTTCTTAAAGAAATATTATACCCATTAACTTTTAACAGTGACTGGTATTTTCGAAACAGACTGTGTAATAGACGTTTTGTTGTCAACTTGTGCACCAAAGATGCAGATTACATAAAAAAAATTATACTTTGATTTAATCTGCAATACCTTTTTCTGTTAGACTGTTAGTGTCCCCTAAGAAAAAATATATCCAGGCTATTTTCTCGTCTGGTTTCGTTTTACTATCAATTGTTTTGTATGGCATCTTAAATTGAAAGAAGAGAAAATCCCAGTCACCAACATATTGGTCTCAGTTTGTAACTTGTAGAGAGCAATGAAATAATCTCAAATAAAAAGTTACTTTTCGTTAGGCCGAAAAATGCGGGTAGTGACACTTTAATTAAAGGATTTCAAATACATTTTGTTCAAAAAAAAAAAAAAAAAACCACACAAAATATTTTTTTTTCTACATTCGTGGTAAATAACACTTTAAAGTCTTTTAAAGCTGGATATTATTGGTTGCGGTGAGTGGTGATGCTCACTAAGTATTTTACCTTTATAAGGACAAAAGCATGTATTAAAATATTTAATACGCTGGGAAAATCTAAATAGATTTATACAGAACTCCTGAGCTAGCAGGTGAAAGACAAACAATGAAGTTACTCAATTTGGCCTTTAGTTCCGCGACGTGAGTAAGCTAACATGAATCCAAGTATATTTTCCTTTACCAAATACTTAGGGTAAAGAGTGTGAGTATATAACCGGAAAGGATCATCGAACTTATTCGTTGTATCCCAGGTCTTCGGCTGGATGGCAGGCAAATTCGGATTCATATAAAAGGGATATAAACTTGGACACGACTTCATTTTCAAGATAAAAATTACGTCAGTAGCCGTATAACAAAGGAGTGAGATTTACTCATAGTGTAAAAGCAACACCGGCCACGGATTAACTTCCAAAATATCCTTCACATGTTAAAATGCCTCCATTGATAGAAGAGACGACAAAGGAAGTAGTATTTGTGGAAAATCAAAGACACAGGAGGAAAAAAAAAATGTCTTAGAGACGAATGCATACTTCATCATACAACGTTTATAGGAAATTCGTGTTATAGAAAAAGGGAAGAACAAAGTAGATAAATGATATTAACATTTATTTATAATTAAAATCTAGATTTAATATATGAATTTCTTATCTATCTATTTATATGTGTATACAGGGATGACCTAGTTAACTAAGGAAGTGAAACAATATCTTTAATCAGATATCTCCTTTTTCAATAGACAATGGTCATTATTTACTTATGTTATATTGTCTCGGTATGGTAGCGTGTGAGAATACGACTATCAACATTGTGAATGTATGTAACTGTATTGTATCCACGTGAATGCGTGTGTGCTACTATACGTGCCAAGAAATTGACTAACACAACTCTTATTTTAGGTTCTTCGATTTATTGCACAAAAAATTATTCACACTCAACAATAACAGATACCAATTATGTAAGTAACTAAATAAATACGTAAGTATTACAATAAATCAGACAATCATTTGACTGACTGTACTGAGATAATGGTGAATCCAACAGTAAAAGAAAATACACTTTGGTGGATAACAAAAAGAAAAAATAATAGACTTGATTTACTGCAGTTGAAGTAAATAGGTAGAATAATAAAATTAGAATAAAAATGTCAGATCAATAAACCTACATGTGTGCAACTAAACTTTGCTTCAGCTCTTTCTACATACAATTAAAACTGCATGTTTCTAATAATAATAAGAACCACCCCACAAACACACACCCACATACACCCACAGACCCACACACATTTTGTGATTTTACTTACGAAGTTACATATATAACAGATTTTATAATAAATATGTATTTGCACGATATTTAGTCATCCCCCCTCCCGACCTTCCCTTTTCTGAAATATACTATCGTCAAATTAGGTATTGTATCACTATGAAATCTCGTTTGTGTACCTGTAAATTTGATTTTGGGGCCGAAAATGGAATTGTTTCCCAAGAAAAGCATTTGACCATTCTGCAGCCAGCATCCAGTGTTTATAAAACACACGAAATCCCGCATGACGTGCGGAATTCTACATAAAACCGCCGGGGCAAAATCTTCTACTCATTGCAGAATTCAGTAAAGAAAATCAAATCACAACATTCAATGAAAGATAATAGAACTTCTACAGAAACATAAACAATATTCAACAAATAGCAAATCACATCAAAAACAACCCAATTCCGCTCGAATGATAACTGTAACACCAAAACTCAGACTCAAATGATAACTGTAACACTAAAACTCAGACTCAAATGATAACTGTAACACAAAAACTCAGTCTTAAATGATAACTGTAACACCAAAACTCAGGCTCAAATGGTAACTGTAACACCAAAACTAAGACTCAAATGGTAACTGTAACACCAAAACTCAGACTCAAACTCAGCTTATTATACAAAACATCTTTTTTAACACAGCGTACAATGCAATATGTTAACGCGTTAAATATAGTAATAATGTATACATGCATAGGCTGTATATACATGTAGTCTATATGACTAACAATACAGATATTGCTAATGGTGGAGAAACGTTATGTTATAAACAAATTAGGGTCGTAATCAATATCAAAGACTGACATTCCCTACAATGTACATTTCACTGCAGACAGTATGGACATTTTGTAAGTACAAATAAGACGCATTTACTCTGTCAGTTTGGGCTGAAATCCATTCGGCGGGGTTGGGGATGGGGTGTGGTGTGGGTGGAGATCAATAATGCTTTTATTTCCTTATCAAAAGAGGCAAAAATAAATGCTTTTACGTTTAGAATGATTTTGAAAAAATAGTTTCACATTGACCTCGTCAGGCAATACAAGCAAATTCTTTCTTCAATAATCAAACTCTTGTGTCTCCAGATTCTAATATGAGCAAGTGTGAATTTAAACAAGACAGGTTAATGCTCTGTTATTTGTATGCATTCTTATTGTGAACAAATCGGGACGCTTATTTAAATTTTGGGGGGGGGGGGATAGATTTCACTGCTAATGGTTTTAATGGGAGACTGCCTCAGATAAATATATCCCACCACTAGTTTTTTAAAAAAGTGAATCTGTAATATCCTGAAAATTGTAATAATGTTGTGGTACGATTGTCTTTAAACGATTCATGTTCCACACCAGGACATATGTCCATATTGTAACTTGGCTTATTATGATTATATAAGCCCATTTAAGCCTATGACACAATGTGGTATTTAAGAGATAGGCAAAGGAGCTAGAAATTTCAGGTCTCCTTCAAAAACTGTATGTACTTATCTACTGTTATGTAGTTCAGAACACTGCATGTACAAAAAAACAGTGGCAATGAGGAAAAAAAAAAAAAAAAAAAAACGCCTAATAAAAGCTAACAAGGTTTTAAAATGGCTATTAATAGATGCATGTATTTATAACAGTTATGAAAGCATGTTGAGTATCTATAGACGTAAAAACACATACCACCTGTTGAGGCATTACTGCTGCAAAGATGCTAAATCATCACATTATCCTCTGATTAATGTGAATTGTCTTCACCAACATTAACAAGTTACAATATGGACATATATCCTGGTGTGGAACATGAACAAGTTACAATATGGACATATCTCCTGGTGTGGAACATGAACAAGTTACAATATGGACATATCTCCTGGCGTGGAACATTAACAAGTTACAATATGGACATATCTCCTGGTGTGGAACATGAACAAGTTACAATATGGACATATGTCCTGGTGTGGAACATGAACAAGTTACAATATGGACATATTTCCTGGCGTGGAACATTAACAAGTTACAATATGGACATATGTCCTGGTGTGGAACATGAACAAGTTACAATATGGACATATCTCCTGGCGTGGAACATTAACAAGTTACAATATGGACATATGTCCTGGTGTGGAACATGAACAAATTACAATATGGACATATGTCCTGGTGTGGAACATGAACAAATTACAATATGGACACTTCTCCTGGCGTGGAACATGAACAAGTTACAATATGGACATATCTCCTGGTGTGGAACATGAACAAGTTACAATATGGACATATGTCCTGGTGTGGAACATGAACAAGTTACAATATGGACATATCTCCTGGCGTGGAACATGAACAAGTTACAATATGGACATATGTCCTGGTGTGGAACATGAACAAGTTACAATATGGACATATCTCCTGGCGTGGAACATTAACAAGTTACAATATGGACATATGTCCTGGTGTGGAACATGAACAAATTACAATATGGACATATGTCCTGGTGTGGAACATGAGCAAATTACAATATGGACACATCTCCTGGTGTGGAACATTAACAAGTTACAATATGGACATATGTCCTGGTGTGGAACATGAACAAGTTACAATATGGACATATGTCCTGGTGTGGAACATTAACAAGTTACAATATGGACATATGTCCTGGTGTGGAACATGAACAAGTTACAATATGGACATATGTCCTGGTGTGGAACATGAATCGTTTAAAGACAAATACAATAGATTGCTTCCGTATACATGAACCATACCCCCCCCCCCCAAAAAAAAAAATAAATAAAAAAAAAAAATAATAAAAAAGATCTACTGTCAATCTGATAACATTGTGGACATCTCTGTCAAATATCAGTAGATAAGTGAAATAATTATACATGATTTTAAGCGTGACTAGAATGCTCATATATGACATAAATAGAATTGTACCCTTGTAAAAGAAATAAAAAGACATTTAATATGATAACCCATAACAAAAAATTATATGAATTATATATATTACACATTTAATGAATATGAAAATATACATCATCATAGCATGAACCTTTATTCATTTCCAGAATCACAATTTGAACACTCGTAACTGTTTCAGGAAGGAAATCAATCAAATTTAAACTGGAGATGGAATATAATCTTTCAAAAAGGTATGCACATCATCATCCATCTCACCACTGCAATCTTAATATATGCTTAAACGCCTGTATTCCTGGACTTGTTTCACTCCTCTGAAAAATGGTGGTGTGCGTCGGTCGTTTCCTGTTCTAGCTCTCGATTCTTTGCAACTAATCCACGATATCACCACCTTCTAATGTAATCGTCAGCTACAAGTAAGACCTAATGATTCTCAGGGCTGTGCCGGTTGCGGTTCATTTAAATCTTCGCCGCCACGTTAGCCGGATTGGTCAGAGTATGAAGAGACAAAAACGTAGATTGACACTCATTCACTTATTTCTACCTTTCCTATTATTACACTTCTGTCTATTATACCGCTACCTTATTTCTATGTTCTTGACCGAGCACTACCCGTTGTGTAATGGTTAAGTGTGACTACATCAACGGATAGATAGATAAAAAATAGATAGATAGATAGATAGTCTGCATTTTTTTTTTGAAGATGTACAATTTAGAAAACAACATCATCTATATCCTAAGATTCCTTTGCACACTCAGCATTGAAACGAGCTTTAACTTCGTACGCCTTTGTGCCTATCTCTTACTTGATTGCAAGTTTATTTACTCAATTTGTTTTTCTTTCTGTGAAAAGTTAATTAATTAGTTGTTTTTTCATTTCTCTTTTTCACTCCATGGTATTCACTTGAAAATGCCACGCATTGTCTTGCGAGAAGTGGATAATAGATGCAAATGGAAGGAAAGAATGTCAAAGTTGTATCTTTAGCTATGTAGGTCATGTTATGAGATTGGAGCTCTATACAGCACATTCAGTCGTACGAATTGTAGGATTCCAGGTGTAGTCTACTATTATCATAAAAACCGAATTCATGCATTCGTCCAATTTAATGCCTTTCGACCAAGAGAAAACGTTAAGAAATCTAGTTGTATTTTTTAATCCACTCACAATTCAAATAAGAGTTTTAGCTCTTAAAAATGTTTGACCCCATTTGCAATATTTGGAAATCATGATTTAAAGGAATGCATTAATCTTAAAGTGATGGTAGTGTTATGTATATTGAATTTATAATATGAGTCCATGATTGTAAGTTGTACTTTAGTCAGATTATAATCATATTGTAAATAACATGTTTACGTAGCTTTTGAGTTCAAGGCCGGTTTTGTTAGCAGCTGGACTGTTATTTCCATGTCTTGTTGCGACAAAAGTCAGGTACACAAAATAATTTTCCATAAAAATTACTTATATTCTAATGTGAGAATTGTCAGGTACACCTATATATATATATATATATATATATATATATATATATATATATATATATATATATATATATATATATATATATATATATATGGATTTAATAAACAAGAGATAATTCGGGTTATTAAAGTCTTGTTGTAAACATCAGTCTGCAACGAAGCTATTTTCATAATCAGATGTTAAAGTTGTGAAAACCAGATATAATTCAGGGAAAGAGGAATTATATATTTAAAATATTCATTGGAAATACTAAAGTGCTCATAGATTTAATGACTTTTGGGGATTTATGTGAATTCATTCAAAACATTCCGGATTATATCGTTGTGGTACATCATGACATTCAAGACTTGTGGTACATCCTGACATTCAAGGCTTGTGGTACAGTTGGACATTCAAGGTTATTGAAATTCATTCGGAACATTGTATATTTTTGGACTTGTGATTAGAACACTTAGGATTATTTTGGCTTTAATACACGTTATTTTAACTGTCTTTAGAATTTTCACTTTAATTGTCTAGAAATAAATTGCTTGTTGATTTTACTTACATTGTTGGCTTCACATTCTTTCTGTTACATATTTTAATGCCATAGAGTCGTAACAGTAGTGACTACAGCGTACCTTCTTTTTACAACTCTGCTTTGAAACGTGGACAGTATATGGGATTAACATTTCCATGCATCCGTCCGTTCTCCCTATTCTGGTTGTAAAGCTTACTTCAATATACCTAAGGATATAAAACTTACAGTTTGGGTATATTTTGTCGCACACCTTAATTGGGTTGCTGTGATCTTTCCAGTATTTTCGTGAACTGTTTTATTTTCCACGAACATTTAGCAAATTGGATCTGCATAGTTCTCAAATCCAAATTTAAATACATATAGACTTGGATGAAATACAATTGTCCTCCCCCCACCCCCGTGGATTTTTTAAAAACCCATTGCGCAGTATACATATAGATGCAAGCCTTTCATCCTTTAATTTTGTCTTAATTTTGTTTCATCCTTTAATTTTGTCTTTGCCCCCCTCCCCCACCGCCCTGGAACAATTCATGCCGACGCACATGTCAAGCAAACACACACACACGTGCACACTCCCACACCTGCATAAACACAAACGTACAATCGGAACAATCAAACTTGACATTCAAACTATTTACCTCGGTACCTTGCCAGTGTTATTCTGCATTGCTTGAAAATCCTTTCCAGACTCTGATTAAACTGTAATATGGATGCGTCTGGAGATGAACTTGTTGTACGCCAAAAAACGTCACTTTGATCTAATGTTGCGTTTTTATTCTACATACCTTAAAATACCGACTATGCCACTGAAACGGTATTTCTCATTCAGTTTGACTCCATTTTCTTGCTCACTAGCCAGTTAGTTTCGAATTATGACAAAAAAATGAAAATGTATTGCATGTCCTTCATGTACTCCTAATTTTACAGTTTCCATACATAGTAAATAATATATAGGAAAAGAAAATGTCTTAGATTACCATATATATATTCCTCAGATGTCATTTTTTGCACTTTCAGTGAACTTTGATGAGTTATAAATCTTTTCGTAGACGGAAATCTTATTTATGTTTATCATCAGAATATAAAAATTGGTCCTATCTTTAATACTGTTGAAATGTTTGCATTCCAACAGGTCAGATGTATTATTAATTTGGGGTTTTCCACACAGGATCACGCAGAAAAAAGTTGCCCAAGAGTTAAATGTCCTTCTGTCTTTCCCTCGGCATCAAAACTTTTCCAAAATTGGTCCTCAAATGTCCATAAATCTGCATCATATTGACTCCTACACTTTGTTTACCTTTTTTTAATTTTTTAAATTTTTTTTTATAGCTTTTCCAATAATGAAATTGGAATTTGCAAAAATTCTTCAGTATTCCAAAATTTCGTTATTTAAGTTTATGACAAAATCGAGACTTACACTTTGTCTTTATAAACATTTTGTAACACAGACTTTTTTTTATTCTCGATGGACTGTTGAGACTATTACTTATCTCACACCGGGTCAAGATGGATTAAAATTTATAATATTCATATTATTTACAATAAAATACATGAACCACATGAAATAGGCGTTATCACAGACTGGCGACAATACAATACAAAAAAACTATACATATCTAGTTTGGGCTAAAAATAATGTTTTACATTTGTGTTTAAAAGCAGTTGTACAAGATTTAATGTCATTAGGTAAAATATTCGATATTAAAGCACCTTTGTAGGTAAAACTCCTTTTAAACATTTCAGTCTTGTGTTTTAGGATACTTAGTTGGTTTTTAGTAGAGGAGTGCGTGATTCAACTATAAACTTCTGAGACTGAGCTAAAAGTAATCAGATGATTTGGTGCCAGGTTGTTATGAACTTTGTACATGAGGACTGTTTCGTTGTATTTTACTCTGTCTTTAAAAGGTAACCATTTCAGTTTTTAAAAAATAAAGTTTTAGTATCTCTATCTTACGGTAGGTGCAAGAACACCACCGTTAGCTGTCAAATATGCCGTCTTCAACAATGTGGAAGCTACACATAACAATGGTGGATTACAGATTACCTCGTGGCACCAGCAGTCCATGCGCGCTTCCGGTTTTAAAATTTCTTGTAGTAGGAATTATCAAACTTCACAATACGTTACACTTCCATTAATATTTATGCTAGTGGTCATGGTTTTCTGGACCATTCCATATACTATAAGGCATTTAGTTATCCTGGTCTAATCTGTAGGCTTCAAAATCCCTCCTGATAGTCACAGGGCAGACTAGAATGAAGTATGTATATGATGTGGGCCAACTTCAGGACTACATCAGCTATCAATAATGGGTTTCCTAATGTTTAGGGATGGGATTTCGCTAATGCTGGAGGTAAAAGGTACCTGATCCTTCCTGCAAGTCATAGCTGTTGCTTGAGGATTCGCACATGTTTTTTCATCTGCAGTTCCTCTGAGTCTGTGGAATCGTCCATCCCACATTTACCCACTGCTGCCATACGCCTGGCATCCACCAAGTTATTCAATTGGTTTGGTATTTATGGTGTGTAAACCAAACGTGAAATACAACCTGTCATATTTCTAATCTCTCCTTGCTTTGTGATCATCCATACATCTGACACCTCACAACCTAACATAATGACAGATAAATCAGCCAAACCGATCCTCTGCCAAATTTTGTCAAAAAGAAAGTACAAGAGAATCACTTCTGGATACCTCCTTCACTTGTCATCTCTATGATGATGTAAGCATCCTTTGTATTTTCCTGTCTTTTCCCACATTCCGCTGGTGAGTATAATTCCCCTAACTCATGCTGATCCTCGGGAATTAGCCTGACCAAAATGTCCATTAGATTTCACCAATGAAGTAAGCAGCCGAACTGACTGTGATATCAACTGAACTCCTTTCTTACTGAATAGCTGTTCCTGGTTTGAAATATATTGATTAACTCAGCCTTACTAGTAAAAGTGGTTGGCCCTGGTATGTCACATAAATTAGGACGTATAACGAATTACACGAGAACGTCAAGACAAGGCAATCCCATAAACGTACAGATCAACCACCACAAAAATCATTCTAAAATGACCATACCAGTTGCTTATATTACGCGCAAACGTCATCACAATTGCATGTATTTGTTGCAAAGTGCGATAATTTAAAGCATGCTTTTAGTTTCAAGAAATATCCACATTTATATAATAGATAGACTTTCGTTGAATTACTAATTTTTTTCTTCTTCAAGAACATGAGTCAGACATGCTATTTTGTCTATTTTGATTTAGATCAAATAAAGCATTGGACAATGATGAATGGTTTGTATATGAATATTTTTGCTTAACAATCTATCTTGTGTACCGAGTTAACCTACGTGACAAACGAAAGGGTGATAGTACCTTGAATCGGATATCCTTTCTCTCAAATCACAATGGTCTTAATTTCCTATGCCCTATACAGTGGCTTCCTCCTTAGTTGTACAAAACCCATTTTTATATTCATTGTTTAACTATACAGATACAGACAAAGGAAGGAATGCTCTATGTTTCATAAAAAAGTACACACTTTCACTGCATTTATGAATGGATGATATGATATAAATATTATCTTTTCTCCTCCTGAATTGAGAAAAGTCCAAACTTTTCGGGAAGAAACGAATAAAGAAAATTTGTGTCATATTTCACGGTATTGTTTTTGTTCTCTGTCTGAAGAAGAAAAAGAAATACTTTATTTCACTCAGGTCAAGAAATGACATATACGATAAATACACATACGTTTACAAATGTTATTTTGAGTCTAGTTGAATGGTGCAAAGAAAACAGTAGAAGAAAGACGATGAAGTGCAGCCAATTCTTTAAGATATATTTACATCATTTGCAACTTATTCTGTTTTTATACTATGCCTCAATTCGGTACAACTGTCGGAAAGAGGTACAGACATGAGTATGAGTATTAGCTTTACAGAATTCCATGTACAGTTTTCCAAACAATAATATAAAACGTGAAAAAAGAAGGATACATTACAATATTATTATTAGACCCCTTGAGAAGCGGTCACTTAGTACTGTGAAAAACGCAATATTTTACTGCATTCCATGAGTTCTTCTATAGGCAAATAGTAGAAAGCGTGAGTAAATTGTATTTTTATCAGATGTGTAAAACCTTTGTACCAAACCAAGTGTTCATTATTACTGAGAAACACCATAAAGTGTCGATTCCTAAGTCATTTTCAAGACGTTAAAATTCATCTGCTCTTACGAATTATAAATCAGATTAAAGATCTTTTAATTGTTTTCCTTGTTAGCCATAACTTTTATTTTGCACATTGTCTCCGAGAAAGTGCCTTTCATTCAAGAAATGAATGAATTTCATTTTGAAGACTCAAGACTGTATAGAAAACAATCGTTTGTTGAAGATTAAAAAACACATTGATACATAGTTTTGCCTGTTTTGACATCTAATTCTGGCCACAATGAGTTGATTGTATATCTGTAGCAGTGGCAAATGTGATGCTATTTAACATTTATAAGGAAAAACGACCAGATTTTAAGTTAACCTCTGGGAAAATTTATAAGTTTCCATACCAAAGGTTAATTCTGACAAATCCAACTTTTAAAGAAATTGGTTAGTTTTGTTTTTCTATGAAGCAAGTGGTCGAGTGTACGGAATTCATCACTGTCTATTGATCATTATTTGGAAAATACTAGTAACCTATTTTTGGCACATTTAGGAGAGCGCAAAGTTAGTGCCATTGAGACCAACTTACCTAAATAAATCGTGATGGAAACCTAATCAAAATTTAACGTGATATATCTCGCATAAAATGCGAGAGAATTCATTAAAAGAAATCAGAAACATATTTGCATTCTAAATTGTTTAGAAAGAAGGTTCACTGAAGCTAAGTTATTTCGGGTACTTAAAGAAATGTAACCACATCTTGGAGACAGTCATTAGCACATGATCGAATTCAGGAATTATAAACAAGGCACCTCAAATAGACACAACACCTCCCGTTTCTTTTAATACAACAAATTAGATCTTCCCCAAACAGTTCTTGCAATATTGTCTGTTTATGCTGCGTCGGGTTAAGTAGCAAACGCGTGTAGCTGTTTCCGGCGTTTAGAAGTCGTTGTTGTTGCCGTTGTGGTAGTGATCGTTTGAACAGGTGCAGTGATGGCCGGAGCTAATCAAAATGGACCAGGGCCTTTTCGATAATGATGGAAAATATACCTCACGGATGTTTTGTAGAAAAGCCACGATGGTGTTCCGATTGGGTTGTAGTCTTTGTTGTAGTGGTTCGTATCGCTATAGTTGTGGCTGGAGCCGGTATATCAATGGTCGTAGCCAGTATAGTGGTTGTTGGAGTTAGTGTAGTAGAATTTCCAGCCTTGTACAACCATTCTCATAGTTGGCACCAAATTGTTAGACTTATATTGTTCAAATGAGGTCACTAGACAACTGTTTCGAGTTAGACTTAAGAACTCTGATTCATTATTATTTTTGTTCTTTTGAGGGATTTCAACTTATGAAATAAAACAAATTTACAAGCAGCTTGAAAAGGTTTACTTGAAGACCGTACTTTCAGTTTTTGTCTATATTGCGAAACTCGACCTTAGCAAGGCAGTATTATATATAATTTCTTACAAGGAATTCAATAATAAAAATAGGTCATTCTCGTTATAATGACAAACTTGGTGGGGAGGGGGGGGAGCAAAGGCCTTGCAATGACACAATTTAATGGCAAGAATTGCATGATTTGGTTTGTGATTCCCATTGCTAGTATTTGTACATCACTTGGTTAGGACATTCTTCAGCATTAATAGCAGTCAACGTGTACGAAATGTAAAATCCTTACCCCGATTTCATATCATGACACACATATGAGGCAGAAAATCACGCCTAACATGTGATAAATATAAAATCATGAAAATAAAACTGAAAAGAGACAGAGTGGAAGGAAGGGAAGGAGGTGTTTGTTTGCTAGAATTACTCAGTGAGGTAAAAATAACTGAATCGAACTTGAGGCTGACTTATGAACAGCGTAGACTAAAGACAAAAAGGTCACATGACCTATTATAAAAAGTGGTTGACTCATCACGAATTAATTGAACAATCAAAACAAATTATTCCTACCCAAGCGCCCTCTGTAAAGAATTATATTGCCTTGTATCATCCCCATTTATGAGCCCCATGACTGTATACTCTATATATTATACTGATGTCGTAAATTTATTTTTATGCTGCGGTATAAATCCACTTATCACTACATGGCGTGCCTGTCATCACATAGGCAGTTTCCCCGCATGTGCCAGATGAGCTTGTTGTGAATCGTAACTCGACCTCACTTATATCCATTGGCTAAAATTGAGGAAAAAAACCCACTACTTAATTATTTATATAAAGAATAAGAGAAATATAGAAAAATATAAACTTAAAAGAACACGACACCCCAAGTTATCGGATGGCTGAATATGGAGGTGTAAATTGTTGAACCACAATACGGTAGCAAAGCATATTTTGGGGTAATAGTGAAATGAAGTTTCCATGTCTCACAGTAATATTGTGTGGGTAATAGTGACTTGAAGTTTATTGCTTACACCGTAACATTCTGGGATAATAGTGGCATGACATTTCAATGCTTGCGTAGTGCCATTCTGTGGTAATAGTGACATTAAGTTTTGAATACCTCCGCAGTGACATTCTGCGGTAACAGTGATATCAATATTCCATGCCTCTAGGGTGACATTACGGGGTAATAGTGGCCTGAAGTTTCCGTGCCTCCGCAATGCCATTCTTGGATAATAGTGGCGTGAACTTTCAATACCTCCGCAGTGGCATTCTGCAGTAATAGTCAGATGAAGTTTCCATGTCTTCACGGTGGAATTCTCGGGTAATAGTTGGATAAAGTTACCATTCGACCACAATGACATCCTAGGGTAATAGTGAGATAAAGCTTCCAAACCTTCACGGTGATTTTCGGGGGGTAATAGTGACATGATGTTTCGATGCCTATACAGCGACATTCTGGGGTAATAGTGAGATGTGGTTTCAATACCTCCAAGGTGACATTTTGTGGTAAGAGTGAGATCAAGTTTCCATGTTTCCATGACATTCTGGGTTAATATTGGCATGAAGTTTTAATACCTCCGTCGTGATGTTCTGTGGTCATAGTGAGACGAAGTTTCCATCTCTCCACAGTAATATTCTCGGGTAATAGGGACATGAAATTTCAATGCTTTCACAGTGGCATTTTGGGGCAACAGTGAATTGGAGTTTCAATGCATCTGGAGTGACATTCTGAGGTGATAGGTGATATAATTTGTCAGTGCCTTCAGAATGATATCTTGTGTTGAGGAAACATGGTCTGTGAGTAAGTCATAGTTATGATATCTTGTGTTGAGGAAACATGGTCTGTGAGTAAGTCATAGTTATGATATCTTGTGTTGAGGAAACATGGTCTGTGAGTAAGTCATAGTTACAGTTACTTAATTTGTTTATAAGACCGGCATGCATAACGGAATACTTCCGTTCACCAAAGAGGCAGGCTATGAGGTGATTTTTTATTTGTAGGCTTCTAAGTCATCAATTTGACTTATGTCATTTTTCAAATTATTCGAAAATAATAGCGCTGATAGAAAAAAAAGAGATTTTTCGCGGTAAGTTTTAAGCAACATAAAGGTTAAATAAACTCTTAAAAAAAACTCTGAAACCTCTTAGTGCTAATAATTCTGTCAGGTATTTCGGTACAAGACTATGCACTACTTCGTTTCTTTTAAGACTATAAGTTTATGTTCATGGTGGCGGCACAACAAGGGTATCTATCAAACTTCTTGAGACAAATGTTCCAGGTTTAAACTTCTCATTAACGCCGATACTATTCTTGCGTTTCATTAGGAATTATTTCCAATCAAATGCTTTCGCTATTACTACACCCATCCTATACCACGTCTGTATATTCCAATATTGGTCCTATAAACGATATATGCATATAATTTAAACATCTCACGAATACTATTGGGTTTTAGTTTTCTTAATAATCTAAGCATTTTAGTGCATCTACTCAACTGATTCTCATCGTGGTGATACCATTTCCCATCCGAGCTGATGGTTACAACAACAAGTGTATGTTGATCACAAAAGCTGAGTTGTTTACCTTGATAAACAGCAATTGGATAAATCTAAAAAAATCAATTGGTAAAGAGAACGTCTTCGAGCTTATTAGAATTGAAAGTGACTTATCATTGTTTGGACCAATCAGAAAGTATTATCAAATTGGTATTTATATATCTTTTAATGAGAATTGGGTTATCTTAACTTTAAATATAAAGCTGCCAGCTGCAAAAAAAGTATTGTTAAACAAGTCAGTTTCTCCGAAATATTATTGATATATATTTAGAAATGTAAAGGTTCTAAGACTGATCCTTGGGGTATTCTATTGTGTTCTACCAATAAATGATTTTCAAGTCATAGTGCAAAGTACTGTACAATTTCATAAGTTAAACGTTTGTATATCAAAATCTCTATGCCAAATCATGTGAATGTCTTAGATATGCCGTAAAAACTATGCAAGTGTATTCACGAGAATCGAGATATTTTTTTGAAAAATATTTCAATTAACTGTACATAGTTAAATGACCAAGTTAGGAGCCTGACTGAAATTTATTTAATAGTTCTTGTTCACGAAGATAAGATGTGTTTAAATACAATTCTTTCAAGTATTTTACCAACACAACTCAGCAAAACTACTAACCTATAATTATTAACGATTTTAGTATCACCTTTTTACAAACGGGATTGGCATGTACCTCTTTCCAACTGTCCGAAAACATTTTTGTGATATTGACAAATTCAATAAAATGCTTAATGAAAGAGAAATCGAATTGGTAACACTTATTAGTATTCTATGGATCTGAACCGGAAGCTTTATTTATCAGTAAAAAAAAATGTATGATATGAAGGACTGACGTTTTCGGTGATAACGGGAACGGTAAAGGTATTGTTTGTTCTTGAGGCAAGTGAGCTATATCAGTATTGGAATCATCTAAATCACTTACAGATAGTCTGTCTGTATTGCATAAACGCTGACATTAGTATATCTACTATCAGAAATACTTCCAAACCGTACACAATGGATGATTGAAAACAGGGTGTAGTGACACTAGAAGTCAAAACTTTTAGCGCCAAGTCCAAAGCAGACACTGAAATCACCCTCAAGGTGTTGAGTCTACGTGTGGATGATCAAATCTCAAAAGGATTAAAAAGCATGGAGCAGAGCTTCCAAGATCTAAGTAAGGAGATACGAGCAGAGATTCAGCCCATTAAGGATGAAGTTACATCAGTGAAGAAAGAGATGAAGGGAGAAAAAGAAAATATGGTAGGAATAGAAGGAGGGATTCAAGTAGTGAGAAAGAACATAAGTGAGGTAAAGGAGGGCTTAGATTCTCAATCAGAAAGGATGAATTTGCGTGAAAGTGAAAAGCGGAAACAATGGCAAGAGCAGATTGGGAAGAATAAGAGAGTCCGAGATGAAAAATTACTATTAATGGAGAAAACAGGAGAGGAAGTACAATTTTCTCATATATGGTGTTCAGGAAAACCCAGAAGAGAAAGCATATGATGTTGTTAGAAATTTCTTGCCAACTGATTTAGGGCTTGAAGATGAAATTGTAAATAATATCTTTCTTTTGAAATGAACATAGGCTACTATACAGAGATTCAAATATAAAGGCACCCAGAACAATCACTGTGAAATGTTCCAATATATTGCAATCAAATCTGACATGAAAGAAAGTTTTACATTGATTTGGGATCAGTGGAAACCATTATTCCACAAATAACCAAGAAAACAGTGTTATGATTCAAATCAGCGTTTTATAGCATGATGCACATTGTACAGTATAATGTGTTTGTAATATATGATGTCACTCCATTCTTGATCAACTGATATGATTTGAAAACTTTCTCTCTCTCTCTCTTAAATTGATTGGTATGTCCTAGTTTTTAATTTGAAAACCTATACTCCGAGCCAGGTGGAATATAGGGGAGATGAAAATCATAGGTAATCTATTTATGATCAATTAAAATAAAACAAAATTTAGAAAAAGAAAAAGATTGAATAAGGGTAGGAAAAAAATCACTTACATTACAACAATATTCATTCAAAAATATAGCTTTTTCGGCATCAGTTAAAGCAAAGTCATGTATACTTTGTTGTTCCATTTTCAGTAGTGGTCGGATTAGGTGATGATCTTTAATTAAATATCTCACAGTTTTTCCAAAATTGCTTCACATAATTTGTTCTAATTTGAAAATTCTCTAAATTATGATATTTTTAGGAAAAAGATTTTTAGCACGTTTTTTTCAGATTGTCAATTCGATTTCTACATTGCTTATATCTAAGAGAACTAATTGGCTTCTTTTCGTATGTCGGTCTCGTTTCCTAGTTATTTTCCGTATGACATTATCGCACCATGGCTAATAAGAACGTATGCTAACATTTTTAGGTAGAATACGTTCGTGAGCTAAATTTATTATCGCATTAGTGAATAATATAGCTACTTCAAATCACCAAAGATCTCAACCAATCAACATTCCTTATTAAAGTAGTCAATTTCACAAAATCAGCCCAGAAATTTAACCAGCTTTTTCTTGTTTAAAATGATTTGATATGGTAATCAAATTGAATAAATACACAGGTAAGATTATGGCTGCTAATCTCTTCCTCAACGCCCATTGCCCGAGATTTAAACACTTTAATTTTATCAGTCACTACAACAGGATCGGTAAGCATTGAGGAAGTGGATTACAAGCATTTCCTATTAGACTATTAGGCTATTAGACACACTTTTCCTGTACCCAAATCATTTCCAATCTCGGATGCTATTAATTCAAGGCACTCTGTTGCTGCCAAATAGCACAAGCATAAATGAATATACCTCTCTCTCTCTCTCTCTCTCTCTCTCTCTCTCTCTCTCTCTCTCTCTCTCTCTCTCTCTCTCTCTCTCCTAAGTAATTTCGATGTTGGGATATTGGGAAATATTTGTTTGTTTGTTGTTGGTTTCAACAACACTTTTAACACACTATTGGTTGTATCATGCCTAGGAAATGGGAGCTAAGTGCCTTTCCCGTGGACCCACAAAGGCAGTCAACCAGGCTTGTCTGGGCGGGTATCGAACCTGCGACCCTTTGATCACATATTGGGCGCTCTGCCAGCTGAGCTTGCGGGAAATGAAAAAAATAAAATATCAAACTTTGCATATCAAAGGTGAGACTAAGATATGTCCAGTGCAACGCCAATATCTCCAAACTTAATAAATCTGTTTCAATATATCCTTTTTTGTATCGAATGCTTCCGAGATTACATTAATCTCTTCCATACCTTTTTTCTTAGTAAAGGACTAAGTTTGCTGATAAACATCTTTGTAGATAAGACATTGTTCTACAAGGACGCCAGCAGAGAGAAAATATTCAGGATAGAAAGATACAACCCGGTTTGATATAAATTCATAATTTGGTAAAATTTTATCTACTTTTACCAGATTCTGAGAGAGAGAGAGAGAGAGAGAGAGAAAGAGAGAGAGAGAGAGAGAGAGAGAGAGAGAGAGAGAGAGAGAGGTGGGGTGGGGGTGGGGAGATCAGGGTCCTAACACTTTTGTTTATAAATACCGAACAAAATTTGATATTTACATTATAGACCAACATTTTTTAAATTTATTTTATAGACACTAATGATAAACCGCCATATGCCTTATACTATACAGGTCACTCACTCGATGTCTATTCTTCAAAACAAACTAATCAGGCTGACCACGCCTGCGTATTTCTTCGCAAATTGGGGAAATTTCCGTGGTTTTTGTGGACTTTAGTCAGAAATGGCTTTTTGATGATTTTCTCATCAAATGCGCAAATCTTTGACCCAAATTGTATCCCGCTTAACGTTTTTTATGTGCACCACTAAATGTTGATATGTCGCCATAGATGTGTATCATATGTGAAAAAGAATTTTACGTATGTAAAACAGTTAGACTTTATTTAACATATGCGAGAAAAGAATTTTACATATCTAAAATATAGTTAACGTATGCGAAAAAGAATTTTACACATGTTAAAAATAGTGTCACATATGTAAAAGAGGACTATTTCACACATGTTAAGTTCTCGTTCACATATAATAATTATTTTCACATATTTACTCTTCATAACGATTGCGAAATAATTACTGATTTCACGTATTTAAAAAAGAATAACATGTGCGAAAAATAATTGTACCAAGGGGAAGAGAGTGTAACAATATTTTCTCACATATGCAATAAAAGATTGTTTTGATTGTAAAAGACTGGAGGTAATAAAATACAACAAATCTATACAATTCTATTTTGGACTAAAAATAATGTTTTACATTTGTGTTTAAAAGCATTTATACAAGATTAAATGTCAGTAGGTAAGATATTCAATATTAAAACAACATTGTATGTAAAACTCCTTTTAAACATTTTTGTCTTGTGTTTTGTGATACTTAGTTGATTTTTAGTAGAAATTCTGAGACTGTGGTAAAAGTATTCAGATAATTTGGTGCCAGGCAACTTTGAACTTTGTATATGAGAACTGTTTCGTTGTATTTTACTCTGTCTTTAAAAGGTAACAATTTGAGATTTTGCAACACTGAATTATTTGGGATCTCTATCTTACTGGCAGGTTCAAGAACATCGCCGTTAGCTGTCAAATATGCGGTCTTCAACAATGTGGAAGCTACACACAACAATGGCGGATTAAAGATTACTTAGTTGTACCAGCAGTCACTGTGCGCTTTCGGTTTTAAAAGTTCTCGTAGCAGTAATGTATCAAACCCCACAATACGCTACACTCCCATTAATATTTTTGCTAATGGTCATGTTTTTCTGGATCAAGCTATGTACTATAAGGCATTTAGTTATCCTGGTCTAATCTGTAGACTTCAATATCCCTCCTGATGGACACGTAGCCAACAATGGGTGCTGTAAGTCCTCGATGTGGGCCAACTTCAGGACTGCACCAGCTATCATAAATGGGCTTCCCGTCTTTTAGAGATGAAAGTTCTATAATCGTGGTGGTATAAGGTACCTGATCCTCGACAGTAAATAACCAGAGGGTATTTCATGACTTTACTGCTAGTCGCACTTGTTGCTTGAAGATTCGCGCATGTTTTTCCATCTGCAGTTTCTGTGAGTCAGTGGAATCGTCCATCCCACATTCACCCACTGCTACAATACGTCTGGCCTCCAACAAGTTATTCAATTGATGTACGCATGATTTGTCCTCCTGTTTGGTATGAAAGCTTGGTATTATTGTGTGTAAACCAAACGTGAAATACAGCTTGTCACATCTTTAATCTCTCCCTGTATTGTGGTCATCTGTACAGCCAGAAAAATTTGATTCTGGTAGACGTTAGGGTGACGTTGACATCTGACACCTCACAATTTAACATAATGACAGATAAATCAGTCAAACCGATTCTCTGCCAAATTGTGTCAGGAAGAAAGTACGGGAGAATAACTTCTGGATACCCTCCTTCACTTGTCTTCCCTATGATGATGTGAGCATCCTATGTATTTTACTGTCTTTTCCCACATTCCGCTGTTGAGTCTAACTCCCCTAACTCATGCTGATCCTCAGGGTCTAGCCTGACAAAGATGTTCATTACATTTCTCCAATAAAGAAAGTACTCTGATGCATATGTATCTAGAATGAACACATCATCCGCATTTGGAAAGCTCATCACAGCCCGACTAACCAAAGCTGATTTAGGTTGTTCATACCACCTGGTTAATTTGTGTATCCAGTTAAAAACACCTTTACGACTTATTTTTAAAAAATGTGATTAGCGACATAAGCAGGAGCAAGAGTTCAAACGAGAGAGAGAGAGAGGGAGAGAGAGAGAGAGAGAGAGAGAGAGAGAGAGAGAGAGAGAGAGAGAGAGAGAGAGAGAGAGAGAGAAAGAGATACAGTATCAATACACAATATATCACAATGTTTTGTAAATAATTTATATGAAAGCAAAACTAACTAAGATATAAAAAAAATTTGACACTACTGGATAGGGGTGAATTATGTCTCTCTTTCTGCAGAAAATAGTTACATTGTTATGTTAAACTCCGGACAAGATGAATGGTATAACCGTAACTAAACCCGGTGCAAAGCAGATTATATAAAATCAATTATAAAATGAATTAAATTTGTGGAGAATATTATACGCATACATTTCAAGATAAATCATAATCCATTGCTTAAATTTAGAACTGGAAATCGTCTGAAAGTACATCCAGCTTGTTACGACCAGGGGTAAATGTAACAAAAGAAAAGACTCAAACAATCTTTCAAGATTTAAAATACAAATATTTAATTTCCGAAAATATTAAAATATTTCAACAAACAATCAAAGTGAAAGAATTAAAAATAACTTACAGTATAGAATATCCTTAAAAGTACTAAATTGTTCTATTGTTCACTGATCCGGAAGTTAATCCAAAATATTCCGAATGAAGAGTATTCCGAATGAAACCACCAAATTGTTGGCGTGTCTACAAGAATAAGTTATATCCAAAATATTATTAATTCCAAGTAATCCTTGTGAATATGGAATATCACACAAGTTCTAGAAATGTTTCCGCTAATTCCAACGGAGCTGAGTAATTCTCAAAGTTGAAGTAGCAGTGCTAAATCCAAAATGTACTGTATATCTCTGAAGCAGAATAATCACACACAAAATGAACCAATCTCGTTTATGACCTCTCAGGCTGAACGTACTATAGAAGAATGACGAACGCACTGATTACATCTTATTTATAGTTTTCTTAATCTGCGTCTTACAAACAAATAAAATCCATTCCTTATACCGTCTCAAATCAACATCTAGCACTGCGATCTTATTCTAACTTCTGGTCAACAAAATGAATCATTCTTAGACTGCGAAAACCAGGTCAGGTCAAGTTCAAAACTCACGCGATGAATCACGTGACATGACTAATGCTTCAAACAACAATATTGATTTTTTCCCAGGACCAATGTACTGGGTCACATTGAAATTACCGTATATGCGCACTCTGCAAAACGACACCTATTAGACTATTATACAGAGGTCATAAACCAATAAAACTATACTATTATTTAAAAGAAATGATACATAATTCCGTAACAAGCTTCACTTCGCTCGTTTTATCTTTTTATAAATGTTTGGGTTGAAAATCTTTCCAACTTCAGTTCTTGACTAGATTCTGTCTTTGAAAGCAATGTTAGTGGAGTGATTGACGTACTGTTTCCTGTTAGTTTTTTGAATTAAGAGGAATAACACCTGCAAGGAAAGAAAAAGAAAGTCAACGAGTCTTCCATATTTGATGAATGTTTCATCGGAAGTTAACACTTAATCTGCCATGCCTTATAACGTCCGCACAATGTGGAAGCTACAATCAACAATGGCGGATTCCAGACTACATAGCGGCAAAAGCAGTCCCTGTATAAGAGCATATAGCAGGAACCGCATCAAAGCCCACAATACACTACAGTTCGATTAAACTGAAAACCATTTCAGCTCCAAAGTTTGAAAAGGCTTGTTACATTTCCAGACAGGAAGTAGTTACTTAGCCCTGCATTCACAAAATTAATCGAACTGACTGCACGCACAAACTCAAATATTTCTTGTTACAAAATTATCTGTTGATAATTTCTTATGAAATAACTGTCCCTATTGAATAACATTCTCTTACTAAGTAATTCGCAACTTTCAATTATATTTTATAAAAATGTGTTTATTCCTTTACATTTCATCAGAGGACATGAGTAGTACCAGACATACTTGCTGTAGGGAATATCACTTAAAAGGCGTAAGTTAAAGAAAGTTTATGAAAATAACGCAGATGACAAAATGTGCTTCAGTTGCTTGAGTATACCTAAAACTAAGTCAGTACGTAAAGATATAATGTCTCTTTGTATTCAGACATAACCATTATTGTTAGCGACAAGCACTGCATTTGTCGTGGTAAAAAGAGGAAGACGAATGAATCACGTTCCACTTTCACTTTCTGCTGAATCATTGTAAATGCCTGATTATAGAATTGTATTATTTGATTTTCTTCAATCGGATAATTAGATCATGGAGCAAAGTTTCTGGTTGGCCCTTGAGGGACACATGGACTTTATGTGCATTGTTTGTGTCGAAAGCGTCATTTACCTCCTTCTCAAATACCATTGACTTTATATATTGTACCGTGAAGATTCTAAAGAAGTTGAATCGGGTGTTAGGCTTTATGCACTCATAAGGTAGGACAATTCAATTTGTTTTGGTGGGTATATTTGATGTGAAAATCTTGGAAGCGTTACTTTTTTTTGACGTATGTGTACGCAAGATATCGATACCAAATCAAAAAGTTTCAGTGTAAAATGTAAACGATTTGTCTTCATTTGTATGCGCTTTCATGTTTTCTTATACAAATTTACCGAAAGACAATCATACATACAACATTGTTGTGTCAGGGAACTATTTATATGTAAAAATTATTGTTCAAATCATAATAACCAATATTGTCCATCTTTTTTTTCTCTCTCTCTCTGGCGATTGAGTTTGTGTATGAAATCCTGAAGGAGAGGCGTATTTAAGCTGTGGTCTAACTGAGGCTTTATAAGGAGTTGATCGTACGACTTCATGTTGGTCCTGACGTTTCTTCAGTGAATACCAAGAATTCTAGTGGCACTATTTGTTATTCTCAAGATATGGTGGTTCCAGTTCAAGTCGTGGACAATATCTACACCATTTAGCATGATTTACAGCTGCTAATTTCTCACCATATAAAGTCTGTATGTGCAGAAGTGGGTTTTTGTTATAGAGATAAGTAAGACTTGTCAGTTACCAGAGTTCAAATCCATTTCCAACAATGTCCCCCCATTTTTTCAAGAGTAGCCAGGTCTTGTTCAAGATTTGTACAGTCTGAGTTATTACCAATAGTGAGGTATAGGGCATCTGCAAATAATCTTTCTTTCGAATTTTGATTTCAGGTAAGTCACTGATTTGTACTTGAAAAAGAATGGGTCCCCAAACAAAGCCTTAGGGTATTTCTGATATAACTAGTCTCTCAAATGAGAACTTACCGTCAGGTCTTTGCTCACTGCCTGCGTCCTATCAGGAACGTTTTAACATAATGTGGTGTCTTATTTCTGAAGCCCGGTTGATCAATTTAAAAATTAGCTTTTGATAATTTATTTTATGAAAAGCTTTGATAACTCCAGCAATGTAATGTTAGTCTGAATTCCCTATAATGAATTGCTAACCAATTATTAATCTAGTTCTATCGAATGAGTTTCACGTAACTATTTCTCACGGATTCCATGTTGTGTGTCACAAAGTATGTTGTGTTTGTTGTGAAGTGCTTCATTTAGTTTGATGTTACTATATATTTCAACAAAAATGTATGTAAGTGAAAGTGGTCTATAGTTTCCTGCATTGTTTTTTCCCCTTCGTTGAACAAAGGGAATACATTAAATTGCTACCAATCAGTTGAAATTGGACTTGAATTTAAGGTTTGATTTTTGTTTAATAGATAATCAGAAGAATAGGTGCTGAATAGGTTCTGTGTCACTATAGGAGTTACTGAATCAAGATCAATTGCTTCTTGCGGGTTCAAGATTTACTAACAGTTAGTAGTATGCTTTTGACAATGATCTATGCCTAGCATTTTTGAATACTAACATTTGTATTGTCTTCTATCTGAGTATCCTTCAGAAGATATGAAATGTAATTATAAACTGACTTTTGACATTGCTGGCTCAACGACAAAGGTATGCTCAGGGTAAAAACTGACTGAAATTCGTTGTTAACAATTTCTTCCTTTTCGGAATTTCTGGTCTGTAGTATTTCACCTTGTAGCTTTTCTTCATTAACCGACACCATGAGAGTCCTTGCTAGAAATTTTAAAAAGAGAATAAAGTTTCTTCATTAAAAACTTACATTTGTTTTGCTTTACCGGATATGTTAAGGTTTGTATTAATAACAAGGATATCTTATAGAAAACTGTTGAATGTTGTCTAAAATTACACTTACGAATTGTTACAATCACAAGACAATGCAAGAATTTGTCTCTGATCAGTGCTGTTTAATTGTCACAAATTAAGGTCAAAATTCATATTTGAATTTTTGGAAGAGCAGAAAGGAACAAAGCTGTATTTAAACAACAAATTAACGAGTTAAAAGACAGATATACACTGGCATTACATGTTTTAGTGACATTTTCCCATTATCGGTTGATATATACATGTAGTAAAAACTCACAAAATTGAAATAGAATATACAATTCTAAAATCTCTCATCGATATTTCTTGAAAAGAAGGAGTAAATCTTATTTTGAGTTTAGTTTAAACAGATTTAATTGCCATAAAAGTAGTGCCTTTTTAAAAATGATGGAAAAACATGTTTACAATCCATTACAAAATACAAAATCACATGGCGAGTAAAATATAATTAATAACACGAATGTAAGAATAAATACAGAATAGACAAGAAAGTGAAACTAAAATATATGATATAAACCAGCGCAATGGACGGTAGTGGGAAAGGAAAGAAAAATAAATTTGTGGAGTTTGACCTACGTTAATTTGTGTAAATTTCAATCCATATAATTTGTATTGTCAACACATAAAGTATCTTGCAGCATAAAACAAATCTATATTGTTACTACCAGTTACATCCGATACACGTATAATAGTGGAATTTTTTGAATGTACAGCCTGTAATGAATTGATCATCGATGTAAACATTGAAAATAATTGAATAATAGATCAAATACAAATAAAATTGTTGGGGGAAGCATCATCATTATCATCATCATCTTTCTTGTTGTTGGTGTAATATGCAAGATGCATAACATAAATACGTTCTTCATGAGAAAACGATACACAGGATAGTTTCATTATATTCATAGTTCGAATAATTATTTATATATTATACTAAAACTAATAGGTATATCAATTAAATTAAACAAGTACATATTTTTAATGCAATGTAAATGTTATACATACATACATACATACATACATACATACATACATACATACATACATACATACATACATACATACATATAGACGAAAGCATAAATACTTGTATATAGACGAAAGCATAAATACTTGTATATAGACGAAAGCATAACTAATTATTCATCAGAACGTTCATACTTTCTCACATAATTTTCAACTTCAGTAAGTCTGGATCTATTTGTTGCATACGAAAGATATCCCCCCCCCCCGCAACAAAAGTGTATATAAGTCAAATAAATTAACCTCTGACAGTTTTTGCCATATATTAGCTATATGATGAAGATACAGAATACATTCAAACATAAAATGAATGCCATTAAGACATTGAATAGATTCAGCTTTATTTCATGAAGTTATTCGGCTACTTCCCCAAAAAAATTTCTAGTAGATATACCACATCTCTTTACTTTAATACTGAATTCTGAGTTGAGAACATAGATTGCAAATCTCCTATATTGTTTGCTGGCTATTGTACACTATGCTGTCAGCATTGTTCAATGTAACTTACATTTGATTTCTCACGATTTGTTTTCAGATTCTGATGTGATCCTGCAGATTTGTTTTATTTCCCGGATATCCATCTCAGTGACCATGATTTCATCGATGAAGTATCTACCACTTGACCGAAACTGGACACTGGAGGAAATCAACGACGAACATTTCAAAGTCGTCATTCCAGCTGTTTTATTTTCGTGATTGCCATGACAGTTAGAACAATAGGCAACTGTCTGGTCCTATACATATTTAAATTCAAGTACAAACCATCCAATCGTCGTTATTTCATCCTATGTCTCGCTGCCTGTGACTTATTTTTTGGCTTGTTTGGAATACCTTTCATGATTGTAGAAATGAGACTGAGATATGTTTTCGACGTTACCGCCTGTAAAGTACACCGATTTTCAAATTATTCGTTTGGATACTGCTCAGGCTTTATCGTAATGACAATCGCCATAGAAAGATATCTGAAAATATGCAAGCCGAACAGAACACAAATAACTATCAACATGGCGAGGAATTTGAGTTACTTTTCAATTCTCTATGGTATCGTTATGGCACTCCCTTCCGCTGTATTGTATGGGCAAAGTTCTATTCAGATGGAGATACAAAACTTAACGGCCACCGAGTGCTTTTATCAAGACATATATAAGGGCACCTTCTTCCCTTTGATATATCAAGCATTTCTCGCGTTTTTCTTTATAGGGGAAGTGGTTATTGTTTGCGTCTGTTACACTCCAATCATTTGTAGAATCAGAACTCAGAATGCCAGGCGGAAGATTACGTTTCAATGTGCGAGCATCAATAAATCTTTGGACTCATTAGAAGATATATCCAGTATATCTAATCAATTCACTATGACAAAGACATATAGTTCTAACGGGAACATTATTAAACTTAAATCAACCAAAATACCCATCGGCTTGCTAAAATGTTGTTCATTGTTGCTGCAATTTTCATTTGCAGTTATATCTCATACTTTGCTCTCACTTTGGCTGTTAATGCCGATAACAATTTCTTACGCAGCTTGAGACCCACGGAGAAAGCAGTTGTTGAGGTATTCTGGAGATTTTTCTTGATCAATTACTTTGCAAATCCGATCGTCTATGGATTCATGGACAGAAAGTTTCGTGAGGAATGTCAAAAAGTACTTTACATGATGATAAGAAGAAGCTAAAGACACATTATCAAAATCATGAATGGTGCATTATATGTGCATCACACTGGAGCCTTAACTCGACATTTATTTTCTTGCACGTCTTGTACTTTGTCTTGATTTGGAGCGCATCTACCATCATGGGGTACACCTTGATTGCACTAACATTTGATCTTTTTGTGTTCCGAATCAAATGAACTTTGAAGTTTCATGGAAAACGACATCTTGCTCCATAATGGCTGGTCATTTCGGATTTTATCTGAACAGAGTAAGGTTAATGAAGAAACAGAGGGGGAGATTGGTCTGACAAACGCAGGGTGGATATAATCTACTCAGTAAATCTGAAACAAGCCGTGTTTTATTTTGTCCTTTTTTCTTTCTCTTTGAGAAAGTACCGGAATTAATACAAATAAACTTCAGAACAAGATTTCAATAGATGCTTATATTACGCGCAAACATCATCCCAATTGAATGTATTTATTGCAAAGTGCGATAATTTCAAGCATGCATTTAGTTTCATGAAATATCCACATTTATATAATAGATAGACTTTCCTTGAATTACTAATTTTGCTCTTCAAGAACATGAGAAAGAAATGCTATTTTGTCTAGTTTGATTTGGATAAAATAAATCATTGGAAAATGATGAATGGTTTGGATATGAATATGTTTTAATTTTGCTCTTCAAGAACATGAGAAAGAAATGCTATTTTGTCTAGTTTGATTTGGATAAAATAAATCATTGGAAAATGATGAATGGTTTGGATATGAATATGTTTTGCCTAACAATCTATCTTGCGTACCGAGTTAACCTACGTGACAAACGAAAGGGTGATAGTACCTTGAATCTGGTATCCTTTCTCTCAAATCACAATGGTCTTAATTTCCTATGCCCTATACAGTGGCTTCCTCCTTAGTTGTACAAAACCCATTTTTATATTCATTGTTTAACGATACAGATACAGACAAAGGAAGGAATGCTCTATGTTACATAAAAAGTACACACTTTCACTGCATTTATGAATGGATGATATGATATAAATATTATATTTTTTCTTTTGTCAGATACAAGCATTTTTGAATGTGAGATATTATTTGCATTATATTTAATCTTTTGGTAGACACTTGCATATCAATTGGATACTTTGTTAGATACTTGCATATCATTTGGAAAATTGTGCGCAGTTGTGCACGGTTGAATTGCAAAAATGTGGGCGACTTTTCTCATCCTGAATTGAGAATAGTCCAAACTTTTCGTGAAGGAAAGAATAAAGAAAATTTGTGTCATATTTCACGGCATGTGTTTTTGTTCTCTGTCTGAAGAAGAAAAACAAATACTTTATTTCACTCAGGTCAAGAAATGACATATACGATAAATACACATACGTTTACAAATGTTATTTTGTGTCTGGTTAAATCGTGCAAAGAAAACAGCACAAAAAAGATGATACAGTGCAGCCAATTCTTTAAGATATATTTACATCATTTACAACTTATTCTATTTTTATACTGTGCCTCAATTTCAATACAACTGTCGGATAGAGGTACAGACATGAGTATGAGTCTTAGCTTTACAGCTTTCTATGTACAGTTTTCAAAACAAATGCGATAAAACGTAAAAAAAGAAGGATACATTATAATTATTAGACCCCTGGAGAAACCGTCACTTAATACTGTGAAAAACGAAATATTTTACTGTATTCGATGAGTTTTTCTATAGGCAAATAGTAGAAAGCGTGAGTAAATTGTATTTTTATCAGATGTGTAAAACCTTTGTACCAAACCAAGTGTTCATTATTACTGAGAAACACCATAAAGTGTCGATTCCTAAGTCATTTTCAAGACGTTAAAATTCATCTGCTTTTACGAATTATAAATCAGATTAAAGATCTTTTAATTGTTTTCCTTGCTAGCCATAACTTTTATTTTCTCCGAGAAAGTGCCTTTCATTCAAGAAATGAATGAATTTCATATTGAAGACTCAAGACTGTGCAGAATACAATCGTTTGTTGAAGATTAAAAACACTTTAATACATAGTTTTGCCTTTTATGACTTCGAATTCTGGCCAAAATGCGTGGATTGTATATATGTAGCAGTGGCAAATGTGATGCTATTTAACAGTTATAAGAAAAAGCCACCAGATTTTAAGTTAACCTCTGGGAAAATTTATAAGTTTCCATACCAAAAGTTTATTTTGACAAATCCAACTTTTAATGAAATTGGCTAGTTTTGATTTTGTATGAAGCAAGTGGTTGAGTGTACAGAATTCATCACTGTCTATTGATCATTATTTGGAAAATACTAGAAACTATTTTTAAGAGAGCGAAAGGTTAGTGCCATTGAGGCCAAGTTACCTAAATAAGTCGTGATGAAAACCTAGTAAAAATTTAACGTGATATATCTCAATTAAAATGCGAGACAATTCATTTAAAAAAATCAGAAACATATTTGCATTCTAAATTGTTTAGAAAAAAGGTTCACTGAACCTAAGTAATTTCTGGTACCTAAAAATATGTAACTACATCTTGGAGAGAGTCATTAGCACATGATGGAATTCAGGAATTATAAACAAGGCACATCAAAATAGAAACAACACCTCCCTTTTCTTTTAATACAACAAATGAGATCTTCCCCAAGCAGTTCTTGCAACATTGTCTGTTTAAGCAGCGTCGGGTTATGTAGCTAACACGTGTAGCTGTTTCCGGCGTTTATAAGTCGTTGTTGTTCCCGTTGTGGTAGTGATCGTTTGAACCGGTGTAGTGATGGCCGGAGCTAATCAAAACAGGCTAGGGAATTTTCGATAATGATTGAAATATACCTCACGGATGTTTTGTAGAAAAGCCACGATGGTGCTTTTGTAGTTTTGGTTGATATCGCTATAGTTGTGTTGGAGCCGGTATAGCAATGGTCGTAGCCAGTATAGCGGTGGTTGGAGCTAGTGTAGTAGAGGTTCCAGCCTTGTACAACATTTCTCCAAGTTGGCACCAAATTGTTAGATTTATATTGTTGAATCTAGGTCATTAGACAATTGTTTCGAGTTAAACTTAAGAACTCTGACTCATTATTGTTTTGTTCTTTTCGGGAATTTCAACTTATGAAATAAAACAAATTTACAAGCAGAGTGAAATGTTTACTTGAATACCGTGCTTCCAGTTTTAGCACATATGCGAAACTCGACCTTAGCAAGGCAGTATTATATATAATCTCTTACAGGGAATTCAATAATAAAAATAGGTCATTCTCGTTATAATGACAAACTTGGGGGTGGGGTGGGGTGGAAGCAAAGGCCTTGCAATGACACAATTTAATGGCAAGAATTGCATGATTTGGCTTGTTATTCCCATTGCTAGTAATTGTACATCACTTGGTTAGGACATTCTTCAGCATTGATAGCAGTCAACGTGTAAGAAATGTAAAATCCTGACCCCAATTATATATCATGGTACACATATGAGGCAGAAAATCACGCCTAACATGTGATAAATATAAAATAATGAGAAAAAAAAACCGAGAAGAGACAGAGTGGAAGGAAGGGAAGGAGGTGTTTGTTTGCTAAAGTTACTCAGTGAGGTAAAAATCGAGAAGTTTAAATAACTGAATTGAACTTGAGGCTGACTTATGAACAGCGTAGATTGAAGACAAAAAAAGTCACATGACCTATTATAAAAAATGGTTGACTCATCACGTATTATTTGAACAATCAAAACAAATTATTCCTACCCGAGCGCCCTCTGTAAAGAATTATATTGCCTTGTATCATCCCCATTTATGAGCCCCATGACTGTATACTCTATATATTATACAGATGTCGTAAATTTATTTTTATGCTACGGTATAAATCCACTTATCACCACATGGCGTGCCTGTCATCACATAGGCAGTTTCCCCGCATGTGCCAGATGAGCTTGTTGTGAATCGTAACCCAACCTCACTTCTATCTATTGGCTAAAATTGACGAAAAAATATTACTTAATTATTTATATAAAGAACAAGAGAAAATATAGAAAAATATAAACTTAAAAGAACACGACACCCCAAGTTATCGGGTGGCTGAATATGGAGGTGTAAATTGTTGAACCACAATACGGTAGCAAAACATAAAACATATTTTGGGGTAATAGTGAAATTAAGTTTCCATGTCTCACAGTGATATTTTAGGGGTAATAGTGACATGAAGTTTCCATGTCTCCGCAGTGATATTGTGTGGGTAATAGTGACTTGAAGTTTAATGCATACACCGTAACATTCTGGGATAATAGTGGCATGACGTTTCAATGCTTTCTCATTGCATTCTGGGGCAACAGTGAGTTGGAGTTTCAATGCATCCATAGTGACATTCTGAGGTGATAGTGATATAATTTGTCAGTGCCTCCAGAATGACAGCTTGTGTTGAGGAAACATGGTCTGTGAGTAAGTCATAGTTTAAGTTACTTAATTTGTTTATAAGACCGGCATGCATAACGGAATACTTCCGTTCACCAAAGAGGCAGGCTATGATTAGGGGTGATTTTTTATTTGAAGGCTTCTAAATCATCAATTTGACTTATGTCATCTCATAGATTATTCGAAGATGATATCGCTGATATAAAAAAAAATGTTTTTCGCGGTAAATCTTAAGCAACATAAAGGTTGAATATACTCTAAAGCTCTGAAACCATAGATTTTGAAGAACTCTTAGTGGTAATAATTCTGTTAGGTATTTCGATACAAGACTAGTCACTACTTTGTTTCTTTTAAGACTATAAGTTTATGTTCATGGAGGAGGCACAACAAGGGTATCTATCAAACTTCTTGAAGCAAATGTTCCAGGTTCAAACTTCCCATTAACGCCGATACTATTCTTGCGTTTCATTAGGAATTATTTCCAATCAAATGCTTTCGCTATTACTACACCCATCCTATACCACGTCTGTATATTCCAATATTGGTCCTATAAACGATATATTCATATAATTTAAACATCTCACAGGTACTATTAGTTTTTAGTTTTCTTAATAATCTAAGCATTTTAGTGCATCTACTCAACCGATTCTCATCGTGGTAATACCATTTCCCATCCGAGCTGATGGTTACACCAAGGTGTGTATGTTGATGACAAAAGCTGAGTTGTTTACCTTGATAAACAGCAATTGGATAAATATAAAACAATCAATCGTCAATGAGAACGACTTCGAGCTTATTAGAATTGAAAGTGACTTATCATTGTTTTTACCAGTCAGAAAGTATTATCAAATGAGTGTTTATATATCTTTTAATGAAATTTGGGTTATCTTAACTTTAGATATAAAGCTGTCAGCTGCAAAAATTATTGTTAAACAGTCAGTTTCTCCGAAATATTATTGATATATATTAAGAAATGTAAAGGTTCTAAGACTGATCCTTGGGGTATTCCAGCTTTAATTTTTATAATGGAAGATTTGCGTGAATGAACTATAACACATTGTGTTCTACCAATAAATAATGTTCAAGTCATAGTGCAAAGTACTGTATAATTTGATAAGAAAAACATTTGTATATCAAATCTCAATGCCAAACCGTGTGAAATGTCTTAGATATGCCGTAAAAACTATGCAAGTGTATTTACGAGAATCGAGATATTTATATTTTATTAAATATTTCAATTAACTGATACATAGTTAAATGACCAAGTTAGGAGCCTGACTGAAATTTATTTAATAATTCTTGTTCACAAAGATGTGTTTAAATACAATTCTTTCAAGTATTTACAAACACAACTCAGCAAAACTACTAACCTATAATTACTAACGATTTTATTATCACCTTTTTATAAACGGGATTAGCATGTACCTCTTTCCAACTGTCCTAAAAACATTTTTGTGACATCGACAAATTAAATAAAATGCTTGATGAAAGAGAAATCGAATCTTTAACACTTATTAGTATTCTTTGGATAATTCCATCTGAACCGGAAGCTTTATTTATCAGTAAAAAAAATGTATGATTTGAAGGACTTTGTTTTCGGTAATAACGGGAAGGGTAAAGGTATTGTTTGTTCTTGAGGGCAAGTCAGGTATAGCAATATTGGAATCATCTAAATCACTTACAGATAGTCTGTCTGTATTGCATTAACTCTAACAATATAGTATCTAATAACCAGAAATACTTTCAAACCGTACACAACGGATGATTGAAAACAGGGTGTAGTGACACTAGAAGTCAAAACTTTTAGCGCCAAGTCCAAAGCAGATACTGAAATCACTCTCAAGGTGTTGAGCCTGCGTGTAGATAAAAAAATCTGAAAAGGATTAAAAAGCATGGAGCAGAGCTTCGAAGATCTAAGTAAAGATATACAATCAGAGATTCAACCCATTAAGGGTGAAGTTACATTAGTGAAGATAGAGACGAAGGGAGAAAAAGAAAATATGGTAGGAATAGAAGGAGGGATGCAGGTAGTGAGAAAGAACAGAAGTGAGGTAGAGGAGGGCTTAGATTCTCAATCAGAAAGGATGAATTTGCGTGAAAGTGAAAAGCGGAAACAATGGCAAGAGCAGATTGGGAAGAATAAGAGACTCCGAGATGAAAAATTACTATTAATGGAGAAAACAGGAGAGGAAGTACAATCTTCTTATATATGGTGTTCAGGAAGGGAAAGCATATGATGTTGTTAGAAATTTCTTGGCAACTGATTCAGGGCTTGAAGATGAAATTGTAAATAATATCTTTCTTTTGCAATGCACATAGGCTACCATACAGAGATTCAAACATAAAGGCACCCAAAACAATCATTGTGAAATATTCCAACATATTGCAATCAAATCTGACATGTAAAAACATTTTACATTGATTTGGGATCCACAAATAACCAAGAAAAATGTGTTATGATTCAAATTAGCGTTTTATAGCATGATGTACATTGTACTGTATAATGTGTTTGTAATATATGATGTCACTCTATGCCTGATCAACTGATATAATTTGAAAACCAATATTCCGAACCAAGTAGAATATAGGGGAGATGAAAATCATAGGTTATATATATGATCAATAAAAATAAAGCAAAATTTAAAAAAAATAAAAGATTGATAAAGGGTAGAAAAACAATCACTTACATTACAATAATATTCATTCAACAGCATAGCTTTTTCGGCATCAGTTAAAGCAAAGTCATGGTGACTTTGTTGTTCCATTTTCGGTAGTGGTCGGATGATGGGTGATGCTCTTTAATTAAGTATCTCACAGTTTTTCCAAAATTGCTTCACATAATTTGTTCTAATTTTGAAATTCTCTAAATTATGAATTTTTTTATAGAAAAAAGCTTTTTAGCATGTCTTTTTAGATTATGAATACGATTTCTACATTGCTTATATCTAGGAGAGCTAATTGGCTTCTTTTCTTATGTCGTTCTCGTTTCCTAGTTATTTTCCGTATGACATTATTGTACCATGTCTGATAAGAACGTATGCTAACATTTTTAGGTAGAATACATTCGTGAGCTAAATTTATTATCTCATTAGTGAATAATATAGCTACTTCAAATCACCAAAGATCTCAACCAATCAACATTCCTTATTAAAGTAATCAATTTTACAAAATCAGCGAAGAGATTTAACCAGCTTTTTCTTGTTTAAAACGATTGGATATGATATTCAAGTTGAATAAATACACATGTAAGATTATGACTGCTGGTCTCTTCCTCAACGCCCATTGCCCGAGATTTAAACACTTTAATTTTATCAGTCACTGCAACAGGATCGGTAAGCATTGAGAAAGTACTGGTAACTCTGGTTTACTCTTGAATCAAATTTGTTTGATTATTGAGCTGTATTATGGAATTTAAATTATGAAAGCCTCAATTCAACAGGTTTTCATTTAAGTCGCCAACAATTATTTTCCCTTATTTTTGAACATATTTATTTATTTATTTAATTTTTTTTTTTTTTTTTTTTGGGGGGGGGGGGGGGGGGGGTGGAATATTCAGAGCATTTTCTACAGATACATTAAAATCGTTCCATAAAGTTGATCATTCTGATGGGGATCTGTATACAATTCCTATTAAACTATTAGACACACTTTTCATGTACCCAAATCATTTCCAATCTCGGATGCTTTTAATTCAAGGCACTCTGTTGCTGCCAAATCAGCACAGGCACAAATTAGTATACCCCCCCACCTCTCTCTCTCTCTCTCTCTCTTCTGAGTCATTTCGATGTTAGGATATTGGGAAATGTTTGTTTGTTTTCTTGTTGGTTTTAACAACTCTTTTAACGCACAATCGGTTGTACTATGCCTAGACAATGGGAACTAAGTTCCTTTGCCGAGGCAGCCGATCCAGGCTTGTCTGGGCTGGTATCGAACCCGTAACCCTTTGATCACATATCGGACGCTCTGCCAGCTGAGCTAGCGGGAAATGAAGGTCATCAAATATCAAACGTTACATATCAAAGGTTATTCAAAAAGATGTGTTTCAGTGCAACGCAATAATATCCAAAATATAATAAATCTGTTTCAATATATCCATTTTGCATCAAATGGTTCTGAGATTACAATCATCTATCCCATATTTATTTTTCATAGTAAAGGACTAAGTGTGCTGATACACGTCTTTGTAGATAAGATCATGTTCTACAAGAAAGCCAGCAGAGAGAAAATATTCAGGACAGAAAGATACAACCCAGTTTAATATATATTCATAATTTGGTAAAATTCTATCTTCTTTTACCAGATTCTGTAAGAGAGAGAGAGAGAGAGAGAGAGAGAGAGAGAGAGAGAGAGAGAGAGAGAGAGAGAGAGAGAGAGTGGGGGGGGGGGGCGAGATCATTTTCCTAACACTTTTGCTTATAAATACCGAAAAAAATTTGAAATGTACATTATTGACCAAGATTATTTGTTTTCATTTATTTTAAAGAGACTAATGATATCTTCATATTACTTATACTACAGATCTCTCACTCGATGTCTATTCTTCAAAACAAACTTATCAGGCTGACCACGCCTGCGTATTTCTTCGCAAATTGGGGAAATTTCAGTGGATTTTGTGGACTGAAATGGCTTTTTGATGATCTTTTCATCAAATGCACAAATCTTCGACCCAAATTATATCCCGCTTAGCGTTTTTTATGTGCACCACTAAATTTTTATATGTCGCGATAGATGTGTGTCATATGTGAAAAAATTGTTACGCATGTAAAATAGTTAGACTTTATTTAACATATGTGAAAAAAAGAATTGTACATATCTAAAATATATTTCACGTATGCGATTTTTTTTTACACATGTTAAAGATAGTGTCACATATGTAAAAGAGGACTATTTCACACATGTTAAGTTCTCGTTCACATATAATAATTATTTTCACATATTTACTCTTTTTAACGATTGCGAAATATATTACTGATTTCACATATTTAAAAAAGAATAACATGTGAGAACAATAATTTTACCTAGGTGAAAAGAGTGTAACAATCTTTTCTCACATATGCAATAAAAGATTGTTTTTACTTAGATAAAATAGTTTCCTTCATGTATGTGAAATAATATAAATATTTTCATACATATATGAATGTTTTACAGGTGTGAAATAGTTTTACTAATTACCTATGTTAAAAAGAATTTTACACTCCCATTAATATTTTTGCTAATGGTTATGGTTTTATAGATCAAGCTATGTACTATAAGGCATTTAGTTATCCTGGTCTAATCTGTAGGCTTCAATATCCCTCCTGATGGACACATGGCTGACTATGGATGCAGTAAGTCCTCGATGTGGGCCAACTTCAGCACTACATCAGCTATCATAAATGGGCTTCCTGTCTTTTAGAGATGAAAGTTTTCTAATCGTGGTGGTATAAGGTACCTGATCCCCGACAGTAAATAACCAGAGAGTGTTTCAGGACATTACTGCTAGTCGCACTTGTTGCTTGAAGATTAGCGCATGGTTTTCCATCTGCAGTTTCTTTGAGTCAATGGAATCGTCCATCCCACATTCACCGACTGCTTCCATAAGCCTGGCCTCCAACAAGTTATTCAATTGATGTAAGCATGATTTGTCCTCCTGTTTGGTATGAAAGCTTGGTATTATTGCGTGTAAACCAAATGTGAAATATAGCCTGTTACATCTTTAATTTCTCTCTGTCTTGTGGTCATCCGTACAGCCAGAAAAAGGTGATTATGATAGACGTTCTGCTGACGTTGACATCTGACACCTCACAACCTAACATAATGACAGATAAATCAGTCAAACCGATCCTCTGCCAAATTACGAGAGAATCACTTCTGGACACTCTACTTCACTTCTCTTCTCTATGATGATGTAAGCATCCTATGTATTTTACTGTCTTTTCCCACATTCTGCTGGTGAGTCTAACTCCCGTAACTCATGTTGATCCTCAGGGCCTAGCCTGACCAAGATGTTCATTACATTTCTCCAATAAAGTAAGTACTCTGCTGCATAGGTATCTAGAATGAACACATCATCCGCATTTGGAAAGCTCATTACCGTCCGACTAACAAAGCTGATTTAGGTTGTTCATACCACCTGACTAATTTGTGTATCCAGTTAAAATCACCTTTACGACTTATTTTTTGTTAAAAAAATTTGATTCGCGACGCAAACAGTATCCAATATGCTCATTTAAACGGTTCTTCAAAGCGCTTTTACGCAATATTAAATGTGACCTAATTCAGTGATTTGAAATCGATGCAGTTTCTTATTGTGCCATCCTTCTACATAACACATATACCCACACTGATGATGATGGTTGTCGTGGATAAACAACAGTCGCAGACTTCAGAAACACTAGAATATTCAAAACCTAAAACAATGTATACCAGCTTCAATAACCGAATCGATTGGTAAAACTTAGCCTGTGCGCAAACTGTATCGGTTCAAACGTGATCAATTAACACTTAGTGAACCTTGCTAAAACTATGTGAAATGCTGTTATAACTTTAAAGAAATATAATTCAGTATGAACTGGAATGAGAGCCTATAAATAAAAACTTTAACCGGTCATTGCATGGTAGATACGAATGGTAGATGCGAATGGCGGTTTGCATTGATATAAAAGGAATGGTCAGAAATGGCTGCCGTAATTCCGAGTGTATTTAAACTTCTAACAACAATATTGTATGTCTTGCTTACCGGTTGGTGCCAAAACATGGGTGCTGGCTGTCAAATATACCCGTGACAATGATAGTGTTAACATTGTCACGAAGCACTAATCAGTGACGCCAAAGGCACTAGCCTTCGCAATTATTAATTGCTTGGTTCCACTTATGTCAATTTGAAACATCTTGCTGCAGTATTTTAACCAATCATTCATACTTTCCAAAGTTTTTCTGACTGTTACATTTGCATTACAGATTAAAGCTTGATGATATAAGATTACTATTTTTTTCTTCAAGTTAATCATAGAATATCGTTACCAAAATAACATATTATAATCCACCATTTTGAAAGGAGATTAATGTCGACAATGACTTGTCCATACTCTTCATGCAATGTTACAGTCAAACGATCGCTCATGTGGTCAGTTCTTTTTGTTGAACTGAAAACACGTAACACGAAAGCAAAGAGAAAATCTTAACAATTTACATGACTGTTTGAGAGGAAGTCTACAAGAATATATATATATATATATATATATATATATATATATATATATATATATATATATATATATATATATAATAATAATAATAATAATAATAAGAATAAAAACACACACGCTATATAATCAAATCTCACGAGTTTCTAACTCAATTAGGAGAGACAGAATGCGTGTATGAACGTATGTATGTGTGTATGTATATATGTATGTATGTATGTATGTATGTATGTATGTATGTTACGGAATTATGTATCATCTTTTTAAATTATAATATAGTTTTATTTGGTTTATGACCTTTGTATTATAATCTAATAGCCGTCGTCTTGTAAAGTACACATATATGGTATCTCAATGCTACCCAGTTCGTCTGTCCTGGGAAAAATCAATAATTATGTCGGTTAAGAATGACTCACATATCACGTGGTTTGCCGCTTGAGAATGTTCTGACCTAGATTTCGCAATTTAAAGAATGATTCATCTTGTTGACCAGAAGTTAGATTAAGATCGTTAAAATAAGATGTTTATTTGAGACGGAATAAGAAATGGGTTTTATTTGTTTTAAAGACGCAGTATAGAAGCTATATAATGAGATGTTATTGCTGCGTTCTGGTATTCTTCATAGTTATTTCGGCTTGAGAGGTCATAAACGAGATTGGTTAATTTTGTGTGATTATCTACTTCAGAAATATTTCCAGACAATACATTTTTGGGATTAAGTACTGACATTTAACGATTTAAGAATTATTCAGCTCCGTTGGAATTATTCGGAAACATTTCTAGAACTTGCGTGATATGCTACATTCACAAGGATTTATTTGGTATTAATAATATTTGGATATAACTGATTCTTGTTGGTACATCAGTACATTGGTGTTTTCATTCGGAACATTCTTCATTCGGAGTGATTTGGATAACTTCCGGATATGTGATTGCAATATAACAATTTAGGACTATTTAATGAAATTCTACACTGTAATTTATTTTTAATTCTTTCACTTTGTTTGTTTAGAATATTTTTATATTTTAAGAAATTAAATTTGTGTTTGTAAATCTTGAAAGCTTGTTTGATAAATTCTTTCTTTCGTTACATTTACCCCTAGTCGTAACAGTATGTTTGTATGTATGTATGTATGTATGTATATATGTAGTAGGGTTTAACGGCACGTACGAACATGACGATTACAATTTAAGTTCTAAAAATGTAAATATAAAGTTTTCAATAAAAATAGGAAGATAACCTATTCGAAAGAAATGTAAATACGAAGTAATACAAGATAAAAGACAAAAGTTAAAGATGTTAAAATTCTGTAATAGGTATATAAAACAAAAGTGAAGGTAAAATAAAAATATGAACTCCTTTACATATAGGTTTAATATTCTTTTTATATAAACCACTTTCGTTAAAAAAGAGTCCAAGATTTTCTCTGATGGAACATCGTTATAAAACTTCTTAATTGAATACAATTTTTTTTTATAGAAAACTTCTGTCTCCATATTCGAACAAAATGTGTTCCACTGCCAGTTGACACTGGCGGTCTATGCATTCTGGTCGAGTTTCAATATATATGCATGAGTCGGGTATGCGTGTCATGTACGCGAAAGGCAAAATATCACCTCATCTCTGCTTGCGGTGTTTCATTTTCCATAGCTTCCGAAGTATATATAACATATCGACTTATATAATATTCAAAGTCAGAATATGGAATCTTCCATTCAGAAACTGTTGATGGTGGGGCAGTTTTGACTGCTCCATCTCTCTTTCCATTACCATTAACACCAATGTAACTAGGCGACCTACAGTACAGGATACTTTTTCCAGATTGTATGAGTTAATCGTGTTCCTGTAAAATTTGGGATTTTAACGGTTTGTAAAATTTAAGGTTTTGCAAGTTTTTCAGTGTTGAAATGGAATCCTAAAAGATAATGAAATTTGTTTTGGCCAGGTTTCAATATAGTTCAAAGATCTCAGTACGATTTTAATTTATGTAGAAAAAATGGAGGTTTTTTCGGGTAACTGGCTGGAGATGGTGGCATTTGGTATTATAACGGAAGCTCCTAACTTCTCTAAGCCTTTGGAACCGTCTGTATACCGGGACGTATGAAGACAATATTTCATTTGAATTTACTCTGAAAATGGAAATATTTCTTGAATACTGTTTGAATTTTAGTGGGCGGGTAGTTGGGTTGGGTGATAACCAAGGTCGTGATTTTGGAGAATTTAACTTTTTCTGTATTTGCAAGAATGATCTCTTCTGTTCCTATGTGAGGAAGAATTCGTATGCCAACAGGTTGATTTAAAATTGGTTTCAAGTGTACAATGTCTGGTATTTGGTCCAAAAGACGACATCATATCCGGGATTAGATTTATTAGATGATAGTTTGGTAGTACACTAAAGAGCCAGTTGCGTTTGTCTGAGATAAAGTCATGGCTCATGAGGCTTTCTGTAGACAAAATTTGAAGTTCCTCATTGTCTATATGATCAAGGACTTGCAGGTAAGCTTTTGAAGCTGATCCGCACACAATACAACCATATTCAGTTTTAGATCCCTCTAAAGTCCCGTGTAACTGTAACCCTAGTAAGATCTTCAATTTTTCTCCCCAACATGTTTTTGCCACGATTCGTTTTAAATCCAGGTCAGTTTGACATTTGTCCCTGAGGTGATTAATATGCGGAAGGAAAGTTAGTTTACTGTCAGAAATAAGCCTTAAATATGTGGTCTCCTTCACAACAGGTATATAGATAAGGGTTGGGTCATAATGAAGTCTATGTTATAGGCAGAAGTGCATACAAACAGTTTAAAATTTAAAAAATTTCAACTCGTTGTCTTCTGCCCATGTCTGAACTCTAATTAAGCATATCTGTAGTTGACATTCAATAGTATGCACACTCTTTGATCTATAGCAGATAGAAATCGGCATATAATGAGCAGTCAATTTCTGGATTAAGGAATTTCAGGATGTTATTAATGTTCGTGTTAAAACAGGTAACTGACAGTATATTGTCCAGACTTACACCCATATCCTGAGGATATCTTACAGAAAGAGTGGTACTTACCTTAAGTCTTACGATTCTATCTTTCTAAAAAAAAGACATAAATATAGGTAGGTGGCCCGTAGAAGTGGATTGAATAGGTCATTCGTTATGCAGTACTTCCATGTAGTTTCATAAGAATTCTCAAAAATAAAAAAGAACGAAAAAACAAAATATAAAAGCTTTTCTAATAAATGATGCCAATCTGACAAGACTGTCAATCGTGCCTCTCTGGCGCCTGAATCTGCATTAAAGTTCTGATAGTAGTTTGTTGGACTCAAGATACTAGATAAGTTTCTCATTTATCATTTATTCCATGGGTTTGCAAATACACCTTGTTAGTGATATGGGACGATAGCTGGAAGTGTCGGTATGGTCCTTTCCAGATTTAGGCACTGGTATCGCTATTGCTTCTCTACATGATGACAGGAAGTTGCAAGTATCCCAAAATAATCTTAATATGTTTAGGATTTATTGAAAACTGTATGATTGTAAATGTTTCAGAAGTTGATAGTGGATATAAACTGATTCTTCTGAAGTGTAATGATCTTGATCAAAGAGAGTCTTGTAGTCCTATAGTAGTGAAAGGTGTATCTAAATATTCATCGTCAGCAGATCTGACATTTTTAAAGGAACGTTTTCTTGCAGTTTGTTGATACAGCAGAAGTCGGAAGTTTCAGGAATAGTACTCTTTTTATGAGTTTTTGGAGAATGTTTGGCCAATATATTTTAGATTGCTAGTAAGGTCGTGACATTTCATTAGATTTCGTAAGTACTTTATACAGGCTGCTTTTTTTTTGCCAGTGATTGTTCATTCCATATTCCTAACTGGTTTTTATAGAGGAGCAAGAGTTCAAACGAAAGAGAGAGAGAGAGAGAGAGAGAGAGAGAGAGAGAGAGAGAGAGAGAGAGAGAGAGAGAGAGAGAGAGAGAGAGATTGAGAGAGAGATAGAAATACAGTATCAATACGCAATATATCACGATGTTTTCTAAATATTTTCTTTGAAAGCAAACTAAGAAAAAGAAAGAAAAAAAAAGGAAAAAACTTTGACACTACTGGAATAGGGGTGAATTATATCTCTCTTTCTGCAGAAAATAGTTAAATTGTTACGTTAAACTCCCGACAAGCTTAATGGTATAACCACAACTAAACCCGGTGCAAAATAAATTAAATAGAAAGCAAATATAATATGAATTAAACTGGTGGAGAATATTGTACTTATATATTTCAAGATAAATCATATGTTATGTATGATGTTTATATAATATTATAAATATTTTAGGAAATTATAAATGTTTCTTCACTTTAATATTTGCTTATATCTTAATGTTTATCAGGAAAAACTTGTTTAACTAGTGTCCTTGAATTAGGTTGTTTTGATCAATATGTTTTCTCAATTTGAAGGTCAAGGTTGATTTTTGTTTACAAGTAAAATTCCATTAAGATGACACACATTCTAGAACATTCTGTCATGTGACTAATCTTTATATATACCATGTTTGGTGGACATTTATTCAGTTTTGACATTACCATCAGTCTTGTAAAGAGCTATTACAGTTGTGAAAATTCATTCCAAATTCTAAGAGAGGAATTATTTTAAATATTCATTGGATTATAACAGTGCTCATAAACTTTTGGATTTTGGATTTTTAATTGATGATTTTGGAATTTATGTGAACTTATTCAGATATTTCGGAATACTTCATTTTGACATCAGCACATCAAGATTACTAGTACATCCGGACTTTGGAGACCATTGGCACATCATAACATTCAAGGACACAGCCGTGAATTCGGAACATTCTATATTTAGGACTTGTGATTAGAACAATCATTCTTATTGGATTATTAGGATTTCAAAACACATTACTGTAAGTGACTTTTTTTGATTTTTCATTTTAATTATCTAGTAATAAATTGCTTATTGATTTTTACTTGATTTGTTGGTTTCACTTTCTTTCTGTTACATTTTTCTTAGACCATAGAGTCGTAACAGAAATTGGGGGCCGTTCCGGGATTGAATTTCTTTAAAGCATATTAGAGATATTAAATTTATCTTTGAAATTCATATTGATTTTGTCTCTGAATTTTTTTTTGTCTTTGGCAAAGATTTTTAAATAGAGAAATTTGTTTTGTGTGAAACCAACAAGCATTTACAATGGCATCTAATGTTCAGAATTTCATTTCAAAACCTACCCAGGAGGGGTTAGAGTGCATGAGAAAGGATGAGTTGCTCGAGCTTGCCAGAAAATACAGTCTATCTGAGGCAAAAGTATCATTGAAAAAACAGGAGATAAAGATTATTTTATTTCAGTATTTAGTAGGAAAGGGAATTTTTGAAAATAGTGCTTTAAGTTTGAAGAGGAAGCCTGTATCTGGTTCTGACAGGAAATTAAGGGAATTAGAGTTAAAGAACCAGATGGATTTTGAATTGGCAAAACTTCAGATTCAGAGAGAGAGAGAGAAAGAAGAGAGGCAGATACAGATGGAGAGAGAGAAAGAAGAGAGGCAGATACAGATGGAGAGAGAGAAAGAAGAGAGGCAGATACAAATGCAGAAAGAAGAGAGGCAGATGGAGAGAGAAAAAGAAGAGAGGCAGTTGGAGAGAGAGAAAGAAGAGAGACAAATGCGGATACAGATGAAGAGAGAGAAAGAAGAGAGGCAGATACAAATGCAAAGAGAAGAAAGGGAAATGCAATTTAAGTTAAGAGAATTAGAACTGGCAAACAGAGCACACTCCACTCCTTTAAACACAAGTCCAGGTTTTGATGTTACTAGATATATTAGGTTAGTACCCCCTTTTCAGGAAAAAGAAGTAGATAAATACTTTCTTCATTTCGAGAAAATAGCTGAAAACTTGAAATTGCCCAGAGAGCATTGGACTTTGTTGTTACAAAGTGTACTTATTGGCAAAGCTCGTGAAGTCTACACTTCACTGTCAGTACAACAAAGCACTGAGTATGATGTGGTTAAGGAGTACATCTTGAAAGCTTATGAGTTGGTACCAGAGGCATATCGACAAAGGTTTAGGAATTGTAGAAAAGAAACTGGACAAACTCATGTCGAATTTGCAAGGGATAAAGAACAACTATTTGATAGGTGGTGCTCAGCCAAGAAAGTTGATCAAGCTTATGATAACCTCAGACAGCTCGTATTAATTGAAGAGTTCAAGAGGTGCATCCATAGTGATGTTAAAACCTATCTTGACGAGCGGAATGTGGAAACTTTGGAAAATGCTGCTCGTATGGCTGATGATTATTCCTTGACTCACAAAATTTCATTTGGTAATAAATCGTCCTCTCAGCAGTTTTCTGGTAAAAAACCATTTCAATCTCATTCGAGTACTTCCAAATTTCACAAGAGCACAACTGTTAGGAATCAAACATCTGATAAGACTGATCAGAAATCTTTATCTCTTCCTACGTGCACTTATTGCTTTAAGTTGAAAAATAAGCAACAGAGTAAAGACAGAGCTTTTCCAAATGCTCTTATTTCTACGAGGTCAAGGTCACGGTCTTGTATTGAAAGCAATACATTTGTTGGGTCAAACAAATCCCAGTCTGATTCTATTTTGGAGGCTTATGAACCATTCATGTCAGAAGGTTCTATATCACTTATTGGTGATTCTGCCAAGCCTATCCCAATTAAAATATTAAGGGACACTGGAGCTTCTCAGAGTCTTTTATTATCAGGTACTTTACCTTTGTCTGAGGAGTCTTCTTCAAGTGAAAGTGTTCTTGTTCAGGGAGTAGAGTGCGGCTTTGTAAATGTTCCTCTTCATTGTGTAAATTTGGCATCAGACTTAGTTTCTGGACCTGTGACTGTTGGGGCAGTGACTTCTTTACCCATAGAGGGTGTTCATTTATTACTAGGCAATGACCTAGCTGGAGATAAGGTTGTGGTTAATCCACTTGTAACTGACAAGCCTTGTTTGGATCAGAAAGTTGATCCTGTCGAAACTGAAATTCCTGATTTGTACCCTGCTTGTGCAGTTACTAGAGCTATGGCAAAAAGAGCTCTTGAGATTGATGTTGATCAGGATATTATTCCTTTAGCTGACACATGTATTGGTCAGTCTTTTGATGAGGTCACTTTTTCCTCAGGTATTGATCAATCAAACGGTATTGATCACAGTGATCCTCTTTTGGCAACTCATTCTCTTTGTCCTAATCCGGGTGACAAACGACAATCCCTTGTCGTTGAACAGGAGCAAGATCCCGAGATATCTTGTTTGTTTCAGAGGGCTATTAGTGAAACTGAAGCCACACAAGTTCCAGTGTGTTACTTTGTGAAAAATGGGGTCCTTATGAGGAAATGGAGACCACCTGATGTACCCGCTGGTGACGAGTGGTCAGTGAGCTATCAAATTGTTGTTCCTAAGTCATATAGACAAGAAATTCTTAATTTAGCCCATGAAACTCCTTTGGCTGGTCATTTAGGAGTCCGTAAGACTTATCACAAGATCTTGAATCATTTTTATTGGCCGAAACTCAAAAGTGATGTTTCTAAATACTGCAGATCTTGTCACACTTGTCAAATGGTAGGAAAACCCGATCAGAAGATACCTAAGGCTCATCTGCAACCTATTCCTGCATTTGATGAACCATTTAGTAGAATAATGGTAGACTGTGTTGGTCCTTTACCTAAAACCAAGTTAGGCAACCAATACTTGTTGACCATCATGTGTGCATCTACAAGATTTCCAGAGGCAATTCCTCTGAGAAATATAAAAACTAAAACTATTGTGAAAGCTTTGGTGAAGTTTTTTTACACTTGTTGGCTTTCCCAAATCTGTCCAGTCGGATCAAGGGTCAAATTTTATGTCTGGAATTTTCCAACAAGTTATGCATGAATTAGGCATCCAACAGTTTAAATCTTCTGCCTATCACCCTGAAAGTCAAGGTGCTTTGGAAAGATTTCATCAAACTTTGAAGCATATGATTCGATCATATTGCTTTGATACAGAAAAGGATTGGGATGAGGGTGTTCATTTGTTGTTGTTTGCTGTTAGGGAATCAGTTCAAGAGTCGTTGGGTTTTAGTCCCTTTGAACTAGTTTTTGGTCATACTGTCCGTGGACCATTGAAATTATTGAAAGAGAAACTTCTTTCAAATGAAGATTCAAAGATTAATCTTCTTGATTATGTTTCTGATTTCAAATACAAGTTGTCAAAGGCCTGTGAAGTAGCAAGAACTAATCTTCACACTACTCAGTCAAAAATGAAATTAAGGTATGACAGAAATTCACAGGAAAGGAGTTTTAAACCTGGTGACAAAGTTCTGGCTCTCTTTCCCATACCTCAGAATCCTCTTCAGGCTAAATTTTTTGGTCCTTATACCGTTGAAAAGAAAGTAAATGACTTAAATTATATCATTAACACTCCTGGGAGACGGAAACAGAAACAACTTTGTCATATAAATATGTTAAAGGAATATTTTGACAGAGATAGCTCAGCTAATTATTCAGTTAATTTAGTTGTACCTGTCCCACACAGTGAAGATATCAACGATGGAATACGATCAGACTATAGTGACTCTGGTATAACCAATCTTCGGAATTCAGAAATATTGAACAACCTAGACCAGAAACTTTCACATCTACAACAACAGGAAAGAAATGAACTAAAACAGCTATTACATGACTATGAGCACTTGTTTCCTGATGTTCCAACACGAACAAGTAAAATTTATCATGACGTTGACATTGTAGATTCTGCGCCTGTGAAACAGCATCGTTATAGGATGAATCCTCTCAAACAGAACTATCTGAAGAAAGAAATTCAGTATCTACTGGAGAATGATTTCATAGAACCAAGTAAAAGTAACTGGAGTTCACCATGTATTCTTGTTCCCAAGCCAGATAATACATTCCGTATGTGTACTGACTATAGAAAAGTCAACAGTGTCACCAAAACTGATTCATTTCCAATCCCAAGAATGGACGATTGCATTGATAAAATTGGAAATGCGGAATATGTCACCAAGTTTGACCTTTTAAAAGGATTCTGGCAAATTCCACTGACGGAAAGGGCAAAAGAAATTTCAACATTTGTAACTCCAGATGGACTTTATCAATATAAAGTCATGCCGTTTGGAATGAAAAATTCGCCTGCAACGTTTCAACGTCTGATGAACATGATAACATTTGGTCTTGATAATTGTGACGCTTATATCGATGACGTCATTATCTACAACAACACCTGGGAAGATCATTTGGAAACCATTCGAAAATTCTTCGATCGACTCAGTGATGCGAATCTGACAATTAATTTGAGCAAAAGTGAGTTTTGCCATGCTTGTGTCACATTTTTAGGACATATTGTGGGACAAGGTCAAGTTAAACCTATAGAAGCTAAGGTCAAAGCTATCTCTGAATTTCAAGTTCCAATTTGTAAAAAGCAACTGATGCGATTTCTAGGTATGGCTGGATATTATCGGAAATTTTGTTCCAATTTTTCCAAAATTGCTGAACCTTTAACAAGTTTATTGAGTAAGAAAGCCAAATTTTATTGGTCTGACAAGTGTCAGGAATCTTTTGACAAGTTAAAGGCCATGCTTAAGAATGCACCAGTTCTTTCTGCACCAAATTTTAGCCAATCATTTAAATTATCTGTTGATGCAAGTGATGTAGGGGTTGGTGGAGTATTGATTCAGGAAGACAAAAGTGGTGTGGATCACCCTGTGTGTTATTTTTCTAAAAAACTAAACAAGCACCAGAAAAATTATTCCACAATTGAGAAGGAATGTTTGGCTTTGATATTGGCTTTACAGCATTTTGAAGTGTATGTTACCTCAGCTCTTTCTCCAATTATTGTGTACAGTGATCACAATCCCCTTACTTTCATCAACAAAATGAAAGATAAAAATCGGAGATTGTTGAGATGGAGTTTGATATTGCAGGAATAGAACATTGACATCAAACACATCAGGGGAAAAGACAATATGATTGCAGATGCACTCTCACGTGCCTAGAAATGTAATATTGCTTGATGTAATTAAGTCCAGTATCATAAAACATGTTCTTATGTAACTTTGGTTATTATAGTATTAGATGTATATTCAAAAGAAAGCTTTATTATATAAATCTTTCTTTTTCTTTATGAGGGGAGGTGTTATGTATGATGTTTATATAATATTATAAATATTTTAGGAAATTATAAATGTTTCTTCACTTTAATATTTGCTTAAATCTTAATGTTTATCAGGAAAAACTTGTTTAACTAGTGTCCTTGAATTAGGTTGTTTTGATCAATATGTTTTCTCAATTTGAAGGTCAAGGTTGATTTTTGTTTACAAGTAAAATTCCATTAAGATGACACACATTCTAGAACATTCTGTCATGTGACCAATCTTTATATATACCATGTTTGGTGGACATTTATTCAGTTTTGACATTACCATCAGTCTTGTAAAGAGCTATTACAGTTGTGAAAATTCATTCCAAATTCTAAGAGAAGAATTATTTTAAATATTCATTGGATTATAACAGTGCTCATAAACTTTTGGATTTTGGATTTTTAATTGATGATTTTGGAATTTATGTGAACTTATTCAGATATTTCGGAATACTTCATTTTGACATCAGCACATCAAGATTACTAGTACATCCGGACTTTGGAGACCATTGGCACATCATAACATTCAAGGACACAGCCGTGAATTCGGAACATTCTATATTTAGGACTTGTGATTAGAACAATCATTCTTATTGGATTATTAGGATTTCAAAACACATTACTGTAAGTGACTTTTTTTGATTTTTCATTTTAATTATCTAGTAATAAATTGCTTGTTGATTTTTACTTGATTTGTTGGTTTCACTTTCTTTCTGTTACATTTTTCGTAGACCATAGAGTCGTAACACATAATACATTGCTTAAATTTATAACTGGGACTCGTCTGAATGTACATACAGCTTCACTCCGTTGTTTTATCTTTTTTATTAATTCTCAGCAAACAAACACGTGCGTGACCTTTTTCCAGCTGAAACAATGTATGGGTTGAAACTCCGTCCAACTTCAGCTCTTGACTAGATTATGTCTTAGAAAGCAATGCTAGTGGAATGATTGACGTACTGTTTACTGTTACTTGTTTGGAATTAAGAGGAATAACACCTGCACGGGAAGAAAAAGAAAGTCAACGAGTCTTCCATATTTGATGCGTGTTTCATCGGAGGTTAACACTTAATCTTACATGCCTTATTTCATCTTCACAATGTAGAATCTACACTCAACGATAGCGGATTCCAGACTACACAGTGGTATTAGGCAGTCCCTGTATAAGAGCATATGGCAAGAACAACCTCAAAATCCACAATACACTACAGTTCTATTAAACTGAACACCGTTTCAGCTCTAAAGTTTGACAACGCTTGTTACAATTTCCAGTCTGGACGTAATTACCTAGCCCTGCATTTACAAAATTACTCGAACTGACTGCACTCACAAACTCAAAAATTATCTGTTGACAATGTCTTATGAAATAAATGTCCCTATTGAATAACATTATATTACTAAGTAATTTGCAACTTTCAATTATATTTTATAACAATTTGTTTATTCCTTTACATTTCATCAAAGGACATGATCAGTACCAGACAGACTTGCTGTAGGGAATATCACTAAACTGTATTAAAAGGCGTAAGTGGAAGACAGTTTATGAAAATAATGCAGATGGACAAACTGTGCTTCAGTTAATTGAGTATACCTAAAACTAAGTCAGTAGGTACAGACATTATGTCTCTTTGTATTCAGATATACTGCATGTGTCGTGGTAAAAAGAAGAAGACGAGTGAATCACGTTTAATTGCCACTTTCTGCTGAATCATTGTAAACGACTGATTATAAAAGTGTATGATTTGATTTTCTTCAATCGGATGATTAGATCATGGAGCAAAGTTTCTAGTTGGCGCTTGAGGGACACATGGACTATATATGCATTGTTTGTGTCGAAATCGTCATTTACCTCCTTTTCAAATACCATTGACTTTATAAATTGTACCATGAAGATTCTAAAGAAGTTGAATCGGGTGTTAGGCGTTATGGCACTCTTTAAGGTAGGACAATTCAATTTGTTTTGATGGGTATATTGGATGTGAAAATCTTGGAAACGTTACTTTTTTTTAGACGTAAATGTACGCATGATATCGATTCCAAATCAAAAAGTTTTAGTGTACAATGAAAACGATTTTTCCTCATTGGTATGCGCTTTCATGTTTTCTTATACAAATTTACTGAAAGACAATGATAAAAACAACATTCTTGTGTCAGGGAACTATTTATATGTAAAATTATTGTTCAAATCATAATAACCAATATTGTCCATCTCTCTCTCTCTCTCTCTCTCTGATATGTGTACAATTGCGCGTCTGTGCATATCAGCAAGGGAAAACAGAGTAAGCAAAATAGTGAGGGTAAAAGATTGATAGTGTTAAGTGTTAAAAACAAGCGAAGAATTGGAAACTACAGCAGAAAGAAAAATAGGGCATACAATGACAAAATGCGCAAGCTGCTGGCTTAAAGGTATAAAAGGGCAATATTTCGTGGGAGTCTGTGCGACGACCAGAAGAAAAAAAGAATATATATAATAACAGCCTATAGCCTGAATCTGCGCAAATGAGGAAGGGTAGTTCTCTCGGGTCATTCTGGATCCGTAGACTTATATAACGTGGTGAGGAAATATACACAAGTTTATATACAAATATGTAGAACATGACCAATCTAGCATCTGAATGTCTGTCTTGAAGGGATCACAGACCTATTTTATTTTGCATGTATGTTACACTTGCGGTTATATTTGACCCATCGAGCTGCTGTATCAATTTAAAACAAAATGATGATTGAGTTTGTGTATGAGATCTTGAAGGAGGAGCGTATTTAAGCTGTGGTCTAACTGAGGCTTTATAAGCAGCTTAACGTACGACTTCATGTTGGTCCTGACGTTTATTCAGAGAATACCAATAGTTCTTGAGGCACTATTTGTTATTCTCCAGATATGGTGTTTCCAGTTCAAGTCGTGCCGATAACTGCACCAAGATATTTAGCTGCTAATTTCTCACCATATAAAGTATGTATGAGCAGAAGTGTTTTTTTTCTAGAGATAAGTAAGACTTGTCAGTTACCAGAGTTCAAATCCATTTCCAACAATTTCCCCCCATTTTTTCAAGAGTAGTCAGGTCTTGTTCAAGATTTGTACAGTCTGAGTTATTACCAACAGTGAGGTATAGGGCATCTTATTTTTTATGGTAAATCACTGATTTGTACTTGAAAAAGAATGGGTACCCAAACAAAGCCTTAGGATATTTCTGATATAACTGGCATCTCAAATGAGGACTCACCGTCAAGTCTTTACCAACTGCCTGCGTCCTAGCAGGAACGTTTTAACATAATTTGGTGTCTTATTTCTGAAGCCAGGTTGAAGCAGTTTAAAAATTAGCTTTAAAAAAATGTATGTAAGTGAAAGTGGTCTATAGTTTCCTGCATTGATTTTTTCCCCGCAATTGAACAAAAGGAATAAATTAAATTGCTACCAATCAGTAGAAATTTGACCTGAATTTAAGGTTTGATTTTTGTTTAATAGATAATCCGAAGAATAGATGCTATTTCTTTTCTGTGTCACTGAAGTGCTACAGGAGTTACTAAATCAAGATCAATTGTTTTTTGCGGGTTCAAGATTTTCCAATAGTTAGAAGTATGCTTTTGGCAGAGATCTATGCCTAGCATTTTTGAATACTAGCATTTGTATTGTCTATCTGAGGATTATTCAGAAGATAGGAAATATAAGCATAACTTGACTTTTGACATTGCTGGATCAACGCCAAGGGTATGATCAGGGTAAAAACTGACTAAAATTTGTTGTTAACAATTTCTTCCTTTTCGGAATTTCTTGTCTATAGTATTTCACTTTGTGGCTTTTCTTCATGGACCGACACCATGAGAGTCCTTGCTAGAAATTTTAAGAAGAGAATAAAGTTTCTTGATTAAAAATTTCCATTTGTTTTGCTTTAACTGATATGTTAAGGTTTATATTAATACCAATAATATCTTATATAAAACTGTTGAATGTTGTTTCAAATTACACTTACGAATGTAGTTAAAACTCACACAAGTGAAGTATAATATACAATTCTAAAATTGTATATTATGTGATATTTTCCCATTATCGGTTGATATATACATGAAGTTAAAACTCACAAATTTGAAGTACAATATACAATTCTAAAATATCTCATCGGCATTTGTTGAAAAGAAGGCGAGATGTGGGATAAGTCTTACATTGAGTTTAGTTTAAAAAGATTTTATTCTCATAAAAGTAATATATTTGCAAAATGATGAGTTGAGAGAACATAGATTGCAAATCTCCTATGTTGTTTGTTTGCTATTGAACACTATGTTGTCAGCATCGTTCAATGTAACTTACATTTGATTTCTCAGATATTAACCGATTTGTTTTCAGATTCTGATGTGATCTTGCAGATTTTGTTATATTTCCCGGATATCCATCTCAGTGACCATGATTTCATCGATGAAGTATCTACCACTTGACCGAAACTGGACACTGGAGGAAATCAATGACGAACATTTCAAAGTCGTCATTCCAGCTGTGGTATTTTCAGTGGTTGCCATGACAATTGGAACAATGGGCAACTGTCTGGTACTATACATATTTAAATTAAAGTACAAACCATCCAATCGTCGTTATTTCATCATATGTCTCGCTGCCTGTGACTTAATTTTTGGCTTATTTGGAATACCTTTCATGATTGTAGAAATGAGACTGAGATATGTCTTCCATGTTGCCGCCTGTAAAGTACACAAATTTTTAAATATTTCGTTTGGACTCAGTTCAGGCTTTATCGTAATCACAATCGCCATAGAAAGATATCTGAAAGTATGCAACCCGAACGGAAAACAGATAACCAACAACATGGCGAGGAATTTGTGTTTCTTTAGTGTTCTCTTTGGTATCCTCATGTCAATCCCTTCCGCTGTATTGTATGGACAAAGTTCTATTCAGATGGAGATACAGAACTTAACGGCCACCGAGTGCTTTTACCAAGACATATATAAGGGCACAGTCTTCCCTTTGATATATCAAGCATTTCTCGCATTTATCTTTATATTAGCAGTGGTTATTGTCTGCCTCTTTTACACTCAAATTGTTTGTAGAATCAGAACTCAGAATGCCAGGCGGAAGAATACGTTTCAATGTGCGAGCGTCAATAAGTCTTTGGATTCATTAGAAGATATATCCAGTATATCTAATCAACTCACTATGACAAAGACATATATTTCTAACAGGACACCTATTAAACTTAAATCAACCGTAAAGGCCCATCGGCTTGCTAAAATGTTGTTCATTGTTACTGCAATTTTCATTTGCAGTTACATCCCATACTTTGGTCTCACTTTGGCTGTTAATGCCGATAACAATTTCTTACGCAGCTTGAGACCCGCGGAGAAAGCACTTGTTGAGGTATTCTGGAGATTTTTTCTGATCAATAACTTTGCAAATCCGATCGTCTATGGATTCATGGACAGGAAGTTTCGTGAGGAATGTCAAAGTTTATTTTACAGAATGGTATGAAGATGCTAAATGTGTATATTCTATTCTGAATAGTTTATAATTTTATCAATACCCAAGAAGCCCAATTCTAGTATTTCTGGAGACACACTATCAAAGTCATGAATGGTGCATCGACATTCATTTCTTGCACATTGTGTACTTTTGTTTTGATTCGGAGCGCAACTACCTTCATGGGATACACCTTCACTGTACTAACATTTGTTCATATTTAGGTAACTACGGAGCGAAAAAATAATAAACTCTTATAAATGCAATTAAAACAAATACAAAAAAACCCCAACAAAATATGCCATTGTTCCCGTCCGAAATGAAAACGTGTTATTATATACTGACAAATGGTTTCAATGTAACAATGTTTTTAAACAGAGGTAACCTAATCAAATAAAAAGTGGCACACATTTACAGGACAAACAATAGGTGCCTTTTGTGATCATTTTGTGTTCCGAGCAAATAGCTGGTCATCTCGGATTGTATGTGACCGAATAAAGATAAATGAAGAAAGAGAGGGAAAGACTGGCCTAACATTCTCAAGGTGGAGATATTCTGTTCAGTCAAACGTGAAACAAGCCGTGGTTTCTTCTGTCCTTCTTTGCCTTAAAACCTTTAATAAGTAGAAACACAGTTCAGAACAAGATTTCAACAGCTGCTTCTATAACGCACAATAGTCGTTAGAATTGAATGTATTTTATTTCAATTGTAAAGTGCGATTATTTCAAGCGTGCATTTAGTTGTAAGAAACGTCAATATTGATATGATACTTAGAGCAGACGCAGTGACTTTTGCTGAATTACTTTTTTTTTGTTCTTCAAGAACATGCGCATTTAGTCTAGTTTGATTTAGATCATATGAATCATCGCACAATGACGAACGGTTTGACTTCGGTATTTGACTCCCCCCTCCCCATAATCTATCTTGTTTGCTGAGTCAACCTACGTGACATACGAAATGAATATAGTACCTTGAATCGGATATCCTTTGTGTCAGATCACAATGATCTTAATTTTCAATGCCCTATATCGTGACTTGCTGCTTAGTTGTAGGAAACCCATTTTTTATTTGTTGTTTAACTATACAAATAAGACAAAGGATGGGATACTCTGTTTCATAATCAAGAGCACACATTCACTGCATTTATAAATGGGATATATGCTTTAAGTATTATATTTTATATTTTGTCAGACACTTGTATTTGGGAATGGCGGATATGGTTTGTATTATATTTTATCTTTTGTTAGGTATTTGCATATCAGTTGGAAAAATTTTCTCAGTTTTGTTGTGCACGGTTTAATTGCAAAGACGTGAGCGAGTTTTCTCCTCCTCAGTTGAGAAAAGTCATTTAAGTCAAAGTGCCAAACCCGACTGCCCTGAGCTTGATAAAATTTTGAATAAGAGAAATATGTGTCATATTTTACGGCAGTTTTTTAAAACTCTGTCCGAAGAAGAAAAAGAAATACTTTATTTCACTCAGGTCAAGAAATGATATAAAAGGTAAATACACCTACGTTTTTACATTTTGCAATATTTTGCGACTGGTTAAATCGCGCAAAGAAAATAGCATAAGAATGATTATGCAGTGCAGTCACGTTTTCAAAACATATTCAATTTTATATTATTTACAACTTATTCTGTGTTTATATGGTGTCTTAATTTCGATACAAAATATCGAATGTAGATGCAGTTATGTTTAGGAGTCTTAGCTTTACAGTTCTTCTGTGTACAGTTTTCATAACAAATACCATAAAACTTGAAAAACAAGGATATAGTAAAAATTTTGTTATTAGACCCGATTAGAAGCGGGCACTTACAACTAAAAACAAGGCAATCTTGAACTGCATTATGTGACTTCTTCTACAGGGAAATTGGAGGAATCGTTCAGTAAATTGTATTGGATCAGCTGTGTAACACCTTTCTACTAAACCAAGTGTTCATTATTATTGCAAAATGACACGAATTGTCGACTGCTAAGTTATTTTAATGAGTTTCAAATTCATTGGCTTTCACGAATGATCAATGAGATTAAAGATATTTGAATTGTTTTCCTTGAAAGTCATAACTTCATTTTGCACACTGTGTCTTTAAGTAAAAAAATGAACGAGTGTCATATTGAAGACTCAAGACTGCGTAGAAGACCATCGTGTCTAAGATTAAAAATACATTGATACATAGTTTTTCCTTCTTTGATTTATAAATCTGGCAAAATGCATGGGTGGTCAATCTGCAGCAGTGATAAATGTGATTCTATTTAACATTTTAAGGAACCTGAAAAGACAATTTAAACCACTCGATTTTAAGTTCACCTCTGGTAATTTAGATAAAAAGTTAAAAGTTTGAATACCAAAGATTAATTATGACAAATCCAACATTTAATGATATTAACTAGTTTTGATTTTGTACGAAGCAAGTGGTCGAATGTACATAATTCATCAATGTCCATTGATCACTATTTTGAAAATACTAGTAGCATTGTTTCAGCAAATTTAGGAGAGCGAAAGGTTAGTGCCATTGATGTTAACTTAGAATAATAAGTCTTGATGAAAACCTAATCAAAATCTGATGCGATATATGCCCCTTAAAATGCGAGACAGTTCAATTTAAAAAATCTCAAAAATATATGCATTATAAATTGTTTAGAAAGAAAGTTCACTGAACATCAATAATTTCTGGTACCTAAAGAAAAGTAACCGCATTCTCTAGAGAGTTATAAGCACATGCAGGAGATTAGGAAATATAAACAAGGAACCTCAAATTAGACACAACACCTCCCTTTTCTTGTAATACAACAAATGACATCTTTTTCCCCAAGCTGTTATTGCAGCATCACCTCATTCGACAGCATTGGGTTAAGTAGTAGACATGTGAAGCTGTTTCCGGTTTTTAGATGATGTTGCTGTTCCGGTTTGGGTAGAAGTCGTTTGAACCGGTGTAGTGATTGCCGGAACCAATCGTTCTTTTTCGATAATTATAGGAAAAACACCTCATGAAAATTTGTAGAAAGGCCACGAGGTGCTTTGATTGTGTAGTAGTGGTTGGTATTGCTATAGTTGTGGCTGGAGCCGGTATAGAAATGATCGTAGCCAGTATAGTGGTCGTTGGAGGTTCCCGCCTTGTACACCCATTTTTCAAGTTGGCACCAGGTTGTTAGACTTATATTGTTAAAATGAGGTTACTAGATAATTTTTCGAATTAGACTTAAGTATTCCGTGTCCCATTATTTGTCTATTGCTACCTTTGGCTTCAGCGTAAGAAATGAGAAAAAAGTTTGAAGCAGTGTTAAGGTATACTTGAAGACCGCGGTTCCACTTTTAGCCCATATTGCGAAACTTGACTCTGACAAGGCATTATGATATGTAATCTATTACGTGGCATTCAAGAATAAAAATAAGTCATTCTCGTAATAATGACAAACTCGACCGAAGCAAAAGTCTTGCACTGACACATTTTAATGTTAGGGCTTTTAAGATTTTCACATTGATTTTCACGTTGATTTTCACATTGAAAGTATTTTTACATCACTTGGTTAGGACATGTTTCAGTATTAATAGAAATGTAATATCATGACCCCCTATTTCTATTATGAATCACAGATGGGGCAGAAAATTACACATAACATGTCAGAAATAGAAAAGTATGAAAATCTACATTTATAATCCCTATGTATCAACCCCATAACCGTATACCATTCATTTATATAGATTTCATACATTTATCCAGTTATGGCATCCTACTTACACGAGGAAACTATTGAAAAACCACTGCTGCCTATAATGGATCAACGACTTAAGCTCCCCAACTCCCACTCCACCCACCCCAAGCATTCAGAGGACCCCAACATTGCTGTGTGGAACCTGTCAAGTATTACTTGGGATACAGCAGTGGATAGACAACTCTTCCACGATAAAATGTGCACAAATTTATGGTTGAGCTAGTTTTGTGGAATGATAAGAAAAAAAAAAGATTATTGTGGAAGGGCATTTATTATGATCCCTTTAGAGCAATAAATACCATTTATTTTGGACAAATTTTGAACACCGTATGTACTTTCTTTGAAACACCTACTGGTGACATCAGAAAGATATTGAAAGGGACAAAGGATAAAAGGACGGGCTATTCGACATAGGGCGATTTACCTGTCAAGTTTCACCTTGACCTTTTCTGCATTGTGAGTGGCAGAATTCTGGTGAAGATCGAAGGCAGCGCCTAGGACCAAAATAAGTTTGTAGCCACATTGGAAACCAGAGACTATAAATCAGATATAATGTGCATAATATCCTTCTAGGAGTAAATGGAGAGTATGTCGAGATTTGGGTCTACGTGGGCAACCTATATGGAAACAAATTAGTAATTCAGATCAATTAATAATTAATAATATAATGTTGTTGATATTTTAGGATTCTCTCCGTAAAAAAGTTATCAAGTATGATCTAAAAAGTCGCTGTGATCCCAAATATTTATTGATAACTATTTACAATATACAACGTTTTGATGAAATGTGATATTTATTACTTGTATAACAATTTGTTTTTACAATTTATTTACACAATCAATCTTGTATGTTTAACACATATATTTTCTTCACAACTGCGTCTTTATGTAATGCTAACTTGATACGAATGATGAATAATTTACACCATCACAAAATGCACTATTCATCCATGTAAAAGTGAAACTGAACATGTAAAGTAAGATATAAATTGGTCGAAATGCAGTAAAACAATGTAATATAAGTATAAATTTATATTTTTTTGTTTGTTACGGTAATCTCTATCTTTGTTCCCGTAATTACCTTTGGTTTGGTTAGTTCCAGTAAATACAGATATATAGATAATCGTGTATCAAAAATTTAAGTAATACTTAATATTAAACTCTAAACTTATAATTACTTAAAAAATCAAACAATAATTGTTTCAGGATTCTGGACATTACCCGTCTGTTCCGGTGATGTACATTTTCTTATTAATTTGCTCTCCAATTCTTGCCTGTAAAATTTGCTATTGCATCACTTTTCGCCATTAACGAAAGTACATGTTGCTATATTATGTAATTAAATACAGCCAAATTTTACTAAGCAACGAAAAAAATAGTGCAATTGTAGGTATAATTGGTTGTAAATTTATAAAAAGTAAAACAGGAAAAGGGGTTCGGATTTAAATAATGATTCTATGTAAATATTGAAGAATATTCGTCAATAAAACTCGTAATCTGATGATATTAACTACACAAATATCTTAAAGTTTAGTGCCTTTAACAAAAAATCATGTTGTCATCTACTTTCTCGTCCATAATGTTTTGAATCGGTTTATAAGCCACTTTCTTCTGAGCGACGTTTTAATCTGGGGTCAGACCACCATTCATTTTTTTTATGTATTACGTAGATATTCCTAGTTAACCTCAGTGCAAACTTTCCAATCACACTAGGATTCTAAGGGATGACAGTGCAATTTTAGATCGTTATACATGACAATGTCCATCATGTCTACCTTTAACAGCTGATCACAATCTGACTGGGGTCACGGTTTTGTTTTAAGGTCAATCAAATGGTTGGTATCAAATAACAATGACTCCCATGTTTTTACAATTAAAAGTTCTAAATTATTGACCAGATTTTACAGAAGGTACAGGCCATAGACAGTCAAATTTAGTATCGTTTGAACTTGACAAGAATAAAGACAGAATTAATATATGTTTTATTTCCCAATGTCAATTATATTTATAATTAAGGCATTGTAAAATGCATTATTTTCAGGAAAATATGGTCCTTATAAATTTTCTTGGTTTTTTATTATTTTTATGGCATAGTGGACTTTATTCAAACTGGGTAATAAGATGAAATCATTATTTTTGAAAACTAAACTTTCCTGTTTCCATGAAACAATTATTCTAGGTTGCTAAATTACATGGTTTGGGTGAACTGACACCCTGCAAAAGAAAACTTTGGTCAAACCCAAAAGGTGCAAGTTGGAGACAATTTTATTTTTACAGCAGTGTTGAGTGGCTATACTCCCCTTACATTATTCTCCAAGATATTGCGAAATACAATGCAAGGTTACATATAAATACATGTTAAGTTCAGGTGTTTGGCTATTTCGGAACCAGGAATGCATGATGTTTTGATGGTGTGTCATTTCAAAGTGATTTATCTTCCTCATCTTTGTATTAACATCTATTTTTGACAGACTTATTTCCTTTGGATACATCTACTACCAAATGTATGTATCATACTTTTGTAATCGCATCATATATTTTAATAAAAACGTGTATGATAACATATAGTAAAATATCTAATTGAAGAGTGGGACCTGCACTCCCTTTCATCATATTCAATTTTGGCGGCATTTCGTCGAGTCCGGGAGATGAATGAGTTAGATCATCAACATAACGAAAGCTCAGCATGAAATGAAACAAGCACGAAATAAAGATTAACTACAATATACATGTATAAAGATATAGCCATCGAATATAAAGAAAAGGAGTAAAGCACCAAGTATAAAGTATGCAAGAATTTAACTGGTATTGTCATGACTAGATAAGTCTATAGCATACTTAATGAAGACATATTTTACATCAACAAAACGAGTAAAGTGTTGACATAACTATGAGGAATTTACATACTTTGGCTATTATATTGTGTCAACGTGCCATTAAGACACAATACATATATAAATGTGTCATCATGTCTGCATAATTAAGTCAACACATTACAATAGGTTACTTATTTTGTGAGTTAAAATACATCGTCTTAATCATGTATGCTTTATAAATATTACGTCATCACGATTGCAGATTAATACTTTCACAGTAAAGCAATATGCACCACATATTTTAGAGTAAGCATCACACATAATGTTGAAACCACTGCATATAATAAAAAAACTACAGCGCATAAAGACAAAACCACCGCATATAATACCACATACAGCGCATATAATTACGAAACCCCCGTCGTTAAAAGTTATTTTAATTTATTGTATTAATTAATAACGGCCATACTTAATGGCGAATGGGCCTCATTTGTGCAAAATCGGAAGGCCATGACATGAGTGTGCTCTTAAATACATTTTGTTTAATGTCTATTCATTAGTTTTTTTTTCGTTTTTTTTCTGAGAGCAGTCATTTAAAGGTTTTTCTATTTTAAGTAATTGCGGTCATATTTTGAATACAAATATGTAATAAATAATCATTTTGGCACTTATGTTGGATTCTTGTAAATTCATTTTGGTCACTATAGCGTCAGTTACTTCGAGGGACTCTTGTTTAATATTTTATCTTCAGCTTCCTCCATATGTAATCTTAATTTTTCCCAATAGGCTTTCCTGTAAGTATATTGTTCTTGGTAATCGTATGCATACCTGTGGTTTCGTGTCAATTTCACAGTAAACTATGTTATACTCACTGACGGCATGCTCAGTCGCCACAGGTCTAATGAGAGTACAATTTCAGGTGAGGAAAAGATCAAGAGTGATCTCACATCGTGGACTCAGTAATCACCTGAATTATAGTCACATCGGTGGTTGACAAAGATGCTCCCATTGGTTTTACTGTCCAGAAAGGTGATACATAAGTCTTACCATTCACAGGCGAGACCACAAACGATGTCCAAAACATTTGAAATTGATCGGTTATATTGTAAAGCAGTCAGATGGATTTTTATTGGGCACCATTTGGCAATCAAAATCAGGAAAAATATCAACTAAACCCAGCAATTACAGAATAGTTGGAAGAAGAAGGTAAAACACAGGCAGACGACATACGGTGAACGCAGGGCGATACCATAAGCTAATTTGGCCTTACAGCCAGATGACCTGGAAACAGTGCTTGGGTGCTTGGGTACTAAAAGAAAGCAATGTTAAAATGCATACAAGCTTGGATTAGCTGGACACATTTAAACACTTTAGCTGACAAATTGATGAGAAAGATCAGAAAAAGACCCAATTTTGTCTCTAAATAGATTTAAATAGCAAGCTGTACCAATATTACAAATATGGAGATTACAGATGATACAACTGATATATTCATTCTAACCCAGTTGAAATTTTCATGAAACTTTAAATGAGTTACATGGGCCTAAAGTTGGTGTAAAACTAACAGTCAACTTTAAATTTGCTCCAATTTTATGGTGATAGATGATGCAGAGAAAAAATAATGAGCAGTAAGTCACAAGAATGGACAAACAGACAGATGGACAAAGTGAATCTTATTAAATCTTTTTTTTCAACGTGAAAGCAAAAGGCATGCTAAAGTCAGGATATTGACTGAAGAAAAAAAAAACATTTGAACAACCTCAGTTTCAAAGTAACAAATAAACCATTTGTGTTACAATTATATTGATAAATTAAACAAAGCATAACAAACAATTAAGATCTGATTGATTACAAGAACTTCTTAATATGCTTACTTAAAATATACCAGAAAGTATAAATTACATAATTTGTATATAAATAAAATGTAATGTCTTAAATTTTATGACATTTATAAGCAGAGTGATAAATACATTTTCTAAGGAGAATAAAAACCATGAAGCAAACAAAAATTATTACTGGATTTCAATCCACAGACATCAAAAGTATTCAAAACTCTGTAAGATCACTGCTCTGACAATGTAAGTTCACAATATCAATCCGCAGGATATAGCCTCTCACTGTAGTAAGTAGATGGAAAAAATCCCTGTGGAGATCGGTTTGTAAATTGCTCAAAAAAATTCATTTTCGAGAAGTCACTTCATTGTTTTTTTATTATTTGTACAATGTAATATGGTATTTGCTTTTTTTTAAATCAAAGTATTGAAAACACAGATAGATTGTAGGGTTCAACCAATAGTACATTAAACAGGATTAAAGTGATAAACATTAGTTATAACCATGTTCCATTTTTATCATCATAAGCAAATACCAATAATCATCTAAATGTGATCTTAGTTATAATTGTTTTAAATATTTTCTTCTCTTTGTCTCTTACATGGAATTGATGAAACATTGCTAAATTGTTTTGAGAAAAATATTTAAGCATGCACCTCTGATAAGCATTTTCTCTTGAAATAATTATGTATTGTTTGAAGTGCTAGAAGCTACTGAACTATGTCAAGGTATGTAATTACTCTAATGATTTCTTCTCAGGAAAATAATTTGAGTTATGTCCCTTTACATATCTTTTCTGGCCTTTCAAGGTCAAAACGTCAGAAGAGCTAACTATATAAAGTGTCTTTTTTTACTTATAAACACAAGTTATGCTTAACAAGAGAGACCCGATATCATGTCATACGCTTGGAGAGATTAAATCCCTCCAACCCCAAAATACTGCACTCCAACCAACATACCAATAAATAATTTAGGCATTTCAAGTAAATTCTTTGTACATCAGTATGTCTTGCTCACCAAAATGCCTGATGAAAATGTATAGGCCCTGATCCCACCTGCCTCTAGCTGAAATCTTAATGCCAAATATCACAGCAAGATTCTGACACACAATACGGTCATTTTACCCACTGAACAAATAGTTCCTGCAGTAGTAATGCAAGTTTCAGTCCTTGGTGGTACATAGTGTATTACAGACTTTTTTTTAAAAAATGCGAATTTGATGAGATAATGAAGAAAAAAGATATAAAAAAATTCCCATTCATAATATAATTTATATCAATACTAGCAAATTCTAAATGTTACATTTGAAAACCAGTCAAACTCAATCAATTCAGGTACAATCTACATAAAGATTCTAACAATATAAGGATCATACATGTTTTCGTGGAGAATCCTAAGGAGGTCGATGAAGCCTACGCCAGGCATTTCAACACAACTGAGGGATTCAATATACGTTGATAAAAAAAACATGAAAATATAGCAATTTTTTAGATACAATTTAAAGCTTCCCTAATGAAGCCACCAATACGGTATGTTTGCTTTACCTAAGCGTTTTCTATATCAGCTTACGTAAAATGGATGAGCATTTTGCAAGAGAGTCAGCTTCTAAGACTTACAGAGAAATAACTTTAGGGAATCGTTCAGTATAATAGCTGTCATTTCTGATGAATAATGCAACCACCAGGTCTTTGACAGGTAATTACATGAAATTACTCAGATTCTGGACCATAATTTGATTTATATGCAAATGAGAATACACACCAGTTGCTGTGGAGCGGACGAGTTGAAAGGTCCCTTTGCATGCATCATTATTTCTATCACTCTGAATAAATAAGATGCATAACGGCAAGAGAGCAGATCTTATTTCTCTACTCGGAAAATTTCTTTCTGCAGTGAAGCTGGAGAACGTAACAGGATTGCAGGTTTTCCATCAATGCACAATGCAAAATGGACAATTGATACGTACAATAACACAGCAAGGCATCAATGCCATGTGAAATATGATATTGATACCTGGATTTGGTAACATTGACACACTTTCTATAAGATTGCTGCATATGCATTTTCATGTTTAACAGTTTTTGATACATAATACTGGATTGCATCATATGCTCAGTCTGTCCCGTGTAAGTGTATATAGAGGTGAGTTCTGCTTTGCCACTAATTACTACTCCGCGCTGAGTGACAAGGATTAAATGCCTTTTGTAAAAATTTGTCTTGTGAGAGGTAAGTATTCTACCAAACACTAAATAGTGAAAGGCAAGTTTATTATCAAAATTGTATATATAAAATGATTTTGTATGCTAAGGTAGCCTAATCTACTTTTATTTTTCTGTAACTGCCCTTCGTCCAAGATGAAACAACATGTTGAAAAGTTAATTGAAATGGGACATTGTTTTCATCCTTAATGGCATATCTTGCAACGGGGAAGCAAATATATATATATATATATATATATATATATATATATATATATATATATATATATATATATATATATATATATATATATGAATTGTGCATGGAGAGATACATGTACCAGACAAACTGACTAGAGGTGTAAAGTGGAATATTTTCTTTTCTTTGATAATCTCATATGGGTTTTCTAAAAGGTACAATGATGTAAATCAATAAATTTGTACGAGCAATCGTCTCTGATGCAAACCCAATACAATTTAACAGCTTTTTGTTTTGCATCATTTCACAGGCCAAGAATGTACTCTGCAACTTAAATATGGGATTCACCATTACCTCATGTATAAAACAATGCAAATTGCATGCAAAGTTTCTAGGTTTACATTATATGGTCCAAGTGTTCCTACTATCATGGGAAAAAAGGCTCAGGACTGTACTGTAGCCAAGTCTCCAGGTGCCCAATGTTCACCTGCATCAGCGCAGTGTAGGTTGTCAACTACAATGGAGAGACAAGATAAGTGCATTTGCAAAACAGCATACCCTGTCCACAACAACTCTTACCATTAGCAAATCATTGCAGTTCTATTTACAGTAATTGTGATACGTGTGATTCACCTGCTGCCTATATCATGTTAATTTCACATGTAAGATGGGAATTATGACATAATTTATGCAATGGTTATCAATATATAAACCAGAGTTGCAACATCAGAAAACAAATTGGCAAATAGATGCCACCTTTCGCCCCTAATTTGTTTCCTCATGAACAAAGCTTTCACTGGTAATTTTTTAAAATTACAATTAAACAGAAAAATATCGTAGAAAGAAAACCGAATTTTTATAAACATTGTCTACCTATTTTGGGGATAACATTTAATCTTTCACTTCTTCAGTAGATGAACATTCAAATTGTAATGATAAAAATAAATGTCAGTGGCATTGATGGGTACAAATACAAACTGAAACTATTAATTGAGCATCCTGCATAAAGGATAAAGGGATATAGGCACATGTTTTCATGGGACATGAATAATATAACGCCATCTACGTCGGCCTTAAAATGTTAGCGTTCAATCTATCTAGTTAACAATATATGAATTATCCCTTTGTAATTTTCTTAAAACTGCGGTCTGTTATTTTGAATTTTGATTAAATATATGAATGTACAGAATCTAATCATATCCATATGTATTAGTAACTGCTATTCGCCTTAATAAAGATATTTGTAAGTTTACAGTTTCTGTTTCGTCGTCTCTTCTCTTATGACCAGAAGTAGCTGACTAACAAACATGTAACCGTATTTTTTGACTCTGCTCAAAGTAGACCTTGACCGGCGTTTACAATAATATTATTATTATCTTATTAATTATCGTGTTATTATTATTGCATATCTGAAGGAAGTAATTTGTTAAAAATGACAAACCTAATTTTCGTCAGTACATTCATTCTGAATAACTATTATGTGGAGAGCAGAATCTTAGAAAGGGCAGATTTGTGGAATTTGTGTGTTTTTTGTTTTGCCAGTTGACCTAATACTTAGTATAAACAGTAGTCAAAAACTTGTAGGTTTGAATATTTCATAATTTGCAGTCACATGAAATTTTTTTTTGAAAAACTTTGCATAACCCTGAAGATCACTAACCACATCGGCTCCAAATATGTAAGAATTAAACCTATTTTCATCAAATGTGACCTGCTTTCGTAAACTGTGACCTACTGTATGCCAATATATTAGAGACCCTGGAATGACAACAGCACATTTTGTAATCCTTAGAACTTAATGACCAAAACTGTAATTGTTGGCAGTTTTTAACATACTGAATAATATTAGTTTTCAAAGTTTACCACCAGCCTATCTGGGCAAAAATGAAAATAAAGGTTACTGCACGAAAGGCACACGTAAAATTTAACTGGATGTTCCTGATAAATTATGGAAACTAATGTCAAAAATGTATCATCGATAAATGCTGGGTACAAGATATTATCGGCACGACACCCACATTGAAAAGTACAAAAGCAATCAAAAATGGTGCCAATCAACTTAATCAAACTTTCAAACTTGTTCAAAATATTTAAATATAAAACTACAGAAGAAAACAAAAAAACATTACAAAGCTACGATTTTTTGAATGAGCAATATTGGAAGACAATGACTTACCGGGGTCCATATACACGAAACTCCTCATGCTGAGTGAGAAACTGAGTTCAAAATATATGAGTGTGTCCTTCATGTGATTGTCCACTCAATTTATGATTCATGAACACCGGTCTCCTTAATTGTGAGTGAACTCCGTTACGGGCGACGTAATACTCAAACTATTAAGTTATTAAGTGCGTAAGCATCCGGTTATCCTAAAAGCAGTGTCTTGTGTACCACATATTCTTTATGTCAGTTATCTGTTCATTGTCGTACAGTGCAATTCATGGCGTTTTCCGCTTGTCAGTATTAGAGCTTTTGCCAAAGGATGGTTGTGTAATCATGTTCTCAAGTTGCTGAATATGATCCGCGACATTGTTTGTATGTCCAGTAGTATGTCCCTTTGATTTTTCATATTTCTTTCTGTCACGTATCTGTTGCAGTCCAGTCTATCTTGACACCTCGTCATACTTCTTCTAAAGATTTTCATATATCACTTGTGGTTTGTCTGTCTTTCACATGTCATATACTTCTGTCATTGCAAAGTCTAGTGTCCATACATATTCTGATGCTGGATCTTTGAGTCTCCATGCGGAGTTAGACCGGGAAATGTATTCTAATACAGCCAGTTGACTGGTTAAATCCCCTTCCTCTAATTAAGTCTTTTCTTACAAGACTGATCTGCTTTTAGCGAAGTATAGGACCCATGGATAACACAAACTCGGTTTGATTCAGGTTGAGGGTATAAATGTATAGGTGCGATGTATAATATTGGATCCACTGTTAATAATACAATATACATTTCAAAGCTTTTTTTGAAGATAAAAGAGGATGAACAACTTTGCTAGTATCTAAGAAATGTCCCGATTTTAAGGTTATCTTTTTAGTTGATCTTTTTTGCTTCGTCCACGTCTGTACCGCTTACATCGTCGTCAGTCTTTTCAGTCGTGTCAACGTCGTCATTTTGTTCAGTCCTGACGTTGTTGGCAATGATATTGCAAGGAATTCTACAAGATTAATTGAGATCTGCAGATGAGATTGATGTTTCGGTTTTTCCATTCTTGTGCGAAAGGTTAGAAATATCTAAATCTACTACATCTATTTCAGATTGCAAATTAAGAATTGTAACAAAATGATTTGGCTTATATGACTTAAGATTGACAGGAAGTCTAAATGATACGTATTTCTAGAGCAGAAGAGTTCACACCTCTATCCTCCACGATTCTAGTATGCGTTTCTGATGCCATCTCTGGATGCAGTTGTAGGGGAAAATATGAAATGTATTGGCGTGTTTATTGCTGCACTCAGTGCATATATACGTGGCATTTCAGAATAGAAATTGACGACCACGGCATCATGATGCATTTGTGAATAACTGCTTGTTACGATTATGTTATCTGAAAACAAGTCACGGAAACAATTGTCACTGTTTTCATCATAGGTTTGTGTGCTTAAAATCATTTCAACATTCTGAGCCAGTAATTGCTAGTGATACTGTTCTATACAAACAGTTACCATCTTAAACTACAGACAGAGTTATTTTATGTGTTTCGAAGGCCAGATGGAACATTCTAAGAATTTCATTTGCTACAGGATCACGGCTACTAGTGTCGTCTCGCTGTTCGGGAAGCCTGGCTTTGTGAGTGCGTATGAGTTTCTCCTCCGATTTCGCTGCATTAAGCAGTATTCCCGGCTTCCCAGTTTCCAAAGCTAAGTCTGTAAGAAAAAAAGATGGAAATATGTAATTTGCTTATTGACAAGAAATGACACAAATGATAAAAATGAAATACAAAATAGCTCTTCTTTTTATCATGATTTAATTATGAATAAATAAACGTATAAGCTACCATTTCGCTTAATGTTTAATTATTACGGCATTAATGTAATACAGTGAATAATTGCAAGAGTCATTCTCGCATTGATGTAATCGGTAGTCGTTGACAATGATTGGATTATCATACCTTCTTTGATCACATCTCCATCTCGTCCACATGATTAACAGGTTATTAGCATACCTTTGTTGATTCAGTTACTTTATTTTAATTTTAATTACCATGATATAGAAATCTGCATGATAGTATGACAGAGTTTTATGAATAAACAGTTTCGGTAATTTTGTATAATATGTTCCTTGAAAACATTATTCTATTTTGCGTGCCGAATTATTTCCAATAAGAACGATCAGGAAAAATGAACCCCAAAAATTCACAAACTGCAAACAGCTAATTTCATTATTATTTATACTTTTTTTCTCTCAGTCCGTAGGATATTAGGTACTGTCGGCAAGAAAGAAAGGAAAGGAAGTTAGAAGTTCGTTTCAAACAAAATAACAAGAATCTGTTTAAATTTTTGCCCTTACGACATTTCAAAATTGTTACTAGTTGAAATAAAGAAGCAATGGTCCTTATATTTTCAATGCAAACAACTTTTCAAAATTGTTTGTAAGTTACAATTCATTATAAAGAATTACCAACAATAGGAATAATAAAAATAATGAATACAATTATTTAAACTAAAAAGCTAACGCCCGACACAGTACTATCTACCATATTTTACTTATCTTGCCAGCATTAAGACAACGTTTTCAAGACAAGCGACATTTCAAAATAGTTCGAAATTTTATACTTCATTTTAAGAATCAAATTCACTGAAAATAAGAGGATTAAAATATTACAAACAATTATTTGAAACGGGAGCGACAGCTTTTTCTTTTAGTCTTCATTTAAATCCTTTTACCATGATAAAGCTCCTCCGGCATAATGCTTATCATCTTCAAAGGCACAGAAATCGCAAAAAGAAGTTCAGTGATTTCAGAGACCAAGATTTAAGGTCTTGATCAGACATATCAATACACTTTCTATGGTATCATTTACAACAATGTGGGCACTGAATGGTATCATTTTGACATATCAATACACTTTCTATGGTACCATTTACAACAATCTTAGCACTGAATGGTGTCATTTTGACATATCAATACACTTTCTATGGTACCATTTACAACAATCTTAGCACTGAATGGTATCATTTTGACATATAAATACACTTTCTATGGTACCATTTACAACAATCTGAGCACTGAATGGTATCATTTTGACATATCAATACACTTTCTATGGTACCATTTACAACAATCTTAGCACTGAATGATATCATTTTGATATTCAGATTTACATGTACTACAAGGCAATTCAGTAATCTTGACTGATTCAGTAAAGAACATAGCCAACTGAACAAAGATTTGCAGATTTTTAGCATTTGTATACGAAGATCCATCAATTGCTTTTTAAAGATGCAACAAACCTGACGGTGAGGTAAAGATAAGTACAATGTTGCTTGAAAAACAATATCGGCATTTCATCAGGTACCGGCCTTTAATGACCTATCAAATTAAGATGAGTAAAGACATTTGTATAATCTTGATTGTCAAGCTGTACAGTGATGTTTTAAATCAAAGCACCAAATTATCTCGCCGTATAATGTCAGAAAAGTTGCTCTTTCTAATATACTTTAATTACTTCCTTTTGATGTCTGGACAAAGATGATCAATTAAAAATGGATTAATGTAATGAAGTCATTATTCCCAATTTAAGGTATTTTAATATAAATTATATTTTTATTTTTATTAAAATATGATATTATTATTATTATTTATATTCTTATTATGACTTAAAACATATGAGATCAATTAATTAAATGCAGTCGTCAAACCTAATATACATATAAGCTGTGTAATCTAAATTATGCGTATCTGTACCTGTATTTTCGGACAACCACACTTGTATGATTTTATTTTGATTTGATTCACTCATTCTAAATACAAAAAAAGCAATTGCGATTAGGACAAACAATTGATTTAATTAATCACCGTACTGAATATACTGTCTATTGTCTTAACATGTGGTGTTTCAGATTTATGACACTTGTTTATTACTCAATAGCATCTGACGTGACACGAACTGCTAAAACAACACTCCGCAACATCTAAAATAATAACATATGATTCCCTAATATAAAGTACAAATGACAAACATAATGGCCGTTAGCTATGTCCCTAGACCACTGACAATGTGCGAGCAATTATCTATTTTAAGTTTAGATTTCATTCAGACACATCGACGTCTAGAGTATATATATATATATATATATATATATATATATATATATATATATATATATATATATATTCTAAATAAGTTGAAGTATAATGAATGTATATATCTAAAATGTATATATGTATATAGCTTACAACAAAGATCCAGTTGCGTGTTCGAATCTCCGTAGAGTACGAATTAAAATTCTCTAACCTGTATGATAATATTATGTATTCGTATTTAATGTTATCAAGCCATTCTCCTGTAGGATCCACGGATAGCACTTTCCGCTCTGTGTGGAATATATTTGTAATTCTCTCTCTCTCTCTCTCTCTGTATATATATATATATATATATATATATATATATATATATATATATATGTGTGTGTGTGTGTGTGTGTATGAAGTCAGTTTTGTTGGCTAGTTTCATGATTTTGTTGTATTACAAAGGTCACGTGGAGGGAATGAAGATACTATATTTTCAGTTTTCAGATCATCTTTGTAGAGACAGCTAAATGGACAGCAACTATTGTTTGCAACGAAATTGTGTAAGACCGTAACGTCACCGATTTCCTGCTCAAATGTCCTTGCAATGGTTTCAGTAAAGATCTTTTGCAGATTCGTCTGTTATGTCGTGGCTGCATCATCTTCCAGGTCATTTAACATCGTCATCCTTTTGTATCGAACACCATGAATTCATCACAGAATCATATACCACGGGAAAGAAACTGGACACTGGAGGAGGTCAATAACGAACATTTTAAGGTCCTAATTCCAGCTGTCGTATTATCCGCGATTTCCATGTCAATCGGAATTTTCGGAAACAGTCTGGTATTATACATATTCAAATTCAGGTATAAACCCTCCAATCATTGTTGTTTCATCTTGTGTTTGGCTACATTTGACTTATTATTCAGCGTGTTTGGAATACCTTTCATGATTGTTGAGATGAGACTTCAGTATATCTTCTTTGACGCTGTCGCCTGTAAAGTACACCGCTTTATCAACTATTCCTATGGATCCAGCTCATGTTTAACTGTCATGACGATCGCTATAGACAGATATTTGAAAGTATGCAAGCCAAATGGAACACATATTACCAACAAAATGGCTAAGGGTTTGTGTTTCTTGATAGCCTTCATTGGTATCCTTGGAGCACTTCCTTCCGTGTTCCTGTATGGACATCGCTACGTCAAGACCTAGGTACCAAATATAACGGGCATCCAGTGCCTTCCCCAGAATAAATATGAAGTAGATGTACTATTCCCTACTTTATACAATGGTTTTTTCGCACTCTGTTTTATAGGGACAGTGGTGACAGTTTGCATCTGCTCCACTTTGATTGTTCGCAGAGTCAAGACTCAGAAAGTCACGCGGGAAATGTCTTTCCGATCTGCTATAAGCACCACGCATTCATCAGAGGACCCAACGAGCACTTCGACCCAGGTCATTTTGATACATCAGGATGCTTTCAACAGGAAAAGTATTAGGTCGACGTCTACTATAAAATCGCACCGGGTGGCAAAAATGTTGTTCGTTGTTACTGCAGTTTTAATTGGCAGTTGCATTCCATATTTTTGTCTCATCATCACCGTCTATGCCAATAAAAATTACAAGGAAGACTGGAGCACGACGAGTGAAGCATTTTTTGAGGTATTCTGGCGATCTTTCCTGATCAATAACTTTGCCAACCCGATCATCTACGGATTCATGGATAAGAAGTTTGGTGTGGAGTGTAAAGCTTTATTGTACAGATTCACAAACAGAGGATAGAGGCATATTATTAACTGTGCTTTTCAATGCACGATCGTTTGTGGCATCTTGAATTTATATTTATTGAGGTCACAATAACTTTTCTCACAGCAAGGTATTGGAGCTTACCTTGATATTTTTAGCGTAGAATATTTATCTCGCCTTTAAAGTGAACTTCCCCGCAATCCATGAACAGTTAAATAGATCAAGGTACTTAAAGAAGAACTAACAGCATGTTTTCATGTAAAAAAGTGACTGTGATTGTATATTGATCTGTTGACAATTTAAATGAAGACCTCTAACGAAAATAACAAAACATTCCATCCATGCAACTGCGGATGCTGATCTTTGTGATTGTAATTCTATGCAAAAATAACATCATATTTTGAACATTGGTATGCGAAAGTCAACATAACCGAGGAAGTCACATGGTATAACAGACCACATTTAACAAGTGAGAATGTTAACCGCCGGTATGTGATGAAAACAATCTATCAGTATTTAAATAAATAATGAAGGATCTTACAGTTGTTACATCTCTCATTTATAACCTTAACACGATGGAATTCCTAACAGTCAATCATTTTCTCTTCTCAAAACGCTCAGACCAGTATACGTGTAGGTCAGTGTAGGTATTTAACACAGCGGTGTTCTGGAAGGGGTAGAGGTAAATGATGTGAAATTAGTACAAAGGAGGTAAACGGGGGAAAATAGTACGAAAACATTAAATAAAAAACTGGGTAATGTTTATTGATTTTAATCAATGTAAATCATTAAATAAATACTTCTTTATTTTCTTTCTCTATAATGGATCGCCGCAAAATAATTCTTTAATCGTATTGTTCCATTGACTTTAATATGTTCAGCATAGTGAATTTTTGCCAGCTATATGTACATGTGTATGTGTGAGAATGGTGCAAAGAAAGAATCATCTAGACTGACTTATTGTTCCTTAAGTGAAAAAGATTGTAGGTATCTTCAGCGATCGAGAAAGGTATAAAGTACACAGGCATTCAATGTTATCCTTCAACTAGGTATTTGCCACCAAATACAACGTGAAGCGCTACTTATATTTCTAGAATATATTTCTAACATTTCAGGTGGATATTTTTATTTTGTTGTTTTTATATTAGCTCGTAATGAAAATATTTAGATTCCTAACAAACTATAGTGCAAACAAATTACTGACCTCCATTTTGTATTACTCGTTATCTTTTGAAAAACAATATTTCCAAAGAAATAAACAACGGACAGTTTTTTCACTAATCTTTTTCACCTTGGAAATGACTCTTATTATTCACATTTTCATGATTATGTAGTACATACACTTTCGTGTGAGAATACAATCTCTTTTCCAACATTTTTTTTCTCTCATCCAAAGCGATTTATTTCTGTTCATAACACTGCCATATAGCATTGACGTTAAATATTTACCAAATCCGTTAACAACAAGATTTAATGACTTTAATACTTACAATAACAATAGGAACAGCAACGATAATATCATTAACGAAACAGTTTTATCAGCATTTAAACAACAGCAATAACAACAAGAAAAATACTACCACCACAATGACAAAAACAAATAAAACAAAAACAATGAAAACAGGAACTACAGCAACAACAACAACAGCAATAATAATAATAATAATAATAATAATAATAATAATAATAATGTGAGCAGTATAGATAGGGGATAGCTGACATGTAATATTGTTGTGGTTTTACATCTGGTGTATTGATATGTGAGCACAAAAATAATAGCCCTGGTGAATACGTGCTGGAGTTGGCAAGTAATATTTTTAAACAAATCTATTTTTTTCTATCTCGAGAAGGGATACGATAACACACACAAACAAATCTGAAAATATATTCGGAAGCTGGTGACTAATATTTTTTGTGTGTTTTACAACTCATGGGATATAAGATTAAAATTAAAAATAATCAAATATTACATACACACCAGCGCAGCGGATACAAAATAATTTTCCTTTTTTCCCCGGCAAAATATAAATAATGGCAAAATATAGCTATTCTGCTATTAAAAATTAATTACTTTGGTACCAATAAATGCATCGGAAGTTCTTAAGTATCCAACACTAGGATACTGTTTGAAGTGGTGTGGTGTGGGGGATAAATCTAAACAAGGAATGCGAAAAATTAAACAATAAAAGTAGTAATAAAAGGTATTTCATTGTATCTACTTTGTCTAAAAGAAGTTCAAAAGGGCTTGTGTGTTTTAAAGCTATTTTTGATAAAATTCATATTAAATGGACGACATACAGTTTAAAAAGTAATGGAAGCAAGAACAGTATATAGTGAACTTTGCATCTTTTATAAGTAAGAACCACTCCGATGTATATTGAAGGTCACCTTCATAACGTAGATCAGATGCACTCCGCTATGAAAGTAAATAACTAAATACAAGCTTCTTGATTAGGAAAGGGTTTAAAATGTGTGAACAAAATTGCAAATACGATTGATACGAAAATAGAAACAAGGTGGCATTTTCCAAATATTTATGATGAAAAAGGTAAAATGTTAATAGCACATATAAATTAAATAAATAGATATTGAAATATTTCTACTTCAGTACATCGAAATGAGCATCCGACACTTGAAAAATCAATACCAAAATGAGTGAGAAACAAATATAACCACCTTTAATACATGCTCGAATTAGAAAAGAATAAAACGTATTAATTTACATAATTTAAACAAATATATAACTCAAATACGTATATAGAATTATTTTCATCGCAATGAAACAAATTCAGAATACAGCACAAATCAAGATTTGTATTAATTTTTAATTAAATTGAACCATATCTGAAGCAGATTATCATTCGAAATTTTACAAATTGGCTATGTGAAAGCTCAATTAAAATTTATGATCAGATTTATGAAATGACTCATCCAGTAGAGCAAGGTATTGTACGAATTTTACTTCAACAAGCACTCCAAACTAATACGTGATAAAATGGGACTACTACTGACGCTTACAGATTTACTGACGATTTATGCTGAAATAAAATATTTTATAGTGACAGGATAACATAAAGTTCTACGACAAAAGTGACTTTCTAAATGATACCATATTTAGCATCCAACTCATGAATAAGTAGGTTTTTGGACTTTTAAAAGATGACTTAAATAAGGTTCCAATTAAAGATTTTTGTGGATTCACGTCAAAACTGTATTCATTTAAGACGGAAAAAACGAAACAACAGTTTGTCAAGAAATAAAAAATGCGTGATTATAGAGTTGTAAATTTGCACGATCACTCAAACAGATAGTTCATAATGTCAGTTACCAGAAGCTAGTTTGGTTCGGTTAGTTGCTTTCCTTTCACAATGACTACTTCCAATTCCAGTCTATAAGACAACCGTTAATATTTGTTCTCTGGTTTTACTGGAGATTTGCTAGCCACTGAAGAATGTTACTTGCATTAACTAGAAAGCAACACTAAAAATTACACCGAAAATGAAATGTTTCTTGAATTCATCTTCTTGGCTTTTGCGTATGATGAGGAAGCAAACAGATGTCATTCAGCCGTGTTAGAATAATCACTTGCATTAACCTTTCCATCGTTTTATTCCAATGAAACTTTATTTTCGAAATTGCAACAAACCTATCGTGTATTTGAATACGTTCTAGTGCCAAACGTAAGTAAGATAGTCGTGGTACATCCAAATTTATGATAATGCTTTGGATTTCATCACAAATGTAGAAAAATGAAGGAAATATGTTAGGAACTTAATTTAATTAATGCATTATTACCTTGAATATTCTCCTGAGTATCATACTTACAATATATATATATATATATATATATATATATATATATATATATATATATATATATATATATATATATAAGACTACTAATACGCAATATGTTATCGTATGTACTTCTAAAATCAAGGAATGCTTGATTGTTTTATTTTAATGACATATTGACACACTAAATCTATTATGTGCAGCTTTTATTCAATAAGACGCGATGTAGCTTTGTTTCATCGATAATTATTGAGTAGTGTCTGCTAGTGTCTCCATCTCTTGAATTTACAATTAAAGCAATATTATCCCGAGAGGGATAGTCCCGACTCGGTACAATGCGAAAATCACAAAGTAAGTTTAGTTTTCCCTACAAACTCCTTTTTGTTACTATTGTTCTTTTTTTTATCACTTCATCTATTCTAACACCTAATGCAAAACACTTTACGTTGATTTCCGTGCTCAATTAAATTGTGTCTGTCTCTCTATTTTCGTTTATATCGGTTTTAGCTGTGTTCATTCTACCATATAACACCAGTCTTTTTTTTATCTGTTTCAGTTCTAACTGCATCTGTCTCTGTTGTAAACTTGTGTTCCACGTCACTGTAATTTGTCCTCATTCGCTTAATCTTCTGGGCTATTTCGTCAATACTGCCTTGTAACTCACCCATATTATTAACCACATCTCAACGAACATATTCTTTTGTATCTGTTTTTGATATTTCGAACTCAGCATTAACTTGTTGCAAAATTCAGTAAATGTAATTTATTTTATCTTTTTGATCTTATCGCCCAGATCTGTAATATATACATTGTAATTTGGTTTCATAGCTTTTATCATACCTTCATCTTGTTTTGTTGGATTCCATCTTTTTGATTACTTCATATATCCTTTAAAACACTGAGAAAATGTTAGTGTTATCTTGTTGTTTAAGTCATTAATTTTTGTGTTCAAATGATTCGTAAGACTTTTAATCTCTTGATCGTTTTGTTTGTTTTTATTATTTATATCGCTCTGTAGAACTTTCAATTGAAATTGTAGAGTACTGTACTCGTCGAATGATTCTTAGTTCCTCGGCGTCACTTCCAAAGGCATCTACCTCACTGTTTCTCTGTTTCCCTGTTTATCCTATTTTCTGTCCTAAAAAGTCTTATGTATTTGAATAATAACTCGTCTCCGCACAAACCGACTGGCAGCTGCATCAGATAAGATAGCAGGAGCACTTAGAGTTTAATTCAAGTGTAAACGAGACTTTGGATTTCTGTAAATTGTTATTGTTTCCAACGACACTACCAAGTTTCATAACCATGTCACTCGGTATCAAAAATATACCTTCACCATCAACAACACAGTCACATTTTACACTTGAATATGTGATGTATTGTTGAAATGTTTCCATAATGTTTTCATCTGTGTCATAATCATGCTGCCCTAACTATTTAACAGTGACTGACTTTACGAAACAGACTGTATAATAGATGTTCTGTTGTGAACGTGTGCACCAAGGATGCAGATTACATAAGACCATATACCTTTATTTAATCTTGAAATACTTTCTTCTGTTAGACCGTTAGTATCCCCTAAGAATAAGTATTTCCAGACTATTTTCTCGTCTGGTTTTGTTTCATTATTAATTATTTTGTGTGGCATCTTAAATTTAAAGAAAAGAAACCCCCAGTTACCAACATATTGGTCTCCAGTTAGTTTGTTTTTTCCTCGTCTAATTACTCAAGCAGCAATTTATAACATAGGAGATCACTGCATGTAAGTAACCAGTTTGTATTCTGATCATATCTCCAATCATCGGGAGTGAGAATTTTAAAATTGTTGCAAACTATGATGAATTGTTTCAAGTCAATGTCATTGTTGCTGGGGTTAAAAGCATTTTCATCTTGTAGATATATTTTGCATACATAAAGCAATATTCTTACTTGGAAGTACATATGAAATCTTCAAAAAAAATTAACAACCGGAGCAAGATTTTGAACTATTTAAATTATGTATGATATACCACAGGCCACTGCTGCCATCTACATCAGTTTAATCGACTCCGCCAGAATTCCATATTACATGATGCTTCGTATGTATTCATTGAGTCTTCTCTGTTAAATTGTAAAATGTAATTATGAAAGACTATTTAATGGCCTGTACGTGAAACAATTCAGTGGAATATAATTTGTGACATTTTGCAATATCAGGATAATATTTAGTATTAAATATAGATATAGGAAAAGAAAAGTGTTGAGAAGTATTCAGTGTTTACATTTTAAAACAATGTCTAACTTTCTTGTTGTGAAACCCTTTTACTTTATCAAACTGTATTTTTTCAGGCTTTCTCCCTTTTTTGTTTTATTTTACATATACTTTCACGTGAACAATGTCTGCCTGCCACTGGTCATAGACCCTCACGAACGGGCATCTTTTTCTCGATTGTCTAAATGTGTAGGTATATTGTACAGTTAACCATTTCTTCAATTCAGTGTATCGTGTTTAATTTTTGTTCCCTATGCATTTTCCCCCAATTGATTGATTTTTTTGTAAACAACTGACCTTTCTGGATCTTAGTAAAGAAATGTGTCTTAAATAACGTTTTTTTGTCAGTATTTAAAATGATATAAAACATCCAGAGAATACCTTATGCTTGATAAATTGTCTTTAGGTATTAGCAACATGCCAACAGGACGACTGTCTACAACAGCAACTGTAATCTTTAATTTTCTTTATCTTTATTGAATCCTTTCAAAAGTATGAATGATTTCAGATTTATGTCAAATTTTGCCATTCCTATGGTTAGCTCTGATACATCTACTTCATATACTGACTCACCACGTGCTGTTTAAAATTTAACTTTGTTTTCCATACATTCCATCTCTATTTTGTTGAATCGTTGTAGATGGAGCTTGTAACGTTTATGATATCTTCAAGCTGGACTGTAAATTTAGTCGAATATAAAATTGTTATATTTATTAACATTAAATACCTTATATATTTCTTCCTCATGCTGCTCTGATTTTTATAATCTTGCTATCAGGTATACTGCTTATTTTTCAATGTTATCATCATTAAAGCAATCTCTAAATCAGCATTTTTTCTAAAGCATTGTACGATAATTTTCTCGAGTTTTTAAATCAATGAATTAACACTTTTATTCTCTTGAATGTTATTCTTCAAAACATCTAGCTTTGACTTCATTATATTACGCGTCCAAATTTGTAAACAAATAGGCATTATCCTATGAAATAGTTATATCACCTGTCTGAAAAATTTGAACTCGTTACAGTGCAAGTGTGAGTCAGTATTTATGTTTGAAAATATTGAATTACTATTTTGTGCTCGCTGCGCTGGTAATATTAAAAGTTTTATTTTAGTGTTTTGTATCTTATGAATTGCAAACACAAAAATATGTGTGGCAGCTATCACATGCAGTTACCGATTTTTTTTTATTTTAGTGATCTCGAGTCCATACACAAGATGCAAAAATACGACAATATTAGAAGTGAAAGAAAGAAGAGGTTGCTAACCACTCATGGACCAAGTTTGTAACTTATAGAGAGCAATGAAATACTTTAAGTCAAACATAAAAGATTGCGAATAAATCTCTTAGAAAAGATATTTCTACATTCGCTGTAAATAACTCTTTAAAGTCTTTTAAAGCTGGATATTACTGGTTGTGGTAAGTGATGATCTCCACTAAGTATTTTACTTTTACAAGAACAAAAGTATTTATTAAAATATTTAATACGTTGGGAAGAGATAAATAGCTTTATGTATAAGACCTGAGTTAACAGTTGGATGACAAGCTATAAATTTACTCAACTTGGTCTTTAGTTTCGCGACGTAAGATAACATCAAGCCAATTTAATTTCCTCTACCAAATCCTAAGGGTAAGGAGTGCCAGGATTTAACCGGAAAGAATCAAATAAATGTATTCTTCGTTTTATCCCTGGCCTTCGGCTGGATGGCAGGTAAATTCAAATTCATATACAAATGAGATAAACTTAGACACGACTTCATTTTCAAGAGAATAACTCATAGTGTAATACTAACATCAGCAAACGATTAATCTCCAAATTGTCTTTAACACTTTAAAATCCCTTCAGTGATGGAAGACGACAAAAGCAGTAGTATTTTTTGTAGTGGAAACTTGAAATCAAAGCCAGGGGAGGGAAAAATATCTTAGAAACGAATGCATACTCTTTCATGCAATGTTTAGAGGAAATTCGTATTGTAGATTTACTTATGTATTTAGAGAAAAAGGGAAGACCAAAGTCTATAAATAATAATAACAATTATTTGTAATTAAAATCTAGCTTTATAATATTTATCTATCTATTTATGTAAATATGTGCATACAGGGATGACCTAGTTAACAAAGGAAGTGAAACAATATCTTTAATCATATATCCCCTCTTTCAATAGACAATGGTCATTATTTACTTATGTTATATTGTCTCGGTAAGGTAGCGTGTGGGAATACGGAATACGACTATCAACACTATGAGTGTATGCTGGGGCAGACGCAGACATCCATTATGGGGGGGGGGGGCTGAATGATAACAAGAGCGTAAAAAAGGGAATATAAGTGGGTTTACTCCTCCCGCCCCCCGAAAAATGTTCCATTGGGTCATTTTTGTTGTTGTTGGTAACATCTGAAGTTGGTTCTCTGTGTGATAGACACAATAACCCGCTCGTTTATTATTATTATAATTGTATTAATTGTATCCTTTTTGTTGTAAATTCCCCAGATGATTTTAACATGTAGGAGTCCAGAATGTATCGTAGATTTTGTGTTTAGTGACTGTTTTGTATATATAAGCTGTTTATTCCCCTGACGAAGAGTTTGTTTAGCTCGAAAAGTTGGGAAACCATTTTAAATTTGCGCCGTTACAAATTTTTGTGTCTATATATATATATATATATATATATATATATATATATATATATATATATATCTATATATATATATATATATATATATGTATATATATATATATATATATATATATATATATATATATATATATATATATATATTAGTATATATGATTTTTATTTTACTGAAATTCTAAGCAAATTGTAATGCTATACATGCAGTGATAGAGACCTTTCAAAATTTACCACTGTTGCATTCCACTTTTCACAAATGCCTAAAATACTATACTTGTGTCTAGGTTCATTTGATAAAACTGACAATAAAACAATAAATACAACTACATAAAACTACATATTCGTTTAGTAAAAACGATCTGGTAACAACACTTTAAACTTTTACATACAAAATGTCAGCTATGTCATTCCTAAAACTGTTACCTGCTTTTGTCTGAAACTGTCTATCAGTTTAAATCTTCAACTGTATCCAATTTCTCTCTTTTCAAGAAACCAAACTTGTCCAGTGTTGACTGTGGGCGCTTCATTTTGGCAATTAAAGTAATTCATCATTGTTCTTACAGTAATTAACTTCAATTTGAGTAAATGAAAACCAAAACCTTGATTTTTACCGACTGAAAATTTGCTTTTAATGATCTCCATTGTCTTTCTTTAACTCAGTACTTCCAAACAGCCAAGTCAGACGCGTCATCCGCTTCGCATCGGGATCATCAAACGCTTTAACTATTTATACATATAAACCTCTTTATAATTGGCTACACGTTTGAACATAAAACAATCAAACCGTGTATATCATTTCAGACACGTGTGTACAGTACATTAAATCAATGATCTTCAGGTTTTTGGGGACTAACTTTGCCTGGGGCAAAAGCTATTTGGTGCTATCAAAACAGTGTTCATAATCCACCGCCAAAATAGGGGATTAATTATCTGCAGATTGAATAAACAGCCAAAGGGTGTCATAAAGGGGAATGTAAATAAAACCTAATTTGTGGGAACATAAAGAAAGCGGCGCGACTTGTCGGGGGGGGGGGGGGAGGGAGGATGGTGGCTGCAGCCAGTAAGTCCCACCTCCCAACTCCTCCCGTGGCTGATCTATGTAGTTGTATTACCTACTCGTTAGTGCCTGTGTGCGACTATTCATGGTAAGTAATTGACTAAGAAAACTCTTGTTTTAAATTCTTCAGTTTATTGCATAAATAATTAAATCACACTCAACAAAAACAGATGCCATTTTTAGTATTACCATAAATACGATTATTAATTGACTTACTGTACTGGCATAGTGGTGAAAACCACAGTAAAAGAAAATACACTTTGGAGCATAACAAAGAGAATACATAACAGAGTTTATTTACAACGGTTAAAGTAAATAGATGAAATAATAAAATTAGAATCAAAATGTCAGATTAATAAACCTACATGTGTGCAACTCAACTTTGCTTCAATTCTTCCTACATACAATTAAAGTTGCATGTTTCTAATAGTAAAGAAAAAATTTTTGCTTAACAAATTACACATATAACTTATTTTTATAATAAGTATGCATTTGAACGATATGTAGTCATCCCCTCCCCCCGTTCCTCCCTTTTCTGAAATATACTATCGTCAAATTAGGTGTTGTATCACTATGAAACTCGTTTGTGTACCTATAATTCTGATTTTGGGGAGAAATTAAGTCGTTTCCTAAGAAAAGTATTTGACCATTCTGCCGCCAACATCTGCTGTTTACATACCCTACAAAACCCCGCAAGATGTGCTGAATTATACAGAAAACCACCGCGACAGATCGTATGCTCATTGCGGAATTCAGTAAAGAAAATCATAACATTTAATGAAAAATAATTAAACTCTTTACAGAATCATAACATTCAATGAAAAGTAATGGAGCTTTTTACAGAAACGCAAACAATATTCTTTAAATAGCAATTACCTTACACTTAACACGAAATCGCCATGAAAGTAATGCAAAAACTTATATAAGAATCTTGAGGACGAACACAGCATTTCGTCTCAAATGGTAACTCTAACACCAAAACTCAGACTCAAACTCAACTTATTATAAGAATCATGTTTTGCAAGGCAGCGTACAATATACTATGTTAACATGTATTAAATATAGCAAATATGAATACACGCATAGTCTGTATATAGTCTATATGACTAACAATACATATCTTGCTGATGTTGGAGAAATGTCATATTATAAACAAATTCAGGTCAAAATCAATATTTATAGACTGATATTCCCTACAATGTACATCTCTAGGGAGACGGTATGGACATTTTTTAGGTCAAAATGAGACGTACTGGCTCTGTCAGTTTGGGTTGCAATCCTTTCGGTAGGATGGGGGAGTGGGGGTCAAGAATGCCTTTATTTCCTCATCAAATGGGACAACAATAAATGGTCTTACGTGAGAAATGAATTCGACAAATGATTTCACATTGACTTTGTCATGACAATAAAGGCAAATTCTTTCTTCAATAATCAAATTCTTGTGTCTTCCAGATTCTAATACGAGAAAGCGTGTACTTAAACGAGACAAATTAATGGTCTGTTATGAGTATGAATTGTTATAGTGGACTAATAGGGACACTTTTATGTTTTTTTTTTAAATTTATATTTCACCGCAAATGGATTTAATGGAAGACTGTCTCTGATAAATATCTCCCACCACTATTTATTTTTAAAAAAAAGTGAATCTGTAATATCCAAAATTTTTTAATTATGTTGGTGTATGTTGATTTATTGAAACCTATGACACACTGAGGTATTTAATATGGAGGCTATGGAACTAGAAAGATAGAGGTCTTCTTCAAAAACTTTATTGACTAAACAAAACACCGCATATACAGAAGCAGTGGCAGTGTGATAAGAAAAAAAAACGCCTATTAAATGTTAAAAGGGTTTCAAGATGGTTATTGCTAAATAGATGCGTGTGTTTATAAGTCATGAAAACATGTTCAGTATATATAGACCTAAAAACATCCATCAACAGAGGCATCATTGCTGCAAACATGTTAAATAATCACATTACACTCTGTTTAATGTGAATTGTCTTCACGAACATTAACAATTTACAATATGGACATATGTCCTGGTGTGAAACATGAATCGTATAAAGACAAACATAATGGATTGCTTCCGTGTACATGAACCATACCAAACAAAGAAAACAAGACAAACGGAAAAGAGAACAACTGTCAATCTGCTAACATTGTGTACATCTCTGTATAATATAAAATAGTAAGAGAAATAATTAAGTATGATTTCAAGCGTGACCAGTGTACCTATATATGATATAAATATAACTGTACCCATATAAAAGAAAATGAAATATTATATGATAACTCATAAAAAAATTTTTTTGTGAATTACATATATTATGCATACAATGAATTCGAAAATATACATTATCTTTGATTATGTTGAACAATGAACACTCGCAACTGTTTCAGAAAGGAAATCAAGCAAATTTATACTGGACATGGAATATCATCTTTCAAAAAGGTATGCAGAGACCTGAGATATAAATTTCTTGGAATATAATTTATATACAGTAATTCATATTTTTTAAACCAAAAATACAATGGTCAAGTTTGTTTTTTTTAACATTGACTACTCAGCACCATTTCAGAAGAAGAAAACTAAAGTTATGAGATATATTACATAGGAGTATATACTTGATTCATTTACATTAAAAGTAAAATTTAGACTCAAATAAATAAAATGTACTTATTTGGACATGACCAGAGAAATGATAATTTAAAGCATCTTTTTTAAAAAAAACCAAGTAGGGAAATTTGTCTGTCAACCCTAGAATGGGAAGGCAAGGAGATATGAAATTGCATTTTAAACCACATTCTCTATTATTTTACTAGTCCAAAGTAGATGACTATTTGCTTGGTAAGGTTTTAATTTGTCATGATCCATGACCTTTTGATTGCCATGAACATCATGCTGGATAATGTAATCCTAGTTACTCATCTTCTTCACCGGATATGGTCCAGCGTATGGTTACTGAACCTTTGGACAAATTGCGTCACCTATCGTCATCTTGAGGTACCACACCATATCACCAAACTGGTAAGCAGGATGTGTTTGTTTCACATCACAACTGTCCCGCTGTAGCTTGGCAGCTACCTGTAGACGTTTACCAGCTAGACTGTGAGCTCTCTGCATCTTATCATTCAGCAAGTGCATATAGGCTGCATAGGATGAAACTGTTTTTGTTTTTTAAATGGTTGATGCCGCTTCCAAACACAACTTCTGTGGGTAACCTTACTTCACGTCCCAATATCAACAAGTTAGGAGCAATCCTAGTGCCCTTTTAAGGGGAATGCATTGTATGCGCAAGCAAGGCGACCAAGTCCGACTCACTTTGCTCCTTGGGTAGATATTTCCTCATTATCAGGACAAGCGTCTTGTTCAACCGCTCCACTTAACCAGTGCCATAAGGATCCTTGATACTGTCTTCGTCGCTTTTACCTGTAGAATTTCACAAAGTTCTGCAAAATGTCTTCTTTTATAATTTGGACACTATGCAGATCAATTTAATTGATAAAGTGGGAATGTGGCGTGTTTCATTCACAGTTGCGCACTGTGCAACCACATTATCACTCTTCTGACATGACCTGACCGACTTTTAATCCTGGTTTAAACTGACCAGACCTTATCCCTCGTCACACCTAACTAGCATCCGACCCTAGCCGTAACTGGCCGACCTTTAACCCTGGTCTTACCTGACCAGATTTCATCCCAGAGCTACACGGCTGACCTTTAACCCTAGACTCACCTGACAAGTCTCTATTCCAAGTAGCATTTGGCTGACCTTGAACCTTGGTCCAGCTGGACCAAGTTTCCTCAATAAACCTTCATCAAATACCTTCGATGACTGTTTTGATATATTTCCTATCTGACTTAAGAACTGGCAAACTTGAAAATCTCATCAATTTCAAAAGTGCCATGATCAGTATCATAACTTGAATGAAGAGTCGACTCATCTGGTGTACTTTGATATGCACCGTATTCACAACCTTTAAAAGTCAAATTTCATCTTTCGGCTCATTTCGTTTCACTCTGCAAGTGTTCCACGATGATGATTATAGACTACTTTGCACATCTTTCGCGCTCATTTCTGGTAAGGTCCGCATTTCAGATATTATTCTGTGTCTACATCGGAACATCTGCGGTGTCTATTATTACCATACCGGGAAGATCCATCAGCATTCCCAGTCTTGGAACTTGGTCTGTGCTCTACTATGAATTCATGTCCAGACAGTATTTCTAGATATCTCGCTATGCGACTCTTTGAATCTTTCAGACTTTAAAACCACTTTAAAGCTTGGTGATCACCTGTTACTAGGAATTTCTGTCCCATGAAGTAATGCTTGAAAGACCCAATGAAGTATCGAGTAGCTTGCAACTCCTTATCTGTGATACATTAGTTTCTTTCAGACTTGCTCAGCAACCGACATGCATAAGCAATCACCCTTTCTTGGTCATTTTGAATATGCTGGGACACGACTGCGCCTATTTCAGCCTCACATGCATCAGTGTCAAAAATAAAAGTTTCTTTATCTCTTGGAAAGGTCATGACGTCCAGCCCTGCTCGAGGTCCTTTCAACTCATTGAAAGCGACTTGGCAGTTTACTATAGTGTGCTGTTCTTATTGACCAAGTTAAAGAATAGATTGGCGATCTTTGAAAATTCCTTGCATGAAGCGTCTATAGTAGGAACAGGTACTCAAGAACTAACGAAGTTCAGTCACATTTTCCGGCTCCTTCTAATGGGCGATTCTTCCTACATTATTTTCATCAAGGTGAACTCCGCCACGCCTTGAGATTCCATGTCCCAGGAAGCAAATTCATCCTTTAAAAGCTCACACTTTGCAGGTCTCAACTTCAAATTGGTCATTCGTATACGTTCAAACGCGGCTTTGAGTCTTTGTATGTTTATTAACATTAGTCTCTATGACATCATCAATGTAGATGATACCCGAAGAATACTGCATACCTTTCAGTGCAAGCTATACAACTCATTGCAATGTTTCTGGACAATTAGTCATTCCCTTTGGCATTATTGTAAAGTCAAAAAACCCATGCTTTGACACAGATGCAGTCTTGATGATGTATTCTTCCCTAACTGGCACTTGAAATTATCCCGATGTGAGATCTAACGTGCTGAAACATTTCACACGTGCATATGCATCACGACATACATTCACACTTGGTATAAGAAAATCATCAGTGTATCACATCATTTTATCTCCTACTGTCTCCACATGGACATACACTAAGGTTTTTTTTTTCTTTCTTTTTCAGCAATACAATTGGCGATGCCCATGGAGAGTTGTATTCCCAGATTACACCTTGCACTTATAATTTGTTTACGACTTCTTTCTCTTCATTAGCATCGGATGCCGTGGCTACACTTCTGAAGGGTTGCTTGATGTCTTTTGTGTCCCCTGTGTCAATCATGTATTTAGCAAGAATGGCGAGTCCTATATTCCGTGATTAGAAGGATTTAGGATCCGTCCGTCTTGCTAAACACACTAGTGAAACAAAACATTCGATCACTGGAGAAAACATCTTGCAAATCAATCAGGGGTGTTGCTAAAAATCTTTCTACAGATCATCCTTCTGTGTAAATTTATGAGCTTGCTTTGCTTTCCATGTTCCATTTTTTCCATTTTACCCGTATCTTTTTATAATCTGGAGACTTGCATGAGCCTGAATTTGTGGTTCTTTCCTTTGGGTTGATATGTCTTGTGGCACTGCTATTCTCTTCCTCGCTTTCGTCTTCCACTCGGGTTAACTCCTTAATCATTGACCAAAGTGTAACTTTCTGGCAGTGCTTATTACGGCACCTTGTTCCAGTTGGACAAGGGGCAGGAAAGGATTCTTGACCTTCACTTTACCATAGCTGTTGCGTTAAAATCAGAAAGGCTAAAAGCCATTACAAGGGGGTAACTTTCTATGAAATGCTGTGGTGGTTCAATCAAAACATTGTATTCATCTTCCTGATCACCAGCTTCGTAAACACACCTTTAATTTGTTCACTCAAACCTGCCATGATGTAAAAATCAGGCAACATAACTTTCCTCATTTGATTGTTAATAATCTGTTGATATCTTTACCTCAAGGATGATTTTGTTCTTACTGAATATGAAATCTGCTAGCTTTCCGTCAGATCATTTTAATGCATGAATACAAACCAAACATCATCTTTAATCTCAGGAACAACGACCTCATTGTCCATCCTAACTGTGTCTAGTTCAGGGGTGACTTTGCAGTTCCCACAATCCCCGAAACGATGCCCCTTTGCATGCACAAGGCATCTTTTGCTTCCTAATTCTGGTCCTTCAGATTCCTCTGTTTTCTTGTATACATATGTAGCTAGCACATTTTTATCTGTTCTTTTCTTCAACCGTAACTTGGACACCCTTGCGTAGAACATTTGACATAAATACCTCCCTGACTTTGGTATCCCTCCACGCACTTGTATATGAATGATACTTTGTTTACGTGCAGGTTGAGTTTTATCATCAATATGACCATCTTCATTTTTGACCAATGGAGTCTATTCCAGTTAGTGTAAATGTTTCTCTTAATTAGGCACTTTGGGTTCTGATCAGTTGTCTAGAATACTCTGTGCTGTTTGTTGTCTACTGTATCTACCTCAATTTCATTTAAATTCACACTTGAATTGAGGAGGGTTACAACAAAATGAGGCAGACTTTATTCTGAGATCGATATCTTTGACTGTCATCGCCCCTTTGAACAGGACCTAAGTTTTTGTAAACCTGCTTTTTGAAGCTAGGTTGAGACTTTTCTATTATAAATAGCTGTATCTTTCTTCATCCCTCCTTTTTTATAAACTTTTCTTAGGTTCTATAATAAAAAGCATATTTTTTTTACTTCTTTCTTTCCAAAGCTACCGTTTCCTCTAACATCTTTCATGATATCGTGCCCTTGTTTCTTGCAAGCTTTATTCTTGTTTGTTTGTTTGTTTGTTTGTTGTTGTTGTTGTTGTTGTTGTTTGGTTTTTTGTTTGTTTGTTTGTTTGTTTTCCTGGTGCTGTGGTTGCTACTCACATCTACAGACAGCTTTCATCACCCATTTCACCACTGCTGTCTTAATATGTACTTGAACCCTTGTATTCCTGGACTGCTCGTGTTTCACTTCTAGTCTGCTTTGTCTCTAGAAGATGTACAGTTAAGAAAACCGCATCATCAATATTCTAAGGTTCTTTTACAAGCTCAGAATTGAAACAAGCTTTGACTGCGTACGCCATTGAGCCTATCTCTTATTTGACTGCAAGTTTATTTACTCAATTTTTTTTCTTTCAGTAAAAAAGTTATTTATTTAGTTATTTTTTTTTATTTCTCATTTTTACTCCATGGTATTAGCTTGCAAATGCCACGCATTGTCTTGCAAGAATTAAAGAGTAGCTGCAAATGGGAGGAAAGAATGTAAAAGTTGTATCTTTAGCTATGTAGGTCATGTTATGAAATTGTGCAAATTGTAGAATTCATGGTGTAGTCCACTAACATCATAACAACCAAATTCATGCATTCGTCCAATTTAATGTCCTTCGACCAAACTTAATTTGGAAAAGAGAAAAAGTACTTAAAAACTATTCGTATTTGTTAATACACTCAGAAATCAAATAAAAATGTCATCTCTTAAAATCTTTGACCCCATTTGCAATATTTACAAATAATGACTGAGAGATTTGCAAGTCAAGAAACTCATTTAAAAGAATGCATTCATGTTAAAATGATGGTAGTGACGACAGCATACCTTCTTTTTGCAACACTGCATTAAAAACTGGACAGTATATGGGGTTAATATTGCCTATGCATCTGTTCGTTCTCTCTATCCTGGTTGTAAAGCTTACTTCAATGCACCAAAATATATCAAACTTGCAGTGTGGGTACATCTTGTCGCACACTTTAACTGAGTCGCTGTGATCTTTCGAGCGAATATTTTTGTGAGCTGTTTTATTTTCCAGGAACATTTTATAAATTGGATCTGCATAGTTCTCAAATACAATTTTAAATACATATAGACTTGGATGAAATATATATATTCACACACACACACACACACACACACACACACACACACGGGCGTGCGTGCGTGCGTGCGTGCATATTCCCACACCTGCAAAACACAAACGCACAATCGAAACATTCAAACTTAACATTCTACCTATTTACCTAGTTACCTTGCCAGTGTTATTCTGTATTGCTTGAAAATCCTGTCCAAGTTCTGATTACCTTCTCACATATTGCCCCAAAATTGCAATGTGGATGCGTCTGGAGATGAATGTGCTGTACACCAAAAACGTCACTTCGATCTAATTTCCCGTTTTTATTCTACGTCGCTTAAAATACTCATTATGCCACTAAAACGGTATTAATCATGGATTTCAACTCCATTCTCACGCTCACTAGGAAGTTATTTCCGAATTATGACAAAAATGAAAATGTATTGCATGTGCTTCATGTACTCCTAATTTTACAGTTTCCATACATATTAAATAATATATAGGAAAAGTAATTTGCCTTAGGCTACCATACTGATATAACTCAGATATCATTTTGTTCACTTTCCATGAACTTTGATGAGTTATAATTTTTTTCCTCCACATAGATCTTATTTATGTATGTCATCAGAATATGAAACTTGGTGCTTTCTTTAATATTTGAGTACGTTTTGAAATATTTACTTTCCAGGCGTTCAGATTTATTATTAATTTGAGCTTTTCTTTATAGGATCACCCAGGAATAAGTTATTGAAGAGCTAAGTCTCTTCCATCTGCAAGAAAACCACTGATTTCAAAATTGGTCCTCAAATGTCGATAAATCTGCATCACATTGACTCCTAGACTTTTGTAATTCCACCATGTTCCAGCAAGTCTATTATTTTCCAGTGCGTTTTATTTTTATATCTTTTTTCAATAATGAAGCCTGTCGTAAAATTCAATCCGAGTCTGCTTAAAATATATCTTGATGACTTCTTTTCTGCGTGTACCCAGTATCTAAGTCACTATCTTGGACAAGTACGCTGTATAATTATATTTTTGTGGTCTTCCTGATATAATTATGATAGCACAATCTATGTTGGTGCTCATCTGCAATTTATAGGCCTCAACTAAGAAAAGTATGCTATTGTCTTGCTTTCTTGTTACAGCCATTATTATAGTTTCAGATAGGGGCAACTCAGCGAATTGCTTGCTGGTCCTCTTCTCTACTTATTTTCTCACCTGCTTTTTATTTTAGATTTTATTATAAATTATAGATATAGGATTTGACATACAATATTTTGTAAGAAATGTTCTGTTTTATATAAAGCCCATATTTTCAGGATTTCTGCATTCTCAGCAATGAAACTACGACAGCTCAGAAGATAAGATATATCTAAATGTTCATCTTGTGGCATAATGTTTGCAGCATCAAGATTCGTCTTGTGACGTCAATTATATTGACAGATATCTCAAAAAGAAATCGGGCTATAAAGCAATTTTGGTTCCATTTAAGGACAATTCGTTTTGCTGCCCAATTCAAATTTCGCCGTTACCAAGAAGAATTCAAATGATGGAAGATTTGTTTTAGGTCTCAGCTTTCCTTTGAATTTTTCTATCACTATTTGGGCAATGACCGAAATTAAAGTATCCTTCCGTCGATGATTTGGTGAACATCATCAAAGTGAAAGGTAGAAATTACTTGTTTTTTAAACGGGATCTAAAACGATCTTACAGATAAATATCGACTGATCCTGACGATGTATCTCTGGTCGGGTTTCAATAGAAAAACAATTTAACATCTGTAAATGTTATTAATAATGGTCGTTCCAGAAAAAAGTTTCGTCAAGCCTATTTGAGAGACATCTGCTTCATAGCTGCCTTGTGTGAGTTTCAATTTGAGGCTCGTCGTGTAGCAAGTCATCACAAGAGTTTTTCAAAATAACGAAGAATTATAACATTAACAAGTCAACAAGTCAAAGTTCCAGAGTTGCTGTTTCCGTTATCAGTTGATTGGTAAATTTACAATTTATTTTATTTTCATCTGCTCTATTGCGTCCATATTACCTAATGTTACATAACTTGAAGTTTGTATAAAAATTTTCGCTAAAACATTTATAACATTTCCAATATGTATTTTTATTTGTACATATATTTCTCACACTATGTCCATTACATCTTTCTTAATTCAGTGTTTTTCAGTAATCGATCTGTTGCATCTTAAACAAGAGGTAAAAAGATCAATAAAGGGTGAATTTCCAGAAGGAACTTCTAGAAATTTAAACGTTCATCGGAAATTGCTCAGTTTCTTGCTAGAAACTTTCAGTAGTCTAATTCCATCAGAAAAAAAATTCCGGTGTAAAACTATTACATTTAATGCTACAAATAGAATTCTCTCAAATTGAAGTTTTCAAATTAAAACTTTTACTACAAGGCATTGCTAGATCCAACCTACATTGCCCAAAGAAAGCCCTACCCATTACTACAAGGCATTGCTAGATCCAACCTACATTGAACAAAGAAAGTCCTACCCATTACACAGGAGATATTATTGGCGATATTTAAAGTCATGAAATTCGACGAGGACAATGACTTTGTCCTCTGTTTTTTTTTAATGGCTAGAAAATCTAATCTTGTTCCTAATTCACTTAGGGAAATTGATACAAACAAACAACTCTTGAGGCAGGATATAAAAACAATCAGTTCGAAGGAGAGTTTTAAGGATACCTATCGTGGCAATTCATGATTCCCATCTGTACCCATTTGGCGTTTATAAACAAATGATTCAGTGGATCAATCTCCCTTCTAATCATCCGGCATTCTGTATTCGCTCTAAAAAGGGAGTCTATGAACCTGTTACTTACTGAAAGTTACAAGGGTTTATACACTACCATCTTCTAAGAATTGGCAAAGTCGAATCTCTTTATTCTTCTCACAGTTTTAGAAGAGGTGGCGCTATTTGGGCTTTTAAGGCTCATGTTCATTCAGCACCAATTATGCTGCACGGGGATTGCTTTAGTGATGCTTACAATGAATACCTCTCTTTTGACTTTGAAGAAAAACTACTAGTTTTCTCAAAAAATGAGTTCTTTGATCTTGAATAAAATTTAATTTATCTTTTTCTTTTACTTCCAGAACTAAAGACATTTTCCGTTAATAGTTTGAGCGATTCCATGTTCAAATATGTGACAGGATTTTGGTACACTCGAGTTCAAGCATTTCCTGGAATCACCATATCAAATTAAAGAATAAGATTAAAACAAATCAGACCTATATCAGCTCCAAATATTCTATTATTCATGTTGGCACAAATGATGTAAATAGCCTTTCCGTTTCAGAGCTGTTAAGTTCCTGCACAAATCTTATTACGCTCATCAGAATAAAATAATCCTATCTGCTATCCATCTAAGACCAATAGATATAGAAATAACTGTTAAGAGGATCAAAAGCCATATGTTCAATACCAAAAGTTAAATCTCTACAGCTATCGAGTATTCCTAAAGAACAATCAGATAACGTTATGCCATTAAAGAAAAAGGCCTTCATCTTAACCAGGAAGGCACTCGTGTTCTCAGACAGTACTATTTTTATCAATGCTGTGTCTCATTTTATATAATGCAACAGTAGATTGTAACTTCATTCAGTCAGTAACACGAAATGTATATATGTACATATGTAATTATTTTAAATGGTTATTGCGTGATACCTTCCAAACTACATTTATCCTTTCTATTTGCAGAAGTCACTTTGCATAGAAGTACTTATTCTAAGAAGGATGGAGACTGTCAAGAGCAATACAATCTTTAAATTCCTTCATTTTTACAGTCTCGTGGGATGGTATGTAACTATATAGTCCGGAAACGTTAATTTAGAGTAAAGTATAGAAATTATTGACGTGCTAATGCAGACAAAAGGCTACCCAGTTCGAAGGGTTATCATAATATTGTTGTTTTCATTTGATGTGGTAAACTAACTAAATGGCATGAGTCGTTTTGCCCCTCTGTGTGGTACCGAATGACCTAGCTGGTTCGATGACTATATCTTGTAAACTGAATGAAAGATTTCATGTGCTGTAGAAGAAATCTGGTATGAGTACTAAGTAGTACAGACAATCTGGAATATATTGAACTATATGTAATTGGGATTTTCAGAAATTCTTAGTGTTCCCGAATTTCGTTATTTCCGTTTATGACAAAATCAAGATTCCTCTTTGTTTTTATATGTAAGTCTATGATTTATGCAAGTCTATGATTCAGTGGATTATTTTTTAGGTTAATAATAATAATAATAATAACAGACTTTTTATTCTTGATGGACTGTTGAGTCTATGACTCATCTCATGCAGGGTCGAGATGGATTGAAATTCACTGCATTAATATTATGTACAATAAAATACATGAACCACATGAAATAGGTGTTATCACCGACCAGAGACAGAAAAGTATAGAAAAACTATACAATTCTATTTTTGACTCAAAATAATGTTTTACGTTTGTGTTTAAAAGCAGTTGTACAAGATTTAATGCCATTAGGTAAGATATTCAATATTAAAACAAAATTTCATGCAAAACTCATTGTAAACATTTCAGTCTTGTGTTTTTAGATACTTATTTGAGTTTTAGTAGAAGAGTGCGTGATTCAACTATGAACATCTAAGACTGATGTAAATGTATTCAGATAATTTGGGGCGAGGCTGCTTTCGGCTTTTGCACATCAGGTCTGTTTCGTTGTATTTTACTCCGTCTTTAAAAGGTAACCATTTGAGTTTTCAATAAGATCTTTTAGTATCTCTATCCTACTGGTAGGTGTAAAAACGCCTCCGTTAGCTATCAAATATGAGGTTTTCACGGTGTGGAAGCTACACACAACAATGGTGGATTACAGATTACCTCGTGGTACCAGTAGTCTCTGCGCGCTTTTTGTTTTAAAACTCTCGTAGCAGGAACGTATCAAACCACACAATACGCTACACTCCCATTAATCTTTTGCTAGTGATCATGGTGACACGTACTATAAGGCATTTATTTATCCTGTATATGTAGGCTTCAATATTCTTCCTGATGGTGACATGTCAGACTATGGATGCGGTAAGTCCTGACGAGGGTCAACTTAAGGGCTACATCAGCTATCATTAATGGGCTTCCTGTCGTTTAATGATGTGAATTTCCTAATGCTGGGGGTACAAGGTACCTGATCCTCGACAGTAAATAACCAGAGGGTGTTTCAGGACCTTACTGCTAGTTATTCAATTGATGTAAACGTGATTGTTCCTATTGTTTGGTATGAAAGCTTGGAATTATAGTCTGTACACCAAATCTGAAATACAGCCTGTCATATATCTAATCTCTCCCTGCTTCGTGGGCATCCATACGGCAAGAATAAGTTGACTCTGGTAGACGTTAGGATGACGTTGACATCTAACACTTCACAACCTAACATAATGATAGATAAATCGGTCAAACTGATCCTCTGCCAAATTTTCTCAAAAAGGAGGTACGGGAAAATCACTTCTGGATACTCTCCTTTACTTGACTTTTCTATGATCATGTGAACATCCTTTGTTTTTCTTGTCTATACCCACATTTTACTGCTGAGTCTAACTTTCCTAACTCATGCTGATCATCAGGCCCCAGTCTGACCAAGACGTTCATTACATTTCTCCAATGAAGTAAGCACCCAACCTGACTGTAATATCAACTGAACTCTTCTGAATATATATACCTAATTTGAAAGATACTGATTAACTCAATCTCCTTACTAGAAAAGTGATTGGCTCTGTTACGTCAAAAATATTGGAATATCTGACGAAGTACAGGAGAATCTCAAGACAAGACAATACCTGAAACGCACAGAGCATCCGCAAAAATCCATTTATTTGGCCGCATTCACGGCTCTGTTATTCTACATCTTACGTCTGATGGCATGTCCCATACTTTTCTGCAATATGGTTCTCCAACATCTTTTTGGACATATGTTGGGCTTTTGCATGTCCAACCGGCTGCCTCTGCATAAATATATAGGGCTACACGTTTCTGTAGAATATGCCTCTTCAAATAAGTGAACTTCTCATAGCAAAGTAGGCACTGAGTCACTTTACATTTCGTTACCGTTTCGGTGACATTTGTATTTTTTGCAATCTGCTCTTCTTGTCCTTAGTCATCGTAATGTGGAAGAAATATTTTCTCTTCCATGTTTCAACAATGAACCATGATTTAGGAAAAATTAATTGAAAAGTATCTAACAAATATAAACACAGATTGTTTTTAATTTTCAGTGAACATCTAAATGACACCGGGTAAAACTATTTATATATTCTATCTAATGTTGTGAACCAATTATTTGTCACACTCTCCCTTACCGATCTATTTCGTCGTTTGTTATTGATCCTACCTGGGGACTGATGATGCCTAAGTTTTTGGGCTGCCATCTCAGCCTCTCCATCAACAGATCTCCTATATTTCCAAGCCTATAAGTTCTTTGTTCCCCTGAACTATGCCACAGTTCCTTTTGGATTGTCTCCTCATCTTCTTCATGTAGGCTTTGATCAACAATGTCATCAAAGTTTCCCTATTACGGGTGTGTTTGGGTGCAGAACTAACACCACTAGCATGGGGTGGGTTTTACATCCAATCCAGCTGGACAGCGATTTCTATATTCCAGCACATCATGTCTCTGAGACAGTCCATCCATTTTGGTGAGTTTTCTACATGACCGACGTTGGGTCACAAAGTCATACTGAGACAGTTCCTCTAGCCATTTAGGAGAATTCACTTCTGTGACTTTTGAAGTTCATGAGACATATTAGACTATTGTGATCTGTTGTAACGATGACAAATCTTCACAACAGATATCTTCTGTATTGCACTGTGAACATTACACTAGCTAGTTCATTCCTTGTCAAGCAATGACCCCATTAAACCATGTATTCCTATAGCTTATAACGCGTTCTTGTCCATCCGAGTCTCATGCATCGGTATCTAGAATGATCAAATCATCCGCATTTGTAAAGCTCATCACATCCCGACTAACCAAAGATGATTTAAGATGTTCAAATGCCTCTTGATGAATGTGTTATCCAGTTAAAATCACATTTACTACTTATTAAAAAAGGGGTTTACTGTGGCCTGGTTGTAGTTATCAAATCATAAGAAAGATTGCAGTTTTTTCCTATTCGTTGGGTTTGGTCATATCCAAATGTGTTCCATCACATCTTTTGAACACTTTCCAGATTCCTCGGATATGCTTCAGAGCTTGGGCCTAAGAGGAAGACGTCGTCAAAGTACGGTACACACTCTTTTCACGTCGCACTCTCAAGAACTTGCTGGATCATCCTTTGAAAAATTGAATTGAAGTGATCTTGCACACACCAAACATCATTCTTGCCTATTCAAACAAGAAATATTTGGTTATGAATGTTGCATCATTGCTATCTTCTGGTTCTATTTCAAATGACGGTATCCATCTGCCTGATCCAAAATGCTCATGTAAAACTTTCCACAAAGTGCTTCTAGACAAGATTTTATTCTAGGGGTGGAAAACGCATCTTAAAATCTGATCTCATTCAGTAACTTGAAATCAAAGTAGTATCTTATTGTGAAGTCCTTCTAACGACAAAGCACATATACCAACTCTGATGATGATTGTTTTCGTGGATAAACAACAGTCACAGACTTCAGATACACTGGAATCTAAAAAAAACTATAATAATGTGAACCAGCTTCAATAACTGAATCGGTTGGTAAAAGTTAGCCTATGAACAAACTGAATCGGCTCAAACGTGATCAATTAACACTTAGCGAACCTTACTAAACATATGGGAAGCGCTGTTATAACTATAACAAAATGTCAGACAGTATGAATGAGCCTCTAATTATAACTTTCATGGGGCAATGCTAGATGCAAATGGTAGATGCAAATAGTGGTTTGCATTGATATAAAAAGAAGGGTCAGAAATGGCTGCTCTAATTCCGTGTGTCCTTAAACTTCTAACACCAATAGAGTATCTCTAACTTACCGATTGATGCCAGAACATGGGTGCTGGCTATTAAAATATACCAGTGACAATAATAGTGTTAAATTTGCCATGAATCACTAATCAATGACGCCAAAGGCACCAGCCTTCGCATTTAGTAATTGAGTGAATCAATGTCTGTCAATTGGAAATATATTGCTGCAGCATTTTAGCCAATCAATGTAATTTTTTCGCTGGTCATTTTTCGCCATGTTGTATACTTTCCCAATTGCTTTCTGACAATGAAATTTGTATTACAGATTAAAGCTTGAAAATATAAGATGTGTATTCGTTTCGTCGAGTTAATTGAGTGCACTCAAATAATATCGTCACCAAAATAACACATAGTCAAGTCTACATCTTACTAACCGTGTAACCGTAGTAAGACCTTCAGTTTTTCTCCACCACGATTCGTATTAAATTCAGGGCATTTTAACATTTGTCCTTGAGGTGTTTAATATGCGAAAGGAAATTTAGTTTACTCTCAGAAATAAGCCATACAAATTTGGTCTCCTCCACAACAGTGATAAGAGAATCATCAAGATAAGGGTTGGGTCATCATGAATTCTATGTGATTAGCAGAAGTTCACACAAACAGTGTTACATTTCAAAAATTTTATATCGTTGTCTTCCGCCCATTTCTGAACTCTAATTAAGCATATCTGTAGTTGATGTTCAATAGTATGCATACTCTTTGATCTATAGCAGATTAAAATGTCGACATATAATGAGCAGTCAATTCCTGGATTAATGCATTTCCGGATGTTGTTAATGTTCGTGTTAAAATGGGTACCTGACACTATACTGTCCAGACTTACACCCATATCCTGAGGATATCTTGCAGAAAGAGTGGTACTTACCTTAGGTCATACATGTTCTATCTTTCCAAATAATCGACATAAAGATAATAGGTAGGTGGCCCCTTAGACGTGGGTTGAACAGGTCATTCCTTATGCACTACTTCCATGTTTTATTATAAGCTTTCTCCAAATAAAAAGGTAGGCTACTGTATGTTACTTCTTTATGAAAGCTTTTTAAACAAATGCTTCCAGTCTGACTACAGTGTCAATTGTGTATCGCAGTCAGCTGAATCTGCATTAAAGTTCTGATAATAGTTTGTTGGACTCAAGATACCAGAGGAGTTTGTCATTTATCGTTCCTTTCATGGTTTTGTAAATACAGCTTGTTAGTGATATGGGACGATAGTTGGAAGGGTCAGTATGGTCCTTTCCAGGTTTATACACTGGTAACACTGGTGGCAAAAAGTTACCAGTTTCTAAATTATATTGAAAATATTTAGCGCTTTATTGAAATAGTATTGGGCAAGTGTTTCAAAAGTTGATAGTGGATATCAATTGGTTCTACTGAAGTGTCACGGGGTTAATCAAATAGAGTCTTGTATTCCTCCTAAGAGTGAAAGGTATATTGAAATCTTCATCGCTGGCAGATCTGAAATTTTAAGAAACTTTTTCTGATAGGTTTTTAATACATCGAAAGTTTTCAGAATAGATCTCTTTCGATGAGCTTGTCGAGAATGTTCGGCCAATACATTTTAGATTGTTGTATGTATTTATGTATGTAGTAGTGTTTTAAGGCACCTCAGAACAAAAGTGACTGTGTAGTGCCAACGAAGGGTAAAGTTTTGTAAAAAAATGTTGAGATGAATGCCACATAAATTTAGAAGGATAAACCGTTAAAAATAAATGTAAACATTAAGTACAACAAATATATATATATATATATATATATATATATATATATATATATATATATATATATATATATATATATATATAACCCGAAGATGTTAAAATTCTGTAAAATGTATATAAGAGATATACAGTAGCAATACACTACTAATGATCTCCAATTTCATCATATCACAATGTAACTAATAAAAAAAATATAAAAAAATAAAAATAAAAAAACTGGCACAACTTGAAGGGGTGAATTATGTCTCTGTTTTTGCAAACAATACTTCAATATTTACGTCCAACTCCCAACAAGCTAGTTGGTATAACCGCAAGTAGATGCAGTATAGAGTACATACAAAGCAAATATAATATGAATTAAACCGTTCCAGAATATTGTACACATTTATTTGAAGACAAAATCATAATACATTGCTTAAAATTAAAACTGGAACTTGCCTGAATATACATACAAGCTTCTCACCGCTGGTTTTCTCTTCTTTATAAAGTGTCAGCAAACTAGCACTTGCGTGACCTTGTTCGAGCTGAGACGATGCATGAGCTGAAACTCCGACAAGCTTCAACTTTTTACTAGATCCTATCTTAGAAAACAATGTTAGTGGAGTGATTGGCTTGCTGTTCACTGCTACTTGTTTGGAATTAAGAGATATAACATCTGCAGGAAAGAAAAAGAAAATCAACGAGTCTCCCGTATTTTATGAGTTTTTCATCGGAAAGTTAACACATAATCTGCCATGTCCTGTTGGGTCTTCACGATGTGGAAGCTACACTCAACTATGGCGGATTTCAGACTACATAGTGGTCGCAGTAGTCCCTGCTCGCTTCCGGTTGTACAGAAGCTTATCTCAGAAACGGCATCAAAACCCACAATACGCTACAGATATATTAAACTGAACACCATTTAAGCTCCGAAGTTTGACAAGATTTGTTGCAATTTCCAGACAGGAAGTGGCTACTTAGCCCTCGATTTACAGAATTACTCAACCTGACTGCACACATAAACTCAAATATTATTTCCTAAAAATTATTCGTTGAATTCTTATGAAATAACGGTCCTTATCGATAAACATTATATTACTAAGTAATTCGCAACTTTCAATTCTATTTATGGAAATTTATTTATTCCTGACATTTCATCAGAGGACATGAGCAATAACAGACATACTTTCTGTAGGAAATATCACTAAGCTGTATTAACAGGCGTAAGTGGAAGACAGTTTATGAAGATAATACTGATAGACAAACTGAGCTTCAGTTGTTTTAATGTAACTAAAATACCTGTTTTTAATATATCTATATTAGTAGATAAAGATGTCATGTCTCTTTGTGTTCAGAGAGAACCACTATTGTTAGCGCTAAACACTGCATTTGTCGTGGTAAAAAGAGGACAATGAGCGAATTACGTTCCGGTTTCACGTTTCGGTGGATTATTGTAAATTCCTGATTGTAAACGTGTATGATTTGATTTTATTCAATCTAGTCATTAGAAATTTGAGTAAACTTCCGAGTTGGCGCTTGAGGGACACGTGGACTATATATTTATTGTTTGTGTGTCGAAATCGTCATCTACTTCCTTCTCAAACGTCCTTGACTTTATATATTGTGCCATAACGATTCTAAAGAAGTTGAATTGGGTGTTAGGCGACATGGCACTCATTAAGGTAGGACAATTCAGTTTGTTTGGTGTGTAGATTGGATGTGAAAATCTTGGAAGCATTACTTTTTTAGACATAAATGTACGCATGATATGATATCGATTACAACTGAAGAACATTTTAGTGTAAAATTTAAACAATGTTTCCCCATTTGTGTGGGTTTTAATGTATTCTTAAACGATTGTATTCAACGACAGTCGTGCAAACAATGATAACATTGTTGTGTCAGGGAAATATTCATATGTAGAAATATTGTAAAAAATCATAATAACCAATATTGTCCATCTATGTCTAGATATCTATCTATCCCCTCAGCACGAGTTTATGTACGATTATGTAGAACATAACCAATCTAGCATCTGAACGTATGATTTTTTTTCTTCAATTTTTGGGACGATTCAATTTGCGTATAGGATCCTAGCAGAGGAGGTGTATTCAAAGTGTTGTCTAACCGAGGATTTATAAGCAGTTTAACGTAGGACTTCATGTTGGTTCAAACCTTTCTTCAGAAAATACCAGTAATTCTTGTGGCACTATTTGTTATTCTCCAGATATGGTGGTTCCAGTTCAAGTCGTGGCTGATATCTACACCAAGATATTTAGCATGATCGACAGCTTCTAATTTCTCGCCATATAAAGTATGTATATGCAGAAGTGGGTTTCTTTTTATGGAGATAATCAAGACTTGTCATTTACCAGCTTTTGACAGCTCTGTCTCAACGTCAAGGGTGTGATTAGGGTGAAAAGTGGCTGAAACTCTTTGTTCAAAATGTCTGCCTTTTCTGAATTTCACATTGTGACTTTCTTCATGGACCGGGACCATAAGAGTTCTGGAGAGACATTATCAAAAGAGAAAAAAGTTTCTTCAATGAAAATTTCCATTTGTATTGCTTTACCGGGTGTTTTTACTTTTCTATTAATACCAAGACTATCCTCTAGGTAACTCTTGAGTGTTGTTTAAAATTTATACTTACGAATTATTATATTCTTAAGATAATGTAAGAATTTGTCTCTGATGAGTTTTGATTAATTGTCAAAAATTAAGGTCAAAATTCATGTTTGAATTTTTTGGAAGAGCAGATAGGGACAAAGCTATATTTAAACCAACAAATTAACGAGTTAAAAGACAGATATGCAGTCGTATCCCATGTTTTTAGTGACATTTTCCCATTATCGGCTGATATATAATGTAGTTAAAAACTCACAAAAATGAAGTACAATATACACTTCTAAAATCTCTCATGGGACTTTGTTGAAAAGAATGCGAGATGTGAAATAAGTTCTTCGTTTTTACGTTTGGTTTAGCTTAAACAGATTTTATAGTTCTAAAAGTAATATATTTCCAAAATTATGGAAAACATGTTCACGAGAAGTTTCAAGTTACACTCCATTAGAAAATACAAAATAACATGGCGAGCAGAATATAATGAACACGAATGGAAGAATAAATATAGAATAGATAGAAAAGGGAAACTAAAAGCTTTGATATAAATCAGCGCAATGGATGGTAGTGGGAAAGGAAAAAAAAAAGAATTGGTGGAGTTTGCCAAATGTTAAATTCTATACATTTCAATCCATATAATTTGTATTGTCAACACATAAAGTATCTTACAGTATCAAACAAATCTATATTGTTACTACTAGTCACATCCGGTACACGTATGGTAGTGCAATTTTTAGAATTTACATCCAGTAATTGATTGATCATCGATCTAAACATCTACAAAAATTGAATGATAGATAAGATACAAATAAAATCATCATCTTTGTCATCATCATCATCATCATCATCATCATCTTTCTCGTCGTTATTGTACTATGTTACATGCATAACATAAATACATTGTTCATGAGAAAACGATACACAGGATAGGTACATTAACTCATATTTCTCATAATTATTTATATATTTTACTAAAAATAATATGTATATCAATTAAATTATACTCTGAATGAAACATGTACATATTTTACGTAAAATATAAATGTTATACACATACATACATACATACATACATACATACATACATACATACATACATACATACATACATACGTACATACATACATACATACATGCATACATACATACATACATACATAAATACATACACACATACATACATACTTGTATATAGATTAAAGCATAACTAATTATTCATCAGAACCTTAATTTTTCTGATATAATTGTCAACTTCAGTAAGTATGGATCTATTTTTTTCTGCTTATGAAACATATTCCTTTCCCCAAAAAGTGTATGTAAGTCAATTAAATTAACCCTTGACAGTTTTGATATAGAACAGTTCAATGATCACAATACAGAATACCGTCTATACTCGCTTAAGTCCAACTGCAAACATCGTAGTCCCTGATCTCCAGTCGCATAATTTGACAACAGATCAGGGTCTATCTTGTTTGTTCTACTGATTACTCCTAACAAGCTGCAAAGTATCTGACCTGCCAGCTCATCATGCAACGGCAGATCTGGGTCTTTGCACTTTCCAATTGAATGGAGATTATAGGCGAGTACATACGGTACATTCAAACATAAAATCAACATTGTTAAGACATTGAATTGATTCTACTTTAGTTTCATCAAGTTATTCAGCAACTTCCCCCAAAATTGTTTCTAGTGGATATACCACGTCTCTTTATTTTCATCTTGAATTCTGAGTTAAGAGAACATAGACTGCAAATCTCCTATGTTGAGTGCTTCCTGTTGTACATTATTTTATCAGTATCGTTCAGTGTACCTTACATTTGATTTTTCAAATACTAACCGCTCTTTTTCAGATTTTGGTGTGATCTTGCAGATTTGTTATATTTCCCAGATATCTATCTCAGTGACCATGATTTCATCGATGAATTATCTACCACGTGACCGAAACTGGACAATGGAGGAAATCAATGACGAACATTTCAAAGTCGTCATTCCAGCTGTGGTATTTTCTGTGGTTGCCATGACAATTGGGATAATAGGCAACTGTTTGGTACTGTACATATTTAAATTCAAGTACAAACCATCCAATCGTCGTTGTTTCATCCTATGTCTCGCTGCCTGTGACTTAATTTTTGGCTTGTTTGGAATACCTTTCATGATTGTAGAAATGAGACTGAGATATGTCTTCGACGTTGCCGCCTGTAAAGTACACAAATTTTTTAATATTTCGTTTGGACTCAGTTCAGGCTTTATCGTAATGACAATCGCCATAGAAAGATATCTGAAAGTATGCAAGCCGAACGGAAAACAGATAACCAACAACATGGCGAGGAATTTGTGTTTCTTTAGTGTTCTCTTTGGTATCCTCATGTCGATCCCTTCCGCTGTATTGTATGGACAAAGTTCTATTCAGATGGAGATACAGAACTTAACGGCCACCGAGTGCTTTTACCAAGACATATATAAGGGCACAGTCTTCCCTTTGATATATCAAGCATTTCTCGCATTTATCTTTATATTAGCAGTGGTTATTGTCTGCGTCTGTTACACTCAAATCGTTTGTAGAATCAGAACTCAAAATGCCAGGCTGAAGACTACGTTTGAATGTAGCATCAATAAGTCTTTGAACTCATCAGAAGATCTGTCCAGTATATCTAATCAACTCACGCAGACAAATATATATACATTTAACATGAACAATATTAAATTTAAATCAACCGTAAAAGCTCATCGGGTCGCAAAGATGCTGTTTATTGTTGCTGCAGTTATGATTTGCAGTTACATACCTTACTTTAGCCTCACTTTGGCTGTTATTGCCGATAACACTTCGTTGAGCAGCTTGAGCCCAACGGGCAATGCAGTTGTTGAGGTATTCTGGAGATTTTTTCTTATCAATAACTTCGCAAATCCGATTGTCTACGGATTCATGGACAGGACGTTTCGTGAGGAATGTCAACATTTATTTAACAGAATGATAAGAAGAAGCTAGAGGTGTATAAGCTATACTTAATCATTTATAATTTTTGTCAATACCAATGAAGCCCAATGCTAGTATTTCTTAAGACACATTATCAAAATCATGAATGGTGCATTATATGTGCATCGCACTGGAACCTTAACTCGACATTCATTTTCTTGCACGTCGCGTATTTTGTCTTCATTCGGAGCGCAACTACCATTATGGGGTACACCTTCATTGTACTATCATTTGATCATATTAAAGCTATTTTGTAAAGTTGAATAAACTCTAATGAATGCAATCAAAAATTACAAGGAAACAATTTGACATTGTTCCCGTATGAAATCAAAACGTGTCATTCTGTACTGATAAATGGATTAAATGTAACAATGTTTTCTTTAACAGAGTTAATTGAATCCAATCAAACAATTGGTACAAATTTACAGGAAAAGCAATGAATATTTTGTGCTCTTTTGTGTTATGAGGCAAATGAACTTCGAAGTTTCATGAAAAACGACATGTTGCGCCACAATGGCTGGTTATTTCGGATTTCATATGACGAAGTAAGGGTTAATAACGAAAGAGAGGGATAGATTGGTCTGAAAAGCTCAGGGTTGAGATACTCTACTTTTTAAAATATGAAACAAGCCTGTGTTTCTTTTGTTCTTCTTTCTTTATCTTTGAAAACGTACTGGAAAAGTACAAATAAACCTCTGAACAAGATTTTAACAGTTGTTTATATGACGCGCAGCGTCATCAAAATTTAAATGTAATTTATTGCAAAGTGCGATAATTTCAAGTGTGCATTTGGTTTCAAGAAACATCCGCATTGATGTAATACACAGAACAGATAGAGTAACTTTCGTTGAATTACTGTTTTATTTTTCTTCAAGAACATGCGTAAGAGATGGTATTTCGTCTAGTTTGATATAGATCAAATAAATCATCGGACAGTGATCAATGGTTTGGTTTTAGTATCTGACATTTTTTGCCTAACAATCTATCTTGCTTGCCGAGTTGACGTACGTGACAAACGAAAGGATGATAGTACCTTGAATCGGATATCCTTTCTCTCAAATCACAATGGTCTTAATTTTCTATGCCCTATACAATGGCTTCCTCCTTAGTTGTAGAAAACCCATTTTTATATTGCTTGTTTAAAGATACAGATACAGACAAAGGAAGGAATGCTCTATGTTTCATGATCAAGAACACACTTTCACTGCATTTATGAATGGAAGATATGATATAAATATTAGATTTTATCTTTTGTCAGATACAAGCATTTGTGAATGTGAGATATAATTTGCATTATATTTAATTTTTTGTTGGATACTTGCATATCAAATGGAAAATTGTGCGCAGTTGCGCACGGTTGAATTGCAAAACAGTGGGCGACTTTCTCCTCCTGAATTGAGGAAAGTCCAAAATTTCCGTGAAAAAAAAGAAAGAAAATTTGTATCATATTTCACGGCACAGTTTGTGTTCTCTGTCTGAAGAAGAAAAAGAAATACATGTACTTTATTTCACTCGGGTCAAGAAATGACATAAGATAAAATACAATACGTTTAAAAATTTTATTTTGCGTCTGGTTAAATCGTGCAAAGAAAAGATGATGCAGTGCAACCAATTCTTCAAGACATATTTAGATCATTTACAACTTATTCTGTTTGTATACTGTGCCTCAGTTTCAATACAAAATGTCGGATAGAGATACAGTCATGAATAGGAGTGTTAGCTTTACAGCTTTCCATGTACAGTTTTCAAAACAAATGCTATAAAACGTGAAAAAGATGGATACATTACAGTTTTATTATTAGACCAATTTAGAAGCGGTCACTTAATACTGAGAAAAGCGCAATATTTCACTGTATTCAATGAGTTTTTCTACTGGGCAATCGTAGAAAGCGTGAGTAAATTGCATTTTTGTTAGATGTGTAACACCTTTGTACCAAACCAAGTGTTCATTTTTACTGAGAAATACCATGAAATATCGATTGCCATGTCATTTTTAAGATTTTAAAATTAATCTGCTGTTACGAATTATTAATCAGATTAAAGATCTTTTAATTGTTTTCCTTGTTAGCCATAACTTTCATTCTGCACATTGTCTATCTTCGAGAAAGTGCCTTTCATTCAAGAAATGAATGAATTTCATATTGAAGACTCAAGACTGTGTAGAAAACAATTTTTTATCGAAGATTAAAAACACATTGATACATAGTTTTGCATGTTATGACCTCTAATTATGTCAACAATGTGTGGATTGTATATCTGTAGCAGCAGCAAATATGATGCTATTTAACATTTATAAAGAAAAGCCACCAGATTTTAAGTTCACCTCTGGTACTTTCGACCAGAAAATTTATAAGTCTCATACCAAAGGTTAATTCTGACAAATCCAACTTTTAATGATAATGGTTAGTTTTGATTTTGTACGAAACAAGTCTATTGATCATAATTTGGAAAATACTAGTAACCTATTTTGGCACATTTAGGAGAGCGAAAGGTTAGTGCCATTGAGGCCAACTTTTCTAAATAAGTCGTGATGAAAGTCTAATAAGACATTAACGTGATATATCTCACTTAAAATGCGAGACAATTCAATTTTAAAAAATCACAAATATATTAGCACACGATGGAGTACAGGAATTATAAACAAGGCACCTCAAAATAGACACAACACCTCCCTTTTCTTTTAATACAACAAATTAGATATTCCCCATGCTCTTCTTGCAACATTGTCTGTTTGTGCAGCATGGGGTACGTAGCAGACATGTGCAGCTGTTTCCGGCGTTTATAAGTCGTTCTTGTTCCCGTTGTAGTAGTGATCATTTGAACCGGTGTAGTAGTGGCCGGAGCCAATCAAAACAGGCTAGGGCCTTTTCGATAATGATGAAAAAAATACCTCACGGAATGTTTGTAGGAAAGCCAAGAGTGTTCCGATTGGGTCGGAGTCTTTGTAGTAGTGGTTGGTATCGCTATAGTTGTGGTTCGAGCCGGTATAGCAATGGTCGTAGCCAGTATAGTGGTGATTGGAGCTAGTATATTAGAGGTTCCAGCCTTGTACAACATTCTCCAAGTGGGCACCAAATTGTTAGACTGATATTGTTCAAATGAGGCCACTAGACAATTGTTTCGAGTTCGACTTAAGAACTCTGACCTACTGTTTTTTTTCTTCTTTGTTTCAACTTAAGAAATAAAACAAATTTACAAGCAGAGTGAAAAGGTTTACTTGAATACCGTGCTCCCAGTTTTAGCCCATATTGCGAAAACTCGACCTTAGCAAGGCAGTATTATATATAATCTCTTACAGGGAATTCAATAATAAAAAAGGTAATTCTCGTAATAATGATAAACTTGGGGGGAAGCAGACAGCCTTGCAATGACACAATTAAATGGCAAGACTTCTATGATTTGGTTTGTCATTCCCATTGCTAGTATTTGTACATCACTTGTTTAGGACATTCTTCAGTATTAATAGCAGTCAACATGTAAGAAATGTAAAATCCTGACCCCGATTTCATATCATGACACACAGATGGGGCAGAAAATCACGCCTAGCATGTGATAAATATAAAATCATGAAAATAAAACTGAAAAGAGACAGGATAGAAGGAGCGGAGGGAGGAGGTTGTTTGCTAAAATTACTCAGTGAGGTAAAAATCGAGAAGTTTAAATAACTGAATTGAACTTGAGGCTGAGTAATGAACAGCGTAGTTTGAAGACAAAAAGTCACATGACCTATTATTAAAAAATAGTTGACTTATCACTAATTAATTGAACAATCAAAACAAATTATTCCTACCCGAGCGCCCTCTGTAAAGAATTATATTGCCTTGTATCATCCCCATTTATGAACCCCATGACTGTATACTATATATTATACAGATGACGTAAATTTATTTTTTTGCTGCGGTATAAATCAACTTATCACCACATGAAGTGCCTGTCATTACATAGGCAGTTTCCCCGCATGTGCCAGATGAGCTTGTTGTGATTTTCACCCGACCTCACTTATATCCGTTGGTTAAAATTGAGAAAAAACATTACTTAATTATTTATATACAGGATAATAGAAAAGATAGAAAAATTCAAACTTACAAGAACACGACACGTCAAGTTTTTGGGTGACTGAATATGCAAGTGTAAATTGTTGAATCACAATACGGTAGCAAAACATATTCTGGGGTAATAGTGACATGGAGTTTCCATGCCTCCCCAGTGACAATCTAGGGTAACATTGACATGAAGTTTCCATGTCTTACAGTGTTATTCTGGGGATAATACTGACATGAAGTTTCCATGTCTCCACAGTGATATCGTGTGGGTAATAGTGACTGAAGTTTAATGACAACACCGTAACATTCTGGCATAATAGTGGCATGAAGTTTCAATGATTGCGCAGTGTCATTCTGTGGTAATAGTGACATTAAGTTTCAATACCTACGCAGTGACATTCTGCGGTAACAGTGGGATCAAGATTCCATGCCTCCAGGGTGACATTCCGGGGTAATAGTGGCATGAAGTTTCCATGCATCCGCAATCACATTTTTGGGTAATAGTGGCGTGAATTTTCAATACCTCCGCAGTGGCATTCTGCGGTAATAGTGAGATGAAGTTTCCATGTCTTCACGGTGGAATTCTCGGGTAATAGTGGGATAAAGTTACCATTCGTCCCCAATGACATTCTAGGGTAATAGTGAGATAAAGCTTCCAAACCTTCACGGTGACATTCTTGGGGTAATAGTGACATGATGTTTCGATGTCGATACAGTGACATTCTGGGGTAATAGTGAGATGTGGTTTTAATACCTCCAAAGTGACATTGTGCTGTAAGAGTGAGATGAAGTTTCCATGCCTACGCAGTGACATTCTGGGTTAATGTTGGCATGAAGTTTTAATACCTCCGTAGTGACGATTTGCGGTAATAGTGAGACGAAATTTCCATCTCTCCACAGTAATATTCTCGGGTAATAGTGAGATGAGGTTTCAATGATTTCACAGTGGCATTCTGGGGCAACAGTGAGTTGAAGTTTCAATGCCTCCGGAGTGATATTCTGGGGAGATAGTGACATAATTTGTCAGAGCCTCCAGAATGACATTCTTGTATTGAGAAAACATGGTCTGTGAGTAAATCATAGTTTAAGTTACTAAATTTGTTTATAAGACCGGCATGCATAACGGAATACTTCCGTTCACCAAAGAGGCAGGCAATAATTAGAGGTGATGTTTTATTTTAAAGTTTCTAAGTCATCAATTTGTTACATGTCATTTTTTGCAAATTATTCAAAGATGATACCGCTGATAGAAAAAAAGAGATTTTTCGCGGTAATTTTTAAGCAACATAAAAGGTTGAATAAAAACTCTAAAACAAACTCTGAAACCGGATGATACATTTTGATGACCTCTTTGTGGTAATAATTCTGTCATGTATTTCGGGGCAAGACTATGCACTACTTTTTTTTTTTTTTTTTTTTTGAAGACTATAAGTTTATGTTCCAGGTTTAAACTTCTCATTAACCCCGCTACTCTTCTTTCGCTTCATTATGAATTCTTTCCAATCCAATGCTTTCACTATTACTACACTCATCCGATACAATGTCAGAATTTTATAATATTGGTCATATAAACGATATATGCACATAATTTAAAAAATCTCACAGGTACTATTGTTTTTAATTTTCTTAATACTCTAAGCATTTTATTGCATCTACTCAACTGATTCTCATCGTAGTGATACCATTTCCCACCCGAGCTGATGGTTACACCAAGGTGTGTATGTTGATCACAAAAGCTGAGTTGTTTACCTAGAAGAACAAGAAATAGATAGATCTAAAATAAATCAATTGGTAAAGAGAACGACTTCGAGCTTATTAAAATTGAAAGTGACTTATCATTGTTTGGACTAACCAGAAAGTATTATCAAAGTGGTATTTATATCTCTTTTAATGAGAATTGGGTTATCTTAACTTTGAGATATAAAGCTGTCATCTGCAAAAAGTATTGTTAAACAAGTAAGTTTCTCCGAAATATTATTGATATATATTAAGAAATGTAAAGGTTTTAAGACAGATCCTTGGGGTATTCCAGCTTTAAATTTTGTAAGGGAAGATTTGCGTGAATGAACTATACAACATTGTTTCCTACCAATAAATAATTTTCAAGTCATAGTGCAAAGTACTGTATAATTCCATAAGAAAAACACTTGTATATCAAATCTCTATGTCAAACCATGTGAAATGTCTTAGATATGCCGTGAAAGCTATGCAAGTGAATTCACGAGAATCGAGATATTTATATTTTATTAAATATTTCAATTATGTGATACATAGTTAAATGACCAAGTCAGGAGCCTGACTTAAATTTAATGAAAAGTTCTTGTTCATGAAGATAATTATACATGTGTTTAAATACAATTCTTTCAAGTATTTTACCAACACAACTCATCAAAACTACTGACCAATAATTACTGACGATTTTAGTATCACCTTGTTCTAAACGGGATTGGCAGGTGCCTCTTTCCAACTGGCAGGAAAACATTTTTGTGATATTGACAAATTAAATAAAATGCTTAATGAAAGAGAAATCAAATCGGTAACACTTATTAGCATCCTAAGGATAATTCCATCTGAACCGGAAGCTTTTTTTTCAGTAAAACAAAACTTTGATTTGAAGGACTTCGTTTTCCGTAATAACGGGAAGGATAAAGGTATTGTTTGTCCTTGAGGGCAAGTCAGGTATGTCAATATTGGAATCATCTAAATCACTTACAGATAGTCTGTCTGTATTGCATTAACGCTGACAATTGTATGTCTACTACCAGAAATACTTCCAAACCGTACTCAATGGATGATTGAAAACAGGGTGTAGTGAGACTAGAAGTCAAAACTTTTACCGCCAAGTCCAAAGCAGACAATGATATCACCCGCAAGGTAATGAGTCTGCGTGTGGATGAAAAAATCTCAAAAGGATTAAAAAGCATGGAGCAGAGTCCAAGATATAAGTAAAGAGATACGATCAGAGATTCAACCCATTAATGGTAAAGTTAGATCAGTGAAGAAAGAGATGAAGGAAGTAAAAGAAAATATGATAGGAATAGAAGGCGGGATGCAGGCAGTGAGAAAGAACATAAGTGAGGTAAAGGAGGGCTTAGATTCTCAATCAGAAAGGATGAAATTGATTGAAAGTAAAAAGCGGAAACAATGGCAAGAGCAGATTGGGAAGAATAAGAGAGTCCGGGTTGAAAAATTACTATTAATGGAGAAAACAGGAGAGGAAGTACAATCTTCTTATATATGGTGTTCAGGAAGGGAAAGCATATGATGTTGTTAGAAATTTCTTGGCAACTGATTTAGGGCTTGAAAATGAAATTGTAAATAATATCATTCTTTTGCAATGCACATAGACTACCGTACAGAGATTCAAATATAAGGCACCCAGAACAATCATTGTGAAATATTCCAATATTTTGCAATCAAATCTGACAAGAAAGAAAATTTTATGTTGATTTGGGAACAGTGGAAACCATCATTCCACAAATAACCAAGAAACATGTGTTATGATTCAAATGAACGTTTTATAGCATGATGTACATTATACTGTATAATTGTTTGTAATATATGATGTCACTCCATGCCTGATCAATTGATATGATTTGAAAACTTTCTCACTCCCCGAGCGAAGTGGAATATAGGGGAGATAAAAATCACCGGTAATCTATGTATGATCAACAAAAATAAAACAAAATTAAAAAAGAAGATGACTGATAAAGGGTAGAAGAAAAAAATCACTTACATTACAAAAGTATTCATTGAACAGCATAGCTTTTTCGGCATTAGTTAAAGTAAAATGATGGTTACTTTGTTGTTCCCTTTTCGATAGTGGTCGGATGATGGGTGATGTAGAATTATATTTAATTAAGTATCTCACAGTTTTTCCAAAATTGCTTTACAAAATTTGTTCTAAATTTGAAATTCCCTAAATTATGATTTGTTTTTTTTTAAAAAGTTTTTTTAGCATGTCTTTTCAGATTAATAATTCGATTCGTACATTGTTTATATCTAAGAGAACTAACTGGCTTCTTTTCTTATGTAGGTCTCGTTTCCTAGTTATTTTCAGTATGACATTACCGTATCATGGCTGATAAGAACGTATGCTATCATTTTTAGGTAGAATGCATTCGTGAGCAAAATTTATTATCGTATTAATGAATTATATAGCTACTTCAAATCACTTAAGATCTAACCCGATCAACATTCCTTATTAAAGTAATCAATTTTAACAAATCAGCCCAGAGATTTAGCCAGCTTTTTCTTGCTTAAGATGATTTGATATGGTATTCAAGTCGAATAAATACCATACGTAATCTAATGGCTACTGGTCTCTTCTTCAACGCCCATTACCCGAGATTCAAACACTTTAATTTTATCAGTCACTACAACAGGATCGGTAAGCATTGAGAAAGTACTGGTAAGTCTGGTTTGCTCTTGAATCACATTTTCTACATTATTGAGTTGTATTATGGCATTTAAATTATGAAAGCCTCTATTCAACAGGTTTCATTTTAAGTCACCAACAATAATTTTCCCTTTTTGGGGGTGGTGGGCGTGACTATTCAGAGCATTTTGTACAGATACATTAAAATCGTTCCGTAAAGTGGGTAATTCTGGGGATCTGAATACATTTTTCCTGTACCCAAATGATTTCCAATCTCGGATGCTTTTAATTCAAGGCACTCTGTTGCTGCCACATCAGTACAAGCATAAATTAGTATACCCCCTTCTCTCTCTCTCTCTCTCTCTCTCTCTCTCTCTCTCTCTCTCTCTCTCTCTCTCTCTCTCTCTCTCTCCTGAGTCATTTTTATGTTGGGATATTGGGAAATGTTTTTATTTTAATGTTGGGATATTGGGAAATGTTTGTTTGTTTGTTGTTGGATTTAACAACTTTTAACAAACTATTGGTTGGATCATGCCTAGGAAATGGGAACTAAGTGGCTTTCCAATGGACACACCGAGACAGCCGACCCAGGCTAGTCTGGGTGGGTATCGAACCCGCGACCCTTTGATCACATATCGGACGCTCTGCCAGCTGAGCTTGCGGGAAATGAAAGCCATCAAATATCAAACTTTGCATATCAAAGGTGAGACTAAGATGTGTTCCAGTGCAACGCAAAAATATCCAAAGTTAATAAATCTGTTTCAATATATCCTTTTTTTTGGTATCAAATGCTTCCGAGATTACAATCATCTATTCCATACCTTTTTCATAGTAAAGGAGTCAGTTTGCTGATAAACGTCTTTGCAGATAAGAGCATGTTCTACAAGGACGCCAGCAGAGAGAAAATATTCAGAACAGAAAGATACAACCCAGTTTGATATAAATTCATAATTTGTTAAATTATATCTTCTTTTCCCAGATTATGTAAGAAAGAGAGAGAGGGGGGGATCAGGCTCCTAAATACCGAACAAAATTTGAAATGTACATTATAGACCAACATTTTGTCACATACACCAGATAATATTCTAGAACATTCTGTCATGTGACTTGTCTTATTTTTATACAGCATTTGGTAAACACGATTCCATTACAATTTTAAATCTTGTGTTGAAAACATCCATGTTTTTTATGATAAATCTGTGGAATCATCAGATTATTTGGAATCATACTTGTGCTGTAATCCTGTAACCTTGTAGTACTGTAATCTCGTAATGCTGCAATTTTAAATCTTGTGTTGGAAACATCCATGTTTTTATGATAAATCTGTGAAATCATCAGATTATTTGGAATCATACTTGTGCTGTAATCCTGTAACCTTGTAACTGTAATCTCTTAATGCTGTATTGCTGTACACATAATTCGAAAGGAATTATTTATTGAAACATTCATTGGAGTTACCTAAAGTGTTTACATCAACCTTTGGATTTAAATATATGACTTTTGGATACTTGTGGACATTCTCAAAGATGATCTGGAATACATTATTGGGGTACATCAGGACACTCCAGACTACCCATTCATTCGGAACATTAATTCACTCGGAACATTCATTCATTCAGAAGATTCTATATTTAGGATTTGTGATTAGGACACTTAGGATCATTGGAAATTATTTGGATTTTAATTCACGTTACTGTAAGTGTCTTTAGAATTTCCACTTTAATTGTCTAGAAATAAATTGCTTGTTGATTTTTACAAACATTGTTGGTTTCTGTTACATTATTTTAAGACCATATAGTCGTAGCAATATATATATATATATATATATATATATATATATATATATATATATATATATATATATATATATATATATATATACATACATAATATCCTTTATTATCCAGGGTGACATAATTAGCTACTAACTAGTTTACATTATGACCCTGCAGTTAAAACAAATTTAGGTTAATATCTACTGCATAAAAGAAACAAATATAACAGAATACAAATTACCCAAGGTTAATATACTGTTTACACAAAGGTGTATCACAGCTACCATTTACAAATCTTATGTGGTCATAAAAAAGGACTTGTTTTTAAAATATCTACAGGGGTATATGAAATATATGAAATTGGTGTTATCACAGACTGGAGACACTAAAATACAACAAATCTATACAATTCTATTTTGGACTAAAAATAATGTTTTACGTTTGTGTTTAAAGGCATTTATACAAGATTTTATATCATTAGGTAAGATATTCAATATTAAAACAACATTGTATGTAAAACTTCTTTTCAACATTTAAGTCTTGTATTTTGTGGTACGTAATCGATTTTTAGTAGAAATTCTGAGACTATGGTAAAATTATTCAGATAATTTGGTGTCAGACTACTTTGCACTTTGTACATGTGGACTGTTTCATTGTATTTTACTCTGTCTTTAAAAGGTAACCATTAAAGTTTTTCAAAAATTAAGTTTTAGTATCACTATCTTACTGGTAGGTGGAAAAACACCGCCGTTAGCTGTCAAATATCCTATCTTCAACAATGTGGAAGCTACACACAAAAATGGAATTACCAGATTACCTAGTGGTACCAGCAGTTCCTGCGCGCTTTCGGTTTTTAAACGTTCTCGTAGCAGTAATGTATCAAACCCCACAATACGCTACACTTCCATTAATAATTTTTCTAGTGGTCACGATTTTCTGGATCAAGCCACGTACTATTAGGCATTTAGTTATCCTGGTCTAATCTGTAGGCTTCAATATTTTTCCTGATGGACACATGGCCGACTATGGATGCAGTAAGTCCTCGATGTGGGCCGACTTCAGGACTGCATCAGCTATCATAAATGGGCTTCCTGTCTTTTAGAGATGAAAGTTCTCTAATGCTGGTGGTATAAGGTACCTAATCCTAGACAGTAAATAACCAGAGTAAGTTAGGACCTTACTGCTAGTCGTACTTGTTGCTTGAAGATTCGCACATGTTTTTCCATCTGCAGTTTATATGAGTCAGTGGAATCGTCCATCCCACATTCACCCACTGCTACCATACGCCTGTTCTCCACCAAGTTATTCAACTGATGTAAGCACGATTTTTCCTCCTGTTTGGTATGAAAGCTTGGTATTATGGTGTGTAAAACCAAATGTGAAATACAGCCTGTCACATCTTTAATTTCCTCCTGTCTTGTGGTCATCCGTACAGCCAGAAAAAATTGATTCTGATAGACGTTAGGGTGACGTTGACATCTGACACCTCACAACCTAACACAATGTCAGATAAATCAGTCAAACCGATCCTCTGCCAAATTTTGTCAAGACGGAAGTACGGGAGAATCACTTCTGCCCTCCTTCACTTGTCTTCTCTATAATGATATGAGCATCCTTTGTATTGTCCTGTCTTTTCCCACATTCCGCTGCTGAGTTTAACTCCCTAACTCATGCTGACCCTCAGGGCCTATCCTGACCAAGATGTTCATTACATTTCTCCAATAAAGTAAATCGTCTGATGTATCGGTATCTAGAATGAACACATCATCCGCATTTGGAAAGCTCATCACAGCCCGACTAACCAAAGCTGATTTAGGTTGTTCATACCACCTGTTTAATGTGTGTATCCAGTTAAAATCACCTTTACGACTTTTTTTTATAAACATGTGATTAGCGACATAAGCAGTATCCATCTGCTAGATCCAATATGCTCATTTAAAGGTTTCCACTAAACGCTTCTACACAATATTAAATGTGACCTAATTCAGTGACTATCGATGCAGTTTCTTATTGTGCCGTACTTCTACATAGCACAAATACCCTCTCTGATGATGATGATTGTCGTGGACAAACAACGGTCAGATACATCATAATCAGAAATCGATTGGTAAAACTTAGCCTATGCGCAAACTGAAACGGTTCAAACGTTATCAGTTAACATTTAGGGAACCTCCTAAAACTATGGGAAATGCTGTTTTAACTTTAAAGAAATATAAGTCAGTATGAACTGGAATGAGTGTCTATAGATAACTTTCACTGGTCATTGCATGGTAGATACGAATGGTAGACGCGAAAAACGGTTTGCATTGATATTAAAGGAAGGGTCAGAAATGGCTGCTGTAATTCTGAGTGCCTTTAAATTTCTAACACCAACATAGTATCTTTTGCTTACCGGTTGGTGCCAAAACATTGGTGCTGACTATCAAAAAATACCCGTGACAATGATAGTGTTAACACTGCTAACAGTGTTAACGAAGCACTGATCAAAGGAAGTCTACAAGAATATATGTATATATATATATATATATATATATATATATATATATATATATATATATAATAATAATAATAATAATAATAATAATAATAATTATAATAATACGCACGCTATATAATCAAATCTAACGAGTTTCTAACTCAAATAAGAGAGATAGAATGTATGTATGTAGTAGGGCTTAACGGCATGTAAGAACATGACGATTGCAATTTAAGTTCTAAAAATGTAAATGTAAAAATAGGAAGATAACCTCTTCGAAAGAAACGTAAATATGAAATATTACAAGATAAAAGACAAAAGCTAAAGATGTTAAAATTCTGTAATAGGTATATCAAACAAAAGTGAAGATAAAATAAAAATATGAACTCCTTTACATAAAGTTCAATATTATTTTGATATAAACCGCTTTCGTTAAACAAAGTCCAAGATTTTATCTGGTGGAATATCGTTATAAAGCGTTTTAATTGAATTGAATTTTTTTTTATAGAAAACTTCTGTCTTCACATTCAAACTAAATGTGTTCCACTGCCAGTTGACACTGGCGGTCTATGCATTCTGGTCGAGTTTCAATATCTATGCATGAGTCGGGTACGCGTGTCATCTACGCAAAAGGCAAAATATCACCTCATCTCTGCTTGCGGTGTTTTCATTTCATATAGTTTCCGAAGTATATATAACATATCGACAATGTAACTAGGCGACCTACAGTGCAGGATACTTTTTCCAGATTGTATGAGTAAATCGTGTTCCTGTAAGATTTGGGATTTTTACGGGTTGTCCAATTTGAGGTTTTGCAATATTTTCAGTGTTCAAATGGAATCTTAAAAGATAATGAAATTTCTTTTGGCCAGGTTTCAATATAGTTCAAAGATCTGAGTATGATTTTAATTTATGCGATACAAATGGAGGCTTTTTCGGGTAAATAGCTGGAGATGGTGGCACTTGGGTGTTTTAACGGAAGCGTCTGTATACCGGGACGTATTACAATGATATGAGGCTCTGATTTCATTGTATTTACTCTGAAAACGAAAGGATTTCTTGAATACTTTTTGAATTTTAGTGGGTCGGTTGTGGGGTAGGGTAATAACCTAGGTCGTGATTTTGGAGAATTTAACTTCTGCTGTATTTGCAAGAATGATCTTTGCTGCTTCTATGTGAGGAAGAATTCCTATGCCAATAGGTGTATTTAAATTTGGTTTCAGAGTGTACAATGTCTGGTATTTGGTCGAAAAGATGACATCATATTCGGGATAAGATTTATTATATGATAGTTTGGTAGTATATTAAAGAGCTGATTTCGTTTCTTTGAGATAAAGTTATGGCTCATGAGGTTTTCTGTAGACAAAATTTGTAGTCCCTCATTGTGTATCTGATCAAGGACTTGCAGGTAAGATTTAGAAGCTGATCCGTACACAATAAAACCAAAGTAAATTTTAGATCTTACTAAAGTCTAGTGTAACTGTAACCATAGTAAGACCTCCAGTTTTTCTCCACAACATGTTTTGCAACGAATCGTTTTAAATCTAGGTCAGTTTGACATTTGTCCCTGAGGTGTTTAATATACGGAAGGAAAGTTAGTTTACTGTCAGAAATAAGCCTTAAAAATTTGATCTCCTCCACAACAGGGATAATATAACCGTCGAGATAAGGGTTGGGTCATAATGAAGTCTATGTTGTCGGCAGAAGTGCATACAAACAGTTTAACATTTAAACAATTTGAACTCGTTGTCTTCCGTCCATGTCTGAACTCTAATTAAGCATATCTGTAGTTGATATTCATTAGTGTGTATACTCTTTGATCTATTGCACATAAAAATTGACATATAATGAGCAGTGAATTCCTGGACTAAGGCATTTCAGTATGTTGTTAATGCTCGTGTTAAAAAGGGTAACTGAAAATATATTGTCCAGACTTACACCCATATCCTGAAGATATCTTACAGAAAGAGTGGTACTTACTTTAAATCTTACAGTTCTATCTTTCTAAAAAGAAATTTACATAAATATAGGTAAGGTGGCCCCGTAGACCTGGGTAGAATAGGTCATTTATTGTGCAGTAATTCCGTGTGGTTTCATAAACTTTCTCCAAATAAAAAAGAAAAGTAGTGGATGTTTCTTCTTTATGAAATCTTTTCAATTTAAATGCTTCCAGTATGGCTAGACTTTCAATCGTGTGTCTAAGGCGCCTGAATCTGCATTTAAGTTCTGATAGTAGTTTGTTGGACTCAAGATACCAGAGGAGTTTGTCATTTATCATTCCTTCCATGGTTTTCCAAATACACCTTGTTAGTGATATGAGACGATAGCTGGAAGGATGGGTATGGTTCTTTCCAGATTTAGGCACTGGTATCACTGTTGCTTCTCGCCATGATGGCAGGGAGTTGCCAGTATCCCAAATTATACTTAATATGTTTAGGATTTTATTGAAAACTGTATGATGTAAATGTTACAGAAGTTGATATTGGATATAAAAACTGATTCTTCTGAAGTGTCATGGACTTGATCAAAGAGAGTCGTGTAGTCCTCTAAGAGTGAAAATAGTTTTTCTAGAATGTTTGGCCAATATATTTTAGATTTCTAGCTAGGTCGTGACTATTTTGTTAGATTATTTAAGTGCTCGATACAGGTGCGTTTATTTTTGCCAATGATTTGTCATACCATATTCCTAAGTGGTTTGAATAGAGAAGCAAGAGTTCAAACGAGAGAGAGAGAGAGAGAGCGAGAGAGAGAGAGAGTATCAATACACAATATATCACATTGTTTTGTACATAATTTCTATGAAAGCAAACTAAATAAGAAGAAAAAACAAAACTTTGGCACTACTGGATAGGGGTGAATTATGTCTCTCTTTCTGCAGAAAATATTTAAAATGTTATGTTAAACTCCCGACAAGCTGAATGGTATAACCGCAAATAAACACGGTGCAAAATATATTATATAGAAAGTAAATATAAAATTGATTAAACTGGTGGAATATTTTGTACGTATATAATTCAAGATAAATCATAATACATTGCTTAAATTTAGAACTGGAACTCGTCTGAATGTACATACAGCTTCACTCTGCTGTTTTATCTTTTTTATAAATTCTCAGCAAACTAACACGTGCGTGATCTTTTTCCGGCTGAAACGATGTATGGGTTGAAACTCCGTAAAACTTCAGCTCTTGACTAGATTCTGTCTTAGAAAGCATGATTGACGTACTGTTCACGGTTGCTTGTTTGGAATTAACAGGAATAACACCTGCACGGAAAGAAAAAGAAAGTCAACGAGTCTTCCATATTTGATGAGTGTTTCATCGGAAGTTAGCACTTATTCTGCCATGCCTTATGGCGTCTAAACAATGTGGAAGCTACACTCAGCAATGGCGGATTCCAGACTACATAGTTCTAGAGGCATTCCCTGTATATGAGCATCTTGCATGAACGGCCTCAAAACCCACAATACACTACAGTTATATTGAACTGAACACCATTTCAACTCTAAAGTTTGACAAGACTTGTTACAATTTCCAGACAGAACGTATTTAACAGCCCTGCATTTACAAAATTACTCGAACTGACTGCACGCACAAGCTCAAATATTTCTTGTTACAAAATTATCTGTTGATAATGTCTTATGAAATAAATGTCCCTATTTAATAACATGCTATTACTGAGTAATTCGCAACTTTCAGTTATATTTTATAACAATTTATTTATTCCTTTACATATCATCAGAGGACATGAGCAGTACCAGACATATTTGCTGTAGGGAATATCACTAAACTGTATTGAAAGGCGTAAGTGGAAGACAGTTTATGAAAAGAATGCGGATGGACAAAACGGTGCTTCATTTGATTGAGTATACCTAAAAACTGACTCAGTACATAAAGATATTATGTCTCTTTGTATTCAGACATAACCATTATTGTTAGCGACAACTTCTGCGTTTGTTGTGGTAAAAAGAGGAAGACGAGTGAATCACGTTTTATTTTTACATTCTGCTGAATCATTGTAAACGCCTAATTATAAAAGTGTATGATTAGATTTTCTTCAATCGGATGATTAGATCATGGAGCAAAGTTTCTGGTTAGCGCTTGAGGGACACATGGACTATATATGCATTGTTTGTGTCGAAATCGTCATTTACTTCCTTCTCAAATACCATTGACTTTATATATTGTACCATGAAGATTCTAACGAAGTTGAATCGGGTGTTCGGCGTTATGGCACTCTTTAAGGTATGACAATTCAGTTTGTTTTGGTGGGTATATTGGATGTGAAAATCTTGGAAACGTTACATTTTTTAGACGTAAATGTACGCATGATATCGATTCCAAATCAAAACGTTTAAGTGTAAAATGTAAACGACTTTTCCCCATTTGTATGTGCTTTCATGTTTTCATATACAAATTTACTGAAAGACAATCATACTAACAACATTGTTGTGTCAAGGAACTATTTTTATGTAAAAAAAAGTTTGTTCAAATCATAATAACCAATATTGTCCATCTCTCTCTCTCTCTCTCTCTCTCTCTCTCTCTCTCTCTCTCTCTCTGATATTTGTGCAATTGCGCGTCTGTGCATATCAGCAAGGGAAAACGGAGTAAGCAAAATAGTGAGGGTAAAGGTATGATAGTGTTAAGTGTTAAAAACAAGAGAAGAATTGGAAACAACAGCAGAAAGAAAAAATCGGGCACACAATGACAAAATGCGCAAACTGCTGGCTTAAAGGAATAAAAGGGCAATATTTCGTTGGAGTCTGTTCCACTGTACGACGACCAGAAGGAAAAAAGAATATTTATAATAACTGACTATAGCCTGAATCTGCACAAATGAGGGAGGGTAGTTCTCTCGGGTCATTCTGGATCTGTTGACTTATATATCGTTGTGTGGAAATATACACAGGTTTATATACAAATATGTAGAACATGACCAATCTAGCATTTGAATGTCTGTCTTGAAGGGATCACAGACCTAATTTATTTTGCATGTATGTTACATTTGCGGTTATATTTAACCCATCGAGCTGCTGTATGAATTTTAAAAAAATGACGATTGAGTTTGTGTATGCGATCTTAAAGGAGGGGCGTATTTAAGCTGTGTTATAACTGGGGATTTATAAGCAGTTTAACGTACGACTTCATGTTGATTCTGACGTTTCTTCAGAGAATACCAAGAGTTCAAGTGGCACTATTTGTTATTCTCCAGATATAGTAGTTCCAGTTCAAGTCGTGGCTGATATCTACACCAAGATATTAAGAATGATCGACAGCTGCTAAATTCTCACCATATAAAGTATGTATGTGCAGAAGTGGATTTCTTGTTCTAGAGATAAGTAAGACTTGTCAGTTACCAGAGTTCAAATCCATTTCCAACAATTTCCTCCCATTTTGTCAAGAGTAGCCAGGTCTTGTTCAAGATTTGCACAGTCTGAGTTATTACCAATGGTGAGGTATGGGGCATCTGCAAATAATCTTTCTTTCGAATTATTTTTCAGGTAAGTCACTGATTTGTACTTAAAAAAATAGGGTCCCCAAACAAAGCCTTAGGGTATTTCTGATAAAACTGGTATCTCAAATGAGGATTCACCGTCAAGTCTTTACGCGCTGCTTGCGTCCTATCAGGAACGTTTTAACATAATTTAGTGTCTTAGTTCTTTAAACCATTTTCATACAGTTTAAAAATTAGCTTTAGATAACTCATTTGATGAAAATCTTTGACAACTCCAGCAATATAATGTTAGTCTGATGGCCTTATAAGGCATTTCTAGCCAATTATTAAACTAGTTCTATCGACTGAGTTTCACGTGACTATTTCTCACCGATTCCATGTTGTGTGCCACAAAGTATGTTGTGTTTGTTGTGAAGTGCTTTATTTAGTTTCATATTACTATATATTTCAATAAATATATGTAAGTGAAAGTGTTATATAGTTTCCTGCATTGTTTTTTCCCTTTCATTGAACAAAGGAAATACATTCAATTGGTACCAATCAGTAGAAATTTGACCTGAATTTAAGGTTTGATTTTTGTTTAATTGATAATCCAAAGAATATATGCTATTTTTTCTGTGTCACTGAAGTACTATAGAAGTTACTGAATGAAGATCAATTGCTTCTTGTGGGTTCAAGATTTACTAACAGTTAGAAGTATGCCTTTGACAGATCTATACCTAGCATTTTTGAATACTAACATTTGTATTGTCTGCTATCTGAGTATACTTCAGAAGATATGAAATATAATCATAAACTGACTTTTGACATCGCTGGCTCAACGTCAAAGGTGTGATCAGGGTAAAAACCGACTCAAATGCGTTGTTAACAATTTCTGCCTTTTCTGAATTTCTGGTCTGTTGTATTTCACTTTGTGGCTTTTCTTCATGGACCGACACGATGAGAGTCCTTGCTAGAAATGTTAAAAAAAGAAAATACAGTTTCTTCATTAAAAATTTCCATTTGTTTTGCTTTACCGGATATGGAGAACTGTTAAATGTTGTTTAAAATTACACATACGAATTATTACATTCACAAGACAATGTAAGCATTTGTCTCTGACCAATGTTGATGAATTGTCAATAATTAAGGTATAAATTCATATTTCAATGTTTTGGAAGAGCAGAGAAAAAACTATTTACAAAACAAAGTATTGAGTTAAAAGATAGGCACTAGCATTACATTTTTTAGTGATATTTTCCCATTATCAGCTGATATATACATGTAGTCTTACTTTGAGTTTAGTTTTAAAAGTTTTTATTGCCATAAAAGTAATATATTTGCAAAATGATAGAAAAGCATGTTCGCAAAAAGTTTACATTCTATTACAAAATACAAAATCATATAGCGAGTAAAAAATAATGAATAACACGAATGGAAGAATAAATATAGAATAGACAGGAAAGGGAAACTAAAATATGTTATATAAACCAGCTCAATAGATGGTAGTGGGAAAGGAAAGGAAAATAAATTGGTAGAGTTTGCCCTATGTTAATTTGTGCACATTGCAGTCCATATAATTGGTATTGTCAACACATAAAGTATCTTGCAGTATAAAACAAGTCTATATTGTTACTACCAGTCACATCCGATAAACGTATAATTGTGCAATATTTAGAATCTATAGCCTATAATTAATTGATCATCGATGAAATCATTTAAAATAATTGAATAATAGATAAAATACAAATAATATTGTTCGGGGATGCATCGTCATGAACTTCGTTATCATCATTATCATCATCATCATCTTTCTTGTCGTATTGCAATATGTAACATGCATAACATAAATATGTTGTTCATGAGAAAACGATACACATGATAGTTACATTATACTCATATTTCTAATTTCTAATAATTATATATATATATATGCTACAAAAACTAATATGTATATCAATTAAGTTAAACATAACATATTTTACATTTTATATATACATACATTCATACATAATTGTATATAGACGAAAGCATAACTAATTATTCATCAGAATGGTCATACTTTCTGATATAATTTTCAACTTCAGCAAGCATGGATCTATTTTCTGCATGCGAAAAATATCCCCCCCCCCTCACGAAACAAAAGCGTATGTAAGTCAATTAAAGTAACCCCTGACCGTTTTGCCATAAATAGCTTGATGATGACGATACAGAATACATTCAAACATAAAATGAAAGTCATTAAGACATTGAATAGATTCAGCTTTATTTTATGAAGTTATTCAGCTACTTCCCCCAAAAATGTTTCTACTAGATATACCACGCCTCTTTAATTTAATATTAAAATCTGAGTTGAGAGAACATAGATTGCAAATTTCCTATGTTGTTTGCTGGCTATTGAACACCATGTTGTCAGCATCGTTCAATGTAACTTACATTTAATTTCTCAGATATTAACCAATTTGTTTTCAGATTCTGATGTGATCTTGCAGATTTGTTATATTTCCTGGATATTCATCTCAGTGACCATGATTTCATCGATGAAGTATCTACCACTTGACCGAAACTGGACACTGGAGGAAATCAATGACGAACATTTCAAAGTCGTCATTCCAGCTGTGGTATTTACTGTGGTTGCCATGACAATTGGAATAATGGGCAACTGTTTGGTACTGTACATATTTAAATTCAAGTACAAACCATCCAATCGTCGTTGTTTCATCCTATGTCTCGCTGCCTGTGACTTAATTTTTGGCTTGTTTGGAATACCTTTCATGATTGTAGAAATGAGACTGAGATATGTCTTCGACGTTGCCGCCTGTAAAGTACACAGCTTTATAAATTATTCGTTTGGACTCAGCTCAGGCTCTATCGTATTGACAATCGCCATAGAAAGATATCTGAAAATATGCAAGCCTAACGAAACACAGATAACTATCAACATGGCGAGGAATTTGAGTTACGTTTCAATTCTCTGTGGTATCGTTATAGCACTCCCTTCCGCTGTATTGTATGGACAAAGTTCTATTCAGATGGAGATACAAAACTTAACGGTCACCGAGTGCTTTTACCAAGACATATATAAGGGCACGGTCTTCCCTTTGATATATCAAGCATTTCTCGCATTATGCTTTATAGGGGCAGTGGTTATTGTTTGCTTCTGTTACACTCAAATAGTTTGTAGAATCAGAACTCAGAATGCCAGGCAGAAGATTATGTTTCAATGTGCTAGCAACAATAAGTCTTTGGACTCATTAGAAGATATATCTAATCAACTCACTATGACAGAGTCATATTTTTCTAACAGGAAAAATAGTAAACTTAAATCAACCGTAAAGGCACATCGGCTCGCTAAAATGCTATTCATTGTGACGGCAATTTTCATTTGCAGTTACATCCCATACTTTGGTCTCACTTTGGCTGTGTTTGCCGATAACAATTTCTTACGCAGTTTGAGACCAACGGAGAAAGCAGTTGTTGAGGTATTCAGGAGATTTTTCCTGATCAATAACTTTGCAAATCCGATCGTCTATGGATTCATGGACAGGAAGTTTCGTGAGGAATGTCAAAGTTTATTTTACAGAATGATACGAAGAAGCTAAATGTGTATATTCCATACTGAATCGTTTATAATTTTATTAATACCCATGAAGCCCAATTCTAGTATTCTTGAGACAGATTATCAAAGTCATGAATGGAGCATCGACATTCATTTCTGGCACATTGTGTACTTTGTTTTGATTTGGAGCGTAACTACCATCATGGGATACACTTGCACTGTACTAACATTTGTTCATATTAAGGTTACTTTGGATCGAAAAGATGAATAAACTCTAACAAATGCAGTAGAAAATAAGAAAAAAACAAAATATGCCAATATTCTCGTCCGAAATGAAAACGTGTCATTATATACTGACAAATGGTTTCAATGTAACAAGTTTTTTAAAACAGAGGTAACCAAATCAAATAAAAAGTGGCAAACAATTACAGGACAAAGAATAGGTACTTTTTATGGTCATTTTGTGTTCAGAGGCAAATGGCTGGCCATCTCGGATTGTATGTGACAGAATAAGAATGAATGAAGAAAGAGAGGGAAAGACTGGCCTGACAAGCTCAAGGTGGAGATATTCTGTTCAGTAAAACGAGAAACAAGCCGTGGTTTCTTCTGTCCTTCTTTCTTTCCCTTAAAAATTTGAATAAGTAGAAATACAGTTCAGAACAAGATCTCAACAGCTGCTTCTATAACGTGCATTAGTCGTTAGAATTGAATCTATTTTATTTCAATTGCAAAGTGCGATCATTTCAAGCGTGCATTTAGTTGTAACAATCATAAACATTGATATGTTACTTAGAACAGACGCAGTGACTTTCGTTGAATTACTTTTTTTGTTCTTAAAGAACATGTGTAAGACATGCTATTTCGTCTAGTTTAATTTAGATGAAATAAATCACCGCACAATGACGAACGGTTTGACTTTAGTATTTGATCCCACCCCACCCCACCCCCATAATCTATCTTGTTTGCCGAGTCAACCTACGTGACACACAAAATGAATATAGTACCTTGAATCGGATATCCTTTCTCTCAAATCACAATGGCCTTAATTGCCTATGCCCTATACAGTGGCTTCCTCCTTAGTTGTAAAAAATCCATTTTTATATTTATTGTTTAACGATACAGATACAGATAAAGGAAGGAATGTTATGTTTCGTAACACTTTCACTGCATTTATGAATGGAAGATATGCTATAAATAATATATTTTATCTTTTGTCAGATACAAGCATTGGTGAATGTGAGATATGGTTTGCATTATATTTTATCTTTTGTCAGATACAAACATTTGTGAATGTGAGATATGGTTTGTATTATATTTTATCTTTTGTCAGATACTATCATTTGTGAATATGACATATGGTTTGCATTATATTTTATCTTTTGTCAGATACAAGCATTTGCGAATGTGAGATATGGTTTGTATTATATTTTATCTTTTGTCAGATACTTGCATATAAATTGGAAAATTTTACGCAGTTGCTCACGGTTGAATTGCAAAACCGTGAGCAACTTTTCTCCTCCTGGATTGAGAAAAGTCCAAAATTTTCGTGAAGAAAAGAATAAAGATAATAGTGTCATATTTCACGGCTGTGTTTTTGTTCTCTGTCTGAAGAAGAAAAAGAAATACTTTATTTCACTCAGGTCAAGAAATGACATATACAATAAATACACATACGTTTACAAATGTTATTTTGCTTCTGGTTAAATCGTCCAAAGAAAACAGAACAAGAAAGATGATGCAGTGCAGCCAATTCTTTAAGATATATTTACATCATTTACAACTTATTCTGTTTTCATACTTTGCCTCAATTTCGATATAACTGTCGGATAGAGGTACAGACATGAGTATGAGTCTTAGCTTTACAGCTTTCTTTGTACAGTTTTCAAAACAAATGCTATAAAACGTAAAAAAGAAGGATACATTATAATATTATTATTAGACCCCTGGAGAAACGGTCACTTAATACTGTGAAAAACGCAATATTTTACTGCATTCCACGAGTTCTTCTATAGGGAAATTGTAGAAAGCGTGAGTAAATTTTATTTTTATCAGATGTGTAAAACCTTTGTACCAAACCAAGTGTTCATAATTACTGAGAAATACCCTGAAATGTCGAATCCTAAGTCATTTTCAAGACGTTAAAATTCATCTGCTTTTACAAATTATCAATCAGATTAAAGATTTTTAGTTGTCTTCCTTGATAACCATAACTTTTATTTTGCACATTGTCTGTCTCCGAGAAAGTGCCTTTTATTCAAGAAATGAATGAATTTCATATTGAAGACCCAAGACTGTGTGTACAAAAATCGTTTATCGAAGATTAAAAACACATTGATACATAGTTTTGCTTGTTATGACTTCTAAATCTGGCAAAATGCGAGGATTGTATATCTGTAGCAGCGGCAAATATGATGCTATTTAACATTTATATGGAAAAGTAACCAGATTTTAAATTCAGATTTTAAGTTCACCTCTGGAACTTTAGACAAGACAATTTATAATTTTTAATACCAAAGGTTAATACTCAAAAATCCAACTTTTAATGATATTGCTTAGTTTTGATTTTGTTTGAAGCAAGTGGTCGTGTGTACTGAATTAATTACTGTTATTTGATCATTATTTGGAAAATACTTGTAACCTGTTTTTTGGCACATTAGGAGAGCGAAAGGTTAGTGCCATTGAGGCCAACTTACCCAAATAAGTTGCGATGAAAACCTAATCAAAATTTAACGTGATATATCTCGCTTAAAATGCGACAAATTCAATTTAAAAAATCACAAACATATTTGCATTCTAAATTGTTTAGAAAGAAGGTTCACTGAACCTAAGTAATTTCTGGTACCTAAAGAAATGTAACCACATCTTGGAGAGAGTCATTAGCACATGATGGAGTGCAGGAATTATAAACAAGGCACCTCAAAATAGACACAACACCTCCCTTTTCTTTAAATACAACAAATTAGATCTTCCCCAAGCCGTTCTTGCAACATTGTTTCTGCAGCATTGGGGTAAGTAGCAGACATGTGTAGCTATTTCCGGCGTTTAGCAGTAGTTGTTGTTCTCTTTGTAGTAGTGATCGTTTGAACCGGTGTAGAAGTGGCCGGATCTAATCAAAACAGGCTAGGGACTTTCGATAATGATGGAAAAAAGACCTCACGGAATTTTTGTAGGAAAGCCAAGAGTGTTCCGATTGGGTCGGAGTCTTTGTAGTAGTGGTTGGTATCGCTATAGTTGTGGTTCGTGCCGGTATAGCAATGGTCGTAGCCAGTATAGTGGTGATTGGAGCTGGTATATTAGAGGTTCCAGCCTTGTACAACATTTCTCCAAGTTTGCACCAAATTGTTAGACTGATATTTTTCAAATGAGGCCACTAGACAATTGTTTTGAGTTCTACTTAAGAACTCTGACTCACTTTTGTTTTGTTTTTTTTTTTTTTTTTTTGCTGTTTTTTTTTTTTTTTTTTTTTTTTTTTTTTTGTTTCAACTTAAGAAATAAAACAAATTTACAAGCAGAGTGAAAAGGTTTACTTGAAGACCGTGCTTCCAGTTTTAGCCCATATTGCGAAAACTCGACCTTAGCAAGTTAGTATTATATATAATCTCTTACAGGGAATTCAATAATAAAATAGGTAATTCTCGTAATAATGACAAACTTGAGGGGAAGCAAAAGCCTTGCAATGACACTATTAAATAGCAAGACTTGTATGATTTTGTTTGTTATTCCCATTGCAAGTATTTGTACATCACTTGTTTAGGACATTCTTCAGTGTTAATAGCAGCCAACGTGTAAGAAATGTAAAATCCTGACCCCGATTTCATATCATGACACACAGATGGAGCAGAAAATCACAACTAACATGTGATAAATATAAAATCATGAAAATAAAACTGAGAAGAGACAAGGTGGAAGGAGGGGAGGGAGGAGGTTGTTTGCTAAAATTACTCAGTGAGGTAAAAATCGAGAAGTTGAAATAACTGAATTGAAATTAAGGCTGACTAATGAACAGCGTAGATTGAAGACCAAAAAGTCACATGACCTATTATTAAAAAAGGGTTGACTTATCACTAATTAATTGAACAATCAAAACAAATTATTCCTACCCGAGCGCCCTCTGTACAGAATTATATTGCCTTGTATCATCCCCATTTATGAGGCCCATGATATACTATATATCATACAGATGTCGTAAATGTATTTATGCTGCGGTATAAATCAACTTATCACCACATGAAGTGCCTGTCATTACATAGGCAGTTTCCCCGCATGTGCCAGATGAGCTTGTTGTGATTTTCGCCCGACCTCACTTATATCCGTTGGTTAAAATTGAGAAAAAAACATTACTTAATTATTTATATACAGAAAAATAGAAAAGATAGAAAAATAAAAACTTAAAAGAACACGACACGTCAAGTTTTTGGGTGACTGAATATGCAAGTGTAAATTGTTGAATCACAATACGGTAGCAAAACATATTCTGGGGTAATAGTGACATGGAGTTTCCATGCCTCCCCAGTGACAGTCTAGGGTAACATTGACATCCAGTTTCCATGTCTCACAGTGTTATTCTGGGGATAATACTGACATGAAGTTTCCATGTCTCCACAGTGATATCGTGTGGGTAATAGTGACTGAAGTTTAATGCCAACACCGTAACATTCTGGCATAATAGTGGCATGAAGTTTCAATGATTGCGCAGTGTCATGCTGTGGTAATAGTGACATTAAGTTTCAATACCTCCGCAGTGACATTCTGCGGTAACAGTGGGATCAAGATTCCATGCCTCCAGGGTGACATTCCGGGGTAATAGTGGCATGAAGTTTTTCCGTGCCTCCGCAATCACATTTTTGGGTAATAGTATCGTGAACTTTCAATACCTCCGCAGTGGCATTCTGCGGTAATAGTGAGATGAAGTTTCCATGTCTTCACGGTGGAATTCTCGGGTAATAGCGGGATAAAGTTACCATTCGTCCCCAATGACATTCTAGGGTAATAGTGAGATAAAGCTTCCATCTCTCCACAGTAATATTCTCGGGTAATAGTGAGATGAAGTTTCAATGCTTTCACAGTGGCATTCTGGGGCAACAGTGAGTTGAATTTTCAATGCCTCCGGAGTGACATTCTGGGGTGATAGTAACATAATTTTTCAGTGCCTCCAGAATGACATTCTTGTATTGAGGAAACATGGTCTGTGAGTAAATCACAGTTTAAGTTACTAAATTTGTTTATAAGACCGGCATGCATAACGGAATACTTTCGTTCACCAAAGAGGCAGGCTATGATTAGAGGTGATGTTTTATTTTAATGTTTCTAAGTCATCAATTTGTTATATGTCATTTTTTTGCAAATTATTCAAAGATGATACCGCTGATAGAAAAAAAAAGATTTTTCGCGGTAATTTTGAAGCAACATAAAGGTTGAATAAAAACTCTAAAACAAACTCTTAAACCGGATGATACATTTTGAAGACCTCTTTGTGGTAATAATTCTGTCATGTATTTCGGTACATGACTATGCACTACTTTTTTTTTTTTTTTTGAAGACCATAAGTTTACGTTCAAAGTTTAAACTTCTCACTAAACCCTCTACTCTTCTTTCGCTTCATTATGAATTATTTCCAATCCAATGCTTTCGCTATTACTACACCCATCCTATACCATGTCAGTATATTATAATATTGGTCGTATAAACGATATATGCACATAATTAAAAAATCTCACAGGAACTATTGTTTTTAATTTTCTTTATACTCTAAGCATTTTATTGCATATACTCAACTGATTCTCATCGTGGCGATACCATTTCCCATCCGAGCTGATGGTTACATCAAGGTGTGTATGTTGATCACAAAAGCTGAGTTGTTCACCTTGAAAAACAGTAATTGGATAGATCTATAAAAAAAATCAATTGGTAAATAGAACGACTTCGAGCTTATTAGAATTGAAAGTGACTTATCATTGTTTGGACTAACCAGAAAGTATTATCAAACTGGTATTTATATATCTTTTAATGAGAATGGGGTTATCTTAACTTTGAGATATAAAGCTGTCATCTGCGAAAAGTATTGTTAAACAAGTAAGTTTCTCCGAAATATTATTGATATATATTAAGAAATGTAAAGGTTCTAAGACTGATCCTTGAGGTATTCCAGCTTTAAATTTTGTAAGGGAAGATTTGCGTGAATGAACTATACCATATTGTTTCCTACTAATAAATAATTTTCAAGTCATAGTGCAAAGTTTTGTATAATTCCATAAGAAAAACATTTGTATATCAAATCTCTATGCCAAAATATGTGAAATGTCTTAGATATTCCGTGAAAGCTATGCAAGTGAATTAAGGAGAATCGAGATATATATATTTTATTAAATATTTCAATTAAATGATACATAGTTACATGACCAGTTCTGTAGCCTGACTTAAGTTTAATGAATAGTTCTTGTTCACGAAGATAATTATACATGTGTTTAAATACCGTACAATTCTTTCAAGTATTTTACCAACACAACTCAGCAAAACTACCGACCTATAATTACTAACGATTTTAGTATCACCTTTTTCTAAACGGGATTGGCAGGTGCCTCTTTTCAACTGGTCGGAAAACATTTTTGTGATATTGACAAATTAAATAAAATGCTTAATGAAAGAGAAATCAAATCGGTAACACTTATTAGCATCCTAAGGATAATTCCATCTGAACCGGAAGCTTTTATCAGTAAAAAAATGTATGAATTGAAGGACTTCGTTTTCGGTAATTACGGGAAGGATAAAGGTATTGTTTGTCCTTGAGGGCAAGTCAGGTATATCAATATTGGAATCATCTTAATCACTTACAGATAGTCTGTCTGTATAGCATAAACGCTGACATTAGTATATCTACTACCAGAAATACTTCCAAACCGTACACAATGGATGATTGAAAACAGGGTGTAGTGACACTAGAAGTCACAACTTTTAAGGCCAAGTCCAAAGCAGACACTGAAATCACCCTCAAGGTGTTGAGTCTGCATGTGGATGAAAAAATCTCAAAAGGATTAAAAAGCATGTAGCAGAGCTTCCAAGATCTAAGTAAGTAGATACGAGCAGAGATTCGACCCATTAAGGATGAAGTTACATCAGTGAACAAAGATATGAAGGGAGAAAAAGAAAATATGGTTGGAATAGAAGGAGGGATGCAGGTAGTGAGAAAGAACATAAGTGAGTTAAAGGAGAGCTTAGATTCTCAATTAGAAAGGATGCATTTGCGTGAAAGTGAAAAGCGGAAACAATGGCAAGAGCAGAATGGGAAGAATAAGAGACTCCGAGATGAAAAATTACTATTAATGAGAAAACAGGAGAGGAAGTACAATCTTCTTATATATGGTGTTCAGGAAAACCCAGAAGAGAAAGCATATGATGTTGTTAGAAATTTCTTGGCAACTGATTTAGGGCTTGAAGATGAAATTGTAAATAATATCTTTCTTTTGAAATGCACATTGGCTACGATACAGAGATTCAATATAAAGGCACCCAGAACAATCATTGTGAAATATTCCAATATATTGCAATCAAATCTGACATGAAAGAAAGTTTTACATTGATTTGGGATCAGTGGAAACCATTATTCCACAAATAACCAAGAAAAAAGTGTTATGATTCAAATCAGCGTTTTATAGCATGATGTACATTGTACTGTATAATGTTTTTGTAATATATGATGTCACTCCATGCCTGATCAACTGATATTATTTGAAAACTTTCTCTCGCTCTCTCTCTCTCTCTCTCTCTCTCTCTCTCTCTCTCTCTCTCTCTCTCTCTCTCTCTCTCTCTCTCTCTCTCTCTCTCAAATTGATTGGTATGTCCTAGTTTTTAATTTGAAAACCTATACTCCGAGCCGGGTGGAATATAGGGGAGATGAAAATCATAGGTAATCTATTTATGATCAATAAAAATAAAACAAAATTTAAAAAAACAAAAAGATTTTATAAGGGTAGAAACAAATCACTTACATTACAAAAATATTCATTCAACAGCATAGCTTTTTCGGCATTAGTTAAAGAAGAGTCATGGTTACTTTGTTGTTCCATTTTCGGCAGTGGTCGGTTGATAGGTGATGACCTTTAATTAAGTATCTCACAGTTTTTACAAAATTGCCTGACATAATTTGTTCTAAATTTCAAATTCTCTAAATTATGATTTTTTTTAGAAAAAAAGCTTTTTAGCATGTCTTTTCAGATTATTAATTCGATTTCCACGTTGTTTATATCTAAGAGAACTAATTGACTTCTTTTCTTATGTCGGTCTCGTTTCCTAGTTATTTTCCGCATGACTTAATTGTACTATGGCTGATAAGAACGTATGCCTAATTTTTAGGTAGAATGCATTCGTGAGCAAAATTTATTATCGTATTAGTGAATAATATAGCTACTTCAAATCACAAAAGATCTCAACCAATCAACATTCCTTATTAAAGTAATCAATTTCACAAAATCAGCGAAGAGATTTAACCAGCTTTTTCTTGTTTAAAATGATTTGATATGGTATTCAAGTTGAATAAATACACAGGTAAGATTATGGCTGCTGCTCTCTTCCTCAACGCTCATTACCTGAGATTTGCACACTTTAATTTTATCAGTCACTACAACAGGCTCGGTAAGCATTGAGAAAGTACTGGTAACTCTGGTTTGCTCTTGAATCAAATTTGTTAGATTATTGAGTTGTATTATGGCATTTAAATTATGAAAGCCTCTATTCAACAGGTTTTCATTTAAGTCACCAACAATTATTTTCCCTTATATTTTAAATAGTTATTTTTTTTTGGGGGGGGGGAGGTGGAATATTCAGAGCATTTTCTACAGATACATTAAAATTGTTCCATAAAGTGGATGATTCTGATGGGGATCTGTATAAATGCTTTTAATTCAAGGCACTCTGTTGTTGCCAAATCAGCACAAGCATAAATTAGTATACCCCCCTTCTCTCTCTCTCTCTCTCTCTCTCTCTCTCTCTCTCTCTCTCTCTCTCTCTCTCTCTCTCTCTCCTGAGTCATTTCGATGTTGGGATATTGGGAAAAGTTTGTTTTGCTGTTGGTTTTAGCAACACTTTTAAGGAACTATTGGTTGTATCATGCCTAGAAAATGTGAGCTAAGTTCCTTGCCCATGGACATAACGATGCAGTCGATCCAGGCTTGTCTGGGCGGGTATCGAACCTGTGACCTTTTGATCACATATCGGACGCTCTGCCAGCTGAGCTAGCGGGAAATGAAAGCCATCAAATATCAAACTTTGCATATCAAAGGTGAGACAAAGATATGTTTCAGTGCAACGCAAAAATATCCAAATTAAATAAATCTATTTGAATATATCCTTTTTTGCATCGAATGGTTCTGAGATTACAATCATCCATCCCATACCTATTTTTCATGGTAAAGGACTAATTGTGCTGATAAACGTCTTTGTAGATAAGATCATGTTCTACAAGGACGCCAGCAGAGAGAAAATATTCAGGACAGAAAGATACAACCCAGTATGATCTAAATTCATAATTTGGTAAAATTCTATCTACTTTTACCAGATTCTGTAAGAGAGAGAGAGAGAGAGAGAGAGGGGGGGGGTGCGAGATCATTCTCCTAACACTTTTGCTTCTAAATACCGAACAAAATTTGAAATGTACATTATTGACCAACAGTTTGTTTCATGTATTTTATAGAGACTAATGATATCTTCATATTACTTATACTACATGTCACTCACTCGATGTGTATTCTTCAAAACAAACTTATCAGGGTGACCACGCCTGCGTGTTTCTTCGCAAATTGGGGAAATTTTAGTGGTTTTTGTGGACTTTAGTCAGAAAGGGCTTTTTGATGATCTTCTCATCAAATGCACAAATCTTCGACCCAAATTATATCCCACTTAACGTTTTTTATGTGCACCACTAAATTTTGATACGTCGCCATAGATGTGTATCATACGTGAAAAAAAATATTACATATGTAAAACAGTTAGACTTTATTTAACATATGTGAAATTGTTTTTTTACATATCTAAAATATATTTCACGTATGCGAATTTTTTTTTACACATGTTAAAAATATTGTCACATATGTAAAAGAGTACTATTTCACATATGTTAAGTTCTCGTTCACATATAATAATTATTTTCACATATTTACTCATTTTAACGATTGCGAAATAAATTATTGATTTCACATATTTAAAAAAGAATAACATGTGCGAAAAATAATTTTACCTAGGTGAAAAGAGTGTAACAATCTTTTCTCACATATGCAATGAAAGATTGTTTTTACTTAGATAAAATAGTTTCCTTCACGTATGTGAAATAATATAAATATTTTCCCACATATATGAATGTTTTACAGGTGTGAAATAGTTTTACTAATTACCTATGTTAAAAAGAATTTTACATAAATATTTTTCAAATATGAAACAAATAATTTCGCATATGTAAAAAAGAACTTCATGCATGTGAAAAAGAATTTACATATGTGGAAAAGAATGTCACTTATGTGAAATAAACCTTTACATATAAGCGGATTACATATTACCTAGTGGTACCAGCAGTCCCTGCGCGCTTTGGTTTTAAAGATTCTCGTAGCAGTATTGTATCAAACCCCACAATACGCTACACTCCCATTAATATTTTTGCTAATGGTTATGGTTTTATGGATCAAGCCATGTACTATAAGGCATTTAGTTATCCTGGTCTAATCTGTAGACTTCAATATCCCTCCTGATGGACACATGGCCGACTATTGATGCAGTAAGTCCTCGATATGGGCCAACTTCAGGACTACATCAGCTATCATAAATGGGCTTCCTGTCTTTTAGAGATGAAAGTTCTCTAATGCTGGTGGTGTAAGGCACCTGATCCTCGACAGTAAATAACCAGAGGGTATTTCAGGACCTTACTGCTAGTCGTACTTGTTGCTTGAAGATTCGCACATGTTTTTCCATCTGCAGTTTCTTTGCGTCAGTGGAATCGTCCATCCCACATTCACCCACTGCTTCCATGAGCCTGGCCTCCAACAAGTTATTCAATTGATGTAAGCACGATTTGTCCTCCTGTTTGGTATGAAAGCTTGGTATTATGGTATGTCAACCGAATATGAAATACAGCTTGTCACATCTTTAATCTTTCTCTGTCTTGTGGTCATCCGTACAACCAGAAAAATTTGATTCTGATAGACGTTAGGGTGACGTTGACATTTGACACCTCACAACCTAACATAATGACAGATAAATAAGTGAAACCGATCCTCTGCCAATTTACGGGAGAATCACTTCTGGACACCCTACTTCACTTTTCTTCTCTATGATGATGTAAGCATCCTATGTATTTTCCTGTCTTTTCCCACATTCCGCTGGTGGGTCTAACTCCCCTAACTCATGCTGTTCCTCAGGGTCTAGCCTGACCAAGATGTTCATGGCATTTCTCCAATAAAGTAAGTACTCTGATGCATCGGTATCTAGAATGAACACATCATCCGCATTTGGAAAGCTCATTACAGTCCAACTAACAAAGCTGATTTAGGTAGTTCATATCACCTGATTAATTTGTGTATCCAGTTAAAATCATCTTTGCGACTTATTTTTTAAAAAGATGTGATTAGCGACATAAGCAGTATCTATCTGCTAGATCCAATATTATGATTTAAAAGTTTCAACACTAAGCGCCTTTACACAATATTAAATGTGACATAAATTCAGTGACTTGAAATCAATGAAGTTTCATATTGTGCCGTCCTTCTACATAGCACATATACCCTCTCTGATGATGATCGTTGTCGTGGATAAACAGCAGTCGCAGATTTAAGATACATCATAATCTGAGAAAGACTATAACAATGTAAACCAGCTTCAATAACCGAATCGATTATTAAAATGTTTCCTATGAGCAAACTTAATCGGTTCAAACGTGATCAATTAACATTTAGGGAACCTTGCTAAAAGTATGTGAAATGCTATTATAACTTTAAAGAAATATAATTCAGTATGAATTGAAATGAGTGCCTATATATGAAAACTTTCACGGGTCATTGCATGGTAGATACGAATGGTAGAAGCGAATAGCGGTTTGCATTGACATAAAAGGAAGGGTCAGAAATGGCTGCTGTAATTCCGAGTGTCCTTAAACTTCTAACACCAAAAGAGTATCTCTACCTTATCGGTTTGTGCCAAAACATGGGTGCTGGCTGTCAAAATATACCGGTTATAATGATAGTGTTAACATTGCCATGAAGCACTAATCAATGACGCCAAAGGCACCAGCCTTCGCAGTTATTAATTGCTTCGTTCAACTTACGTCAATTTGAAACATCTTGCTGCAGTATTTTAACCAATCATTCATACTTTCCAAAGTTCTTCTGACTGTTACATTTGCATTACAGATTAAAGCTTGAGAATATAAGATGCTATTTTTGTCTTCAAGTTAATTGAGTATATTCATAGAATATCGTTACCAAAATAACACAATATAATCCACCATTTTGAAAGGAGATTAATGTCGCCAATGACTTGGCCATACTGTTCATGCAATGTTATAGTAAAAGGATGGCTCATGTGGTCAGTTCTTCTTGTTGAACTGAAAACACGTAACACGAAAGCAAAGAGAACATCTTAACTATCTACATGACTGTTTGAGAGGAAGTCTATAAGAATATATATATATAATAACACGCAAGCTATATAATCAAATCTCACGAGTTTCTAACTCAATTAGGAGAGACAGAATGTATGTATGTATGTATGTATGTATGTATGTATGTATGTATGTATGTATGTATGTATGTATGTATGTATGTATCTATGTATGTATGAATGCATGTAGTAGGGTTTAACGGCACGTAAGAACATAACGATTACAATTTAAGTTCCAAAAATGTAAATATAAAGCATTCAATAAAACTAGGATGATAACCTCTTCGAAAGAAACGTAAATATGAAGTATTACAAGATAAAAGACAAAAGCTAAAGATGTTAAAATTCTGTAATAGGTATATAAAACAAAAGTGAAGATAAAATAAAAATATGAACTCCTTTACATATAGGTTTAATATTCTTTTTATATAAACCGCTTTCCTTAATACAAATTCCAAGATTTTCTCTGGTGGAACATCGTTATAAAGCTTGAATTGAATTTTTTTCATAGAAAACTTGTGTCTCCATATTCGAACAAAATGTGTTCCACTGCCAGTTGATATTGGCGGTCTATGCAGTCTGGTCGAGTTTCAATATCTATGCATGAGTCGGGTATGCGTGTCATATACGCGAAAGGCAAAATATCACATCATCTCTGCTTGCGGTGTTTTCATTTCATATAGCTTCCAAAGTATATATAATATATCGATTTATATCATATTTGAAGTCAGAATATGGAATCTTCCATTCAGAAACTGTTGACCGTGGAGCAGTTTTGACTGCTCTATCTCCCTTTCCATTACCCTTAATACCAATGTAACTAGGCGACCTACAGTACAGGATACTTTTTTCCAGGTTGTATGAGTAAATCGTGTTCTTGTAAGATTTGGGATTTTAACGGGTTGTCAAATTTAAGGTTTTGCAAGGTTTTCAGTGTTGAAATGGAATCCTAAAAGATAATGAAATTTTTTGGACAGGTTTCAATATAGTTCAAAGATCTGAGTATGATTTTAATTTATACGGTAAAAATTTGGGCTTTTTTCGGGTAACTGGCTGGAGATGGTGGCATTGGGTGTTGTAACGGAATCTAGTAACTTCGCTCAGCCTTTCGAACGGTTTGTATACGAGGATCTGATTTCATTGTATTTACTCTGAAAACGAAAGGATTTCTTGAATACTTTTTGAATTTTAGTGGGCGGGTGGTTGGGTGGGGTGATAAACAAGGTCGTGATTTTGGACAATTTAACTTGAACTGGATTTGCAAGAATGATCTTTGCTGCTTCTATGTGAAGAAGAATTCCTATTCTAATAGGTGGATTTAAATTTGGTTTCAGAGTGTACAATGTCTGGTATGTGGTCCAAAAGACGACATCATATTCGGGATTAGATTTATTAGATGATAATTTAGTAGTATACTAAAGAACCCAAAATATTGTCTAATTTTAACTTAAATAGAACAGTATAGAGATTGTTTAGGAACAAGCTCCCCAACCACCACCCCCACCAGCCACTACTTTGTAACAAGCAGATTGCTGATCGTGTCTGCTACCACCTGCCTGGTAAATGCTCTGACCCCAAACACATATCACTAATTTTCAGATGATTGATCTAACAATTTCGTTTGTCTGAGATAAAGTTATGGCTCATGAAGTTTTCTGTAGACAAACTGTATAGTCCCTCATTGTGTATCTGATCAAAGACTTGCATGTAAGATTTAGAAGCTGATTCGTTCACAATAAAACCAAAGTCAATTTTAGATCTTACTAAAGTCCCGTGTAACTGTAATAGTAGTAAGACCTTCAGTTTTTCTCCCCAACATGTTTTTGCCACGATTCGTTTTAAATCTAGGTCAGTTTGACATTTGTCCCTGAGGTGTTTAATATGCGTAAGGAAAGTTAGTTTACTGTCAGAAATAAGCTTTAAATATTTGGTCTCCTCCAAAACAGGGATAATAGAACCGTCGAGATAAAGGCTGGGTCATAATGAAGTCTATGTTGTAGGCAGAAGTGCATACAAACAGTTTAACATTTCAACAATTTGAACTCGTTGTCTTTTACCCATGTCTGAACTCTAATTAAGCATATCTGTAATTGATAATCAATAGTATGTACACTTTTTTATCTATAGCAGATAGAAATTGACATATAATGAGCAGTGAATTCCTGGATTAAGACATTTCAGTATGTTGTTAATGTTCGTGTTAAAACGGGTAACCGACATTATATTGTCCAGACTTATACCCATATCCTGAAGATATCTTACAGAAAGAGTGGTACTTACTTTAAATCTTACAGTTCTATCTTTCTAAAAAAAATCGACATAAATATAGATAGGTGGCCCCGTAGACCTGGGTAGAATAGGTCATTTATTGTGCAGTAATTCCGTGTGGTTTCATAAGCTTTCTCCAAATAAAAAAGAAAAGTAGTGGATGTTTCTTCTTTATGAAAGCTTTTCAATAAAAATGCTTCCAGTATGGCTAGACTTTCAATCGTGTGTCTCTGGCGCCTGAATCTGCATTAAAGTTCTGATAGTAGTTTGTTGGACTCAAGATACCAGAGGAGTTTGTCATTTATCATTCCTTCCATGGTTTTCCAAATACACCTTGTTAGTGATATGGGACGATAGCTGGAAGGATGGGTATGGTTCTTTCCAGATTTAGGCACTGGTATCACTGTTGCTTCTCGCCATGATGGCAGGAAGTTGCCAGTATCCCAAATTATACTTAATATGTTTAGGATTTTATTGAAAACTGTATGATGTAAATGTTACAGAAGTTGATAGTGGATATAAACTGATTCTTCTGAAGTGTCATGGGCTTGATCAAAGAGATTCTTGAAGTCCTCTTGGAGTGAAAATAGTTTTTCTAGAATGTTTGGCCAATATATTTTAGATTTCAAGTAAGGTCGTGACTATTTCGTTAGATTATTTAGTGCTTGATACAGGTGCGTTTATTTTTGCCAATGAGAGAGAGAGAGAGAGAGAGAGAGAGAAAGAGAGAGTATCAGTACACAATATATCACATTGTTTTGTACATAATTTCTATGAAAGCAAACTAAATAAGAAGAAAAAACAAAACTTTGGCACTACTGGATAGGGGTGAATTATGTCTCTCTTTCTGCAGAAAATAGTTACATTGATGTGTGTAACTCCCGACAAGCTGAATGGTATAACCGCAAATAAACACGGTGCAAAATAGATTATATAAATTCAAATTTAAAATGAATTAAAGTGGTGGAGTATTTTGTACGTATATATTTCGAGATAAATCATAATACATTGCTTAAATTTAGAACTGGAACTCGTCTGAATGTACATACAGCTTCACTCCGCTGTTTTTATCTTTTTATAAATTCTCAGCAAACTAACACGTGCGTGACCTTTTTCCAGCTGAGACGATGTATGGGTTGAAAATTCGTTCATCTTCAGCTCTTGACTACATTCTGTCTTAGAAATCAATGTTAGTGGAATGATTGACGTACTGTTCATGTTTACTTATTTGGAATTAACAGGAATAACACCTGCACGGAAAGAAAAAGAAAGTCAACGAGTCTTCCATATTTGATGAGTGTTTCATCAGAAGTTAACACTTAATCTTACATGCCTTATGGCGTGTTCACAATGTGGAAGCTACACTCAACAAAGGCGGATTCCAGACTACATAGTTGTAGAGGCATTCCCTGTATAAGAGCATATAGCAGGAATCGCCTCAAAACCCACAATACACTACAGTTCTATTAAACTGAACACCATTTCAACTCTAAAGTTTGACAAGACTTGTTACAATTTCCAGACAGGACATAATTACCTAGCCCTGCATTTACAAAATTACTGGAACTGACTGCACGCACAAACTCAAATATTTCTTGTTAAACAATTATCTCTTGATAATGTCTTATGAAATAACTGTCCTTATTGAATAACATTCTATTACTAAGTAATTCGCAACTTTCAATTATATTTTATAACAATTTGTTTATTCCTTTACATTTTATCAGAGGACATGGGCAGTAACAGACATAATTGCTGTAGGGAATATCACTAAACTGTATTAAAAGGCGTAAGTGGAAGACAGTTTATGAAAATAATGCAGATGGACAAACTGTGCTTCAGTTAATTGAGTATACCTAAATCTAAGTCAGTAGTTACATATTTTATGTCTCTTTTGTATTCAGACAGAAACATTATTATTAGCGACAAGCACTGCATTTGTTGTGGTAAAAAGAGGAAGACGAGTGAATCACATTCCTTTTTCACTGAATCATTGTAAACGCCTGGTTGTAAAAGTGTATGATTTGATTTTCTTCAATCGGATGATCAGATCATGGAGCAAAGTTTCTGGTTGGCGCTTGAGGGACACATGGACTATATATGCATTGTTTGTGTCGAAATCGTAATTTACCTCCTTCTCAAATACTATTGCCTTTATATATTGTACCATGAAGATTCAGACGAAGTTGAATCGGGTGTTAGGCGTTATGGCACTCGTAGGACAATTCAGTTTGCTTTGGTGGGTATATTGGATGTGAAAATCTTGGAAACGTTCCTTTTTTTAAGACGTAAATGTACGCATGATATCGATTCCAAACCAAAAAGTTTTAGTGTAAAATGTAAACGCTTTTTCCCCATTTGTATGCGCTTTCATGTTTTCTTATTCAAATGTACTGAAAGACAATTATACAAACAACATTGTTGTTTGTGGGAACTATTTATATGTAAAAAAGTTTGTTCAAATCATAATAACCAACATTGTCCATCTCTCTCTCCCTCTCTCTCTCTCTCTCTCTCTCTCTCTCTCTCTCTCTCTCTCTCTCTGATATTTGTGCAATTGCGCGATAGTGAGGGTAAAAGTAGGATAGTGTTAAGTGTTAAAAACAAGAGAAGAACTGGAAACTACAGCAGGAAGAAAAATAGGGCATACAATGACAAAATGCGCAAACTGCTGGCTTAAAGGAATAAAAGGGCAATATTTCGTTGGAGTCTGTTCCACTGTACGACGACCAGAAGAAAAAAAGAATATTTATAATAACTGGCTATAGCCTGAATCTGCGCAAATGAGGGAGGGTAGTTCTCTCGGGTCATTCTGGACCGTTGACTGATATAACGTGGTGTGGAAATATACACAAGTTTATATACAAATATGTAGAACATGACCAATCTAGCATTTGAATGTCTGTCTTGAAAGGATCACAGACCTAATTTATTTTGCTTGTATGTTACACTTGCGGATATATTTGACCCATCGAGCTGCTGTATGAATTTTTTTAAAAATGATGATTGAGTTTGTGTATGCGATCTTGAAGGAGTGGCGTATTTAAGCTGTGTTATAACTGGGGATTTATAAGCAGTTTAACGTACGACTTCATGTTGATTCTGACGTTTCTTCAGAGAATACCAAGAGTTCAAGTGGCACTATTTGTTATTCTCCAGATATAGTAGTTCCAGTTCAAGTCGTGGCTGATATCTACACCAAGATATTAAGAATGATTGACAGCTGCTAAATTCTCACCATATAAAATATGTATGTGCAGAAGTGGGTTTCTTTTTCAAGAGATAAGTAAGACTTGTCAGTTACCAGAGTTCAATCCATTTCCAACAATTCCACCCCATTTTTTCATGAGTAGCCAGGTCTTGTTCAAGATTTGTACAGTCTGAGTTATTACCAATGGTGAGGTATGGAGCATCTGCAAATAATCTTTCTTTCGGATTATTTTTTTCAGGTAAGTCACTGATTTGTAATTGAAAAAGAATGGGTCCCCAAACAAAGCCTTAGGGTATTTCTGATATAACTGGTATCTCAAATGAGGATTCACCGTCAAGTCTTTACGCACTGCTTGCGTCCTATCAGAAGATATGAAATATAATCATAAACTGACTTTTGACATCGCTGGCTCAACGTCAAGGCTATAATCAGGGTAAAAACTGACTGAAATGCGTTGTTAAAAATTTCAGCTTTTTCTGAATTTCTGGTCTGTTGTATTTCACTTATTGGCATTTCTTCATGTACCGACACCATGAGAGTCCTTCTTCATTAAAAATTTCCATTTGTTTTGCTGTACCGGATATGTTCATGTTTATTTTAATACCAATAATATATTCTAAAAAACTGTTGAATGTTGTTTAAAATTACACTTACGAATTATTACATTCACAATACAATGTAAGAATTTGTCTCAAATCAATGTTGATTAATTGTCAAAAATAAAGGTCAAAATTCATATTTCAATTTTTTGGAAGAGCAGAAAGGAACAAAGCTATAATTAAAGAACAAATTAACGAGTTAAAAGACAGAAGGGCACTAGCATTACATGATTTAGGGACATTTTCCCATTATTTGATGATATATACATGAAGTGAAAACTCACAAAATTGAAGTACAATATACAATTCTAAAATTTCTCATTGGCATTGGTTGAAAAGAAGGCGAGATGTGGAATAAATCTTACTTCGAGTTTATTGTTAATAGATTTTATTGACATTTAAGTACTATATTTGCAAAATTATGGAGAAACATATTCACAAGAAGTTTACACTCTATTACAAAATACAAAATCACATGGCGAGCAGAAAATAATGAATAACACAAAGGGAAGAATAAATACAGAATAGACAGGAAATGGAAACTAAAATATATAATATAAACCAGCTCAATGGATGGAAGTGAGACAGGAAAGGAAAATAAATTGGTGGAGTTTGCCCTATGTTAATTTGTGCAAATTTCAATCGATATAATTTGTATTGTCAACACAAAAAGTATCTTGCAGTATAAAACAAGTCTATATTGTTACTACCAGTCACACCAGATACACGTATAATATTGCAATATTTAGAATGTATAGCCTGTAATTAATTGATCATCGATGTAAACATTTAAAATAATTGAATATTAGATAAAATAAAAACAAAGTGTTGGGGGAAGCATCATCATGAACTTCGTCATCATCATTATCATCATCATCATCATCATCTTTCTTGTCGTTATTGTGCTATGTAACATGCATTAGAAAACATTACACAGGATAGTTACATTATACTCATATTTCTAATAATTATTTATATATTTTACTAAAACTAATATGTATATCAATTAAATTAAACATGTACGTATTATAAATACAATATAAATGATATACATATGCATACATACATACATACATACATACATACATACATACATACATACATACATACATACATACATACATACATACATACATACATACATACATACATACATACATACATACATACATACATACATGCATACTTGTATAAAGACGAAAGCAGAACTAATTATTCATCAGAACGTTCATAATTTCTGATATCATTTTCAACTTCAGAAGTATGGATCTATTTTCTGAATACATAAGATATCCCCACGCCCAAACAAAAGTGTATATCAGTCAATTAAATTAACCTCTGACAGTTTTTGCCATGTAGTAGCTAGATGATGAAACAGAATATATTCAAACATAAAATGAATGTAGCTAAGACATTGAATAGATTCAGCTTTATTTTCATGAAGTTATTCAGCTACTACCCCCAAAATTGTTTCTAGTAGATATAGCACGTCTCTTTATTTTAATACTGAATTCTAAGTTTAGAGAACATAGATTGCAAATCTCCTATGTTGTTTGCTGGCTATTGAACACTATGTTGTCAGCATCGTTCAATGTAACTTACATTTAATTTCTCAGATACTAACCGATTTGTTTTCAGATTCTGATGTGATCTTGCAGATTTGTTATATTTCCCGGATATTCATCTCAGTGACCATGATTTCATCGATGAAGTATCTACCACTTGACCGAAACTGGACACTGGAGGAAATCAATGACGAACATTTCAAAGTCGTCATTCCAGCTGTGGTATTTTCTGTGATTGCCATGACAGCTGGAACAATGGGCAACTGTCAGGTACTATACATATTTACATTCAAGTACAAACCATCCAATCGTCGTTGTTTCATCCTATGTCTCGCTGCCTGTGACTTAATTTTTGGCTTGTTTGGAATACCTTTCATGATTGTAGAAATGAGACTGAGATATGTCTTCGACGTTGCCGCCTGTAAAGTACACCGATTTTTAAATCATTCTTTTGGATACTGCTCAGGCTTTATCGTAATGACAATCGCTATAGAAAGATATCTGAAAATATGCAAGCCGAGGAATTTGAGTTACTTTTCAATTCTCTGTGGTATCGTTATAGCACTCCCTTCTGCTGTATTGTATAGACAAAGTTCTATTCAGATGGAGATACAAAACTTAACGGTCACCGAGTGCTTTTACCAAGACATATATAAGGGCACAGTCTTCCCTTTGATATATCAAGCATTTCTCGCATTTATCTTTATAGCGGCTGTGGTTATTGTTTGCGTCTGTTACACTCAAATTGTTTGTAGAATCAGAACTCAGAATTCCAGGCGGAAGAATACGTTTCAATGTGCGAGCGTCAATAAGTCTTTGGACTCATTAGAAGATATATCCAGTATATCTAATCAACTCACTATGACAAATACATATAGTTCTAACAGGAGCAATATTAAACTTAAATCAACCGTAAAGGCACATCGGCTTGCTAAAATGTTGTTCATTGCTGCTGCAATTTTCATTTGCAGTTACATCCCATACTTTGGTCTCACTTTGGCTGTGTTTGCCGATAACAATTTCTTACGCAGTTTGAGACCAACGGAGAAAGCAGTTGTTGAGGTATTCTAGAGATTTTTCCTGATCAATAACTTTGCAAATCCGATCGTCTATGGATTCATGGACAGGAAGTTTCGTGAGGAATGTCAAAGTTTATTTTACAGAATGATACGAAGAAGCTAAATGTGTAGTGTATGCCATACTGAATCGTTTATAATTTTATTAATACCCATGAAGCCCAATTCTAGTATTTCTTGAGACACATGATCAAAGTCATGAATGGAGCATCGACATTCATTTTTTGCACATATTGTACTTTTGTTTTGATTCGGAGCGCAACTACCATCATAGGATACAACTTCACTGTACTAACATTTTGTTCATATTAACCTTACTTTCGATCGAAAAGACGAATAAACTGTTTAAAAAAATACGAGAAAACAAAATATGCCATTGTTTCCGTTCGAGATGAAAACGTTTTATTATATACTGACCAATGGTTTCAATGTAACAATGTTTTTAAACAGAGGTAACCGAGTCAAATAAAAAGGTTTGCAGGAAAAACAATATGTACTTTTTGTGCTCATTTTGTGACAGAATAAGGATGAATGGAGAAAGAGAGGGAAAGACTAGCCTGATAAGCTCAAGGTGGAGATATTCTGTTCAGTAAAACGTGAAACAAGCCGTGGTTTCTTTCTGTCCTTCTTTCTTTCACTTAATAACTTGAATAAGTAGAAACACAGTTCAGAGCAAGATTTCAACAGCTGCTTCTATAACGCGCAATAGTCGTTAAAATTGAATATATTTTATTTCAATTACAAAGTGCGATAATTTCAATCGTGCATTAAGTTGTAAGAAACATCAACACTGATATGATACCTAGAAGAGACGCAGTGACTTTTGTTCAATTACTTTTTTGTTCTTCGAAAACATGCGTAAGACATGCTATTTCGTCTTATTTGATTTAGATCAAATAAATCATCGCACAATGACGAACGGTTTGACTTTAGTATTTACTCCCCCCTCCCCCCCCCCAATAAAATATCTTGTTTGCCGAGTCAACCTACATGACAAACAAAATGAATATAGTACCTTGAATCGGATATCCTTTGTGTCAGATCACAATGATCTTAATTATCTATGCCCTATATCGTGACTTCTTGCTTAGCTGTTGGAAACCCATTTTTATATTTATTGTTTAATCTTGTATGTTTATCACATATATCTTCTTCACAACTGCGTATTTATGTAATGCTAACTTGTTACGAATGATGAATAATTTACACCATCACAAAATACAATGTTCATCCATGTAAAAGTAAAACTGAACATGAAAAGTAAGATATAAATTGGTAGAAATGCAATAAAACAATGTAATATAAGTATAAATTTAGATTTTTCCGTTTGTTCAGGTAATTTCTATCTTTGTTTCGGTAATTGCCTTTGGTTTGGTTAGTTCCAGTAGATAGATAGATAGATAGATAGATAGATAGATAGATAGATAGATAGATAGATAGATAGATAGATAGATAGATAGATAGATAGATAGATAGATAGACAGATAGATAGATAATCTTGTATCAAAAATTTAGGTAATGTTTAATATTAAACTTATACTTTCTTAAAAATTCAAACAATAATTGTTTCAAGATTCTGGACATTACCGTCTGTTCCGGTAATGTACATTTTCTTATTAATTTGTTTTCCAAATCTTGCCTGTCAAGTATTGCATCACTTTCCGCCATTAACATATTGCTATATTATGTAATTAAAGAAATCCAAATTTCACAAAGCAACGAAAATAATGCAATTGTAGGTATAATTTGTTGCAGTTTTATAAAAGGTAAAACAGGAAAAGTGGTTCGGATTCAAATAACGGTTCTACGTAAATATTGAAGAATATTCGTCAATAAAACTCGTAATCTGATGCTATTAACTACACCAAGATCCTAAAGTTGAGTGTTGTCATCTACTTAATCGTCCACAATGTTTTGGAATAGGGTTTATAAGCCCACTTTCTTCTGAGCGACGTTTTAATCTGGGCTGCGACTACCATTAATTTTTCTATGTATTACATACATATTTTTTCCCAGTTAACCTCAGTGCAAACTTTCTAATCACGCTAGGATTCTAAGGGATGACAGTGCCATCATAGATTAGTATACGTGAGATTGTCCAGCATGTTTACCTTTAACAGCTGATCAAAATCTGACTGGGGTCACTGTTTTGTTTCTAGGTCAATCAAATGATTGGTACCAAATAACAATAACTCCCAGGTCTTTACAATTAAAAGTCCTAAATTATTGACCAGATTTTACACAAAGTACTGATCATAGACAGTCAAATTTAGTATCGTTTGAACTTGACAAGAATAAACATAGAATAAATGTATGTTTTATTTGCGAGTGTCAATTATATTTATATTTTAAGCATTGTAAAATGCATTATTTTCAGGAAAATATGGTCCTTATAAATTTTCTGTGCTTTTAATTATTTTCTTGGCATAGTGGAATGGGTAATAGCATTAAATTATTATATTTGAAAACAAAACTTACATGTTTCCATGAAACAACTATTCTAGATTGCTAATTTACATGGTTTGGGTGAACTGTCACCCTGTAAAAGAAAACTTTGGTCAATCTCAAAAGGTGCAAGTGGGAGACAATTTTATTTTTACAGCAGTGTTGAGTGGCTATACTCTCCTCACATTATTCTCCAAGATATTACGAAATATTTTGCAAGGTTACATATAAATACATGTTAAGTTCAGGTGTTTGGCTCTTTCGGACCCAGGAATGCGTGATGTTTTGATGGTGCGTCATTTCAAAGTGATTTATCTTCCTTATCTTTGTATTAACATCGATTTTTGACAGACTTATTTGCTTTGGATACATCTACAACCAAATGTATATATCATACTTTTGTAATCGCACCATGTATTGTAATAAAAACGTGTATGATAACATACAGTAAAATATGTAATTGAAGAGTGGGACCTGCACTCACTTTCCACATGTTCAATTTTGGCGGCATTTCGTCGAGTCCGGGAGATGTATGAGTTAGCTCATTATCATAACGAAAGCTCAGCATAAAATGAAACAAGCACGAAATGAAAAGATTTAATTACCACATACATGTATAAAGATATAGCCATCGAATATAAAGAAAAGGAGTAAAGCACCGAATATAAAGTATGAAAGAATTTAACTATTATTGTCATGACTAGGTATGTCTATAGCATGCATAATGAAAAAATATTTTACATCAACAAAACGAGTAAAGTGTTGACATAACTATGGGGAATTTACATATTTTAGGTATTATATTGTGTCAACGTGTCATTAAGACACAATACATATATAAATGTGTCATCATGTCTGCATAATTAAGTCAACACATTACAATAGGTTACTCATTTTGTGAGGTAAAATACATCGTCGTAATCACGTATGTTTTATAAATATTACGTCATCACGATTGGAGCTTAATACTTTCACAGTAAAGCAACATGCACCACATATTTAGATAAGCATCACACATAATGATGAAACCACTGCATATAATCAAAAAACTAAAGCGCATAAAGACGAAACCATCACATATAATCTCTGACCTACCGTATATAACAACGAAACTACCGCATATAATACCACATACAGCGCATATAATTACGAAACCACCATAGTTAAAAGTTATTTTAATTTATTGTTTTAATTAATAGCGGCCATACTTAATGGCGAATGGGCATCATTTGTGCAAAATTGAAAGGTCATGACCTGATTGTGCTCTTAGATAAATTTTGTTTAATGTCTATTCCTTAGTTTGTTTTCTTTTTTTTTCTGAGAGCAGTCATTTAAAGGTTTTTCTATTTAAAGTAATGGCGGTCATATTGTGAATACAAATATGTAAAAAATAAACATTTTGGCACTTATGTTGGATTCTTGTAAATTCTTTTTGATCAGTATAGTGTCAGTTCCTTCGAGGGACTCTTGTTCAATATTTTATCTTCAGCTTCCTCCATAAGTAATCTTAATTTTTCCCAATAGGCTTTCCTGTAAGTATATTGTTCTTGGTAATCGTATGCATACCTGTGGTTTCGTGTCAATTTCACAGTAAACTATGTTATACTCACTGACGGCATGCTCAGTCGCGACAGGTCTAATGAGAGTACAATTTCAGGTGAGGAAAAAATCAAGAGTGATCTCATATCGTAGACTCAGTAATCACCTGAATTATAGTCACATCGGTGGTTGACAAAGATGCTCCCATTGCCATTACTTTCCAGAAAAGTGATACTTAAGTCTTACCATTCACAGGCGAGAGCACAAATGATGGCCAAAACATATACAAAGGATCGGTTATATTGTAAAGCAGTCAGATGTATTTTTATTGGGCACCATTTGGCAATCAAAATCAGGAAAAATATCAACTAAACCCAGCAATTACAGAATAGTTGGAAGAAGAAGGTAAAACACAGGCACACGACATACGGTGAACGCAGGGCTATACCATAAGCTAATTTGGCCTTACAGCCAGATGACCTGGAAACAGTGCTTGGGTACTAAAAGAAAGCAATGTTAAAATGCATACAAGCTTGGATTAGCTGGACACATTTAAACACTTTAGCTGACACATTGATGAGAAAGATCAGAAAAAGACCCAATTTTGTCTATAAATAGATTTAAATAGCAAGCTGTACCAATATTACAAACATGGAGATTACAGATCATACAACTGATATATTCATTCTAACCCAGTTAAAATTTTCATGAAACTTTAAATGAGTTACATGGGCCTAAATTTGGTGTAAAACTAACAGTCAACTTTAAATTTGCAACAATTTTATAGTGATAGATGATGCAGAGAAAAAATAATGAGCAGTAAGTCACAAGAATGGACAAACAGACAGATGAACAAAGTGAATCTTATTTAAAACTTGCTTTTCAACGTGAAAGCAAAAGGCATACTAAAGTCAGGATATTGACTGAAGAAAAAAACCAGTTGAACAACCTCAGTTTCAAAGTAAGAAATAAACCATTTGTGTTACAATTGTATTGATAAATTAAACAAAGCATAAGAAACAATTAAGATCTGATTGATTACAAGAACTTATTAATATGCTTACTTAAAATATACCAGAAAGTATAAATTACATAATTTGTATATGAATAAAATGTAATGTCTTAAATTTTATGACATTTATAAGCAGAGTGATAAATACATTTTCTGAGGAGAATAAAAACCATGAAGCAAACAAAAATTATTACTGGATTTCAATCCACAGACATCAAAAGTATTCAAAACTCTGTAAGATCACTGCTCTGACAATGTAAGTTCACAATATCAATCCGCAGGATATAGCCTCTTACTGTAGTAAGTACATGGACAAATTCCCTGTGGAGATCAGTCTGTAAATTGCTCAACAAAATTCATTTTCGAGAAGTCACTTCATTGTTTTTTCTTATTATTTGTACAATGTAATATGGTATTTGCTTTTTGAAATCAAAGTATTGAAAACACAGATAGATTGGAGGGTTCAACCAACAGTACATTAAACAGGATTAAAGTGATAAACATTAGTTATAACCATGTTCCATTTTTATCATCATAAGCAAATGCCAATAATCATCTAAATGTGATCTTAGTTATAATTGTTTTAAATATTTTCTTCTCTTTGTCTCTTACATGGAATTGATGAAACATTGCTAAATTGTTTTGAGAAAAATATTTAAGCATGCACCTCTGATAAGCATTTTCTCTTGAAATAATTCTGTATTGTTTGAAGTGCTAGAAGCTACTGAACTATATCAAGAGATGTAATTACTCTAATGATTTCTTCTCAGGATAAGAATTTGAGTTATGTCCCTTTACATATCTTGACTGGCCTTTCAAGGTCAAAACGTCAGAAGAGCTAACTATATAAAGTTTCTTTTACTTATAAACACAAGTTGTGCTTAACAACATAGACCCGATATCATGTCATACGCTTGGAGAGATTAAATCCCTCCAACCCAAAAATACTGCACTCTAACCAAGCTCAGTTGAGAGATATATTTCACTGTGAAGGTCAAAACAACGTACCAATAAATAATTTAGGCATTTCAAGTAAATTCTTTGTATATCAGTATGTCTTGCTCACCAAAATGCCTGATGAAAATGTATAGGCCCTGATCCCACCTGCCTCTAGCTGAAATCCTAATGCCAAATATCACAGCAAGATTCTGACACACAATACGGTCATTTTACTCACTGAACAAATTGTGCCTGCAGTAGTAATGCAAGTTTCAGTCCTTGGTGGTACATAGTGTATTACAGACTTTTTTTAAAAAAATGCGAATTTGATGAGATAATGAAGAAAAAAGATAAAAAAAACTTTCACATTCATAATATAATTTATAGCAATACTAGCAGATTCTAAATGTTACATTTGAAAACCAGTCAAACTCAAACAATTCAGGTAAAATCTACATAAAGTATGTAACAATATAAGGATCATACATGTTTTCGTGGAGAATCCTAAATAGGTCGCTGAAGCCTACGTCAGGGATTTCAACACAACTGAGGGACTCAATAAACGTTGATAAAAAAACATGAAAATATAGCCATTTTTTAGATACAATTTAAAGCTTCCCTAATGAAGCCACCAATACGGTATGTTCGCTTTACCTAAGCGTTTTCTAGGGCAGCTTACGTAAAATGGATGAGCATTTTGCAAGAGAGTCAACTTCTAAGACTTACTGAGAAATAACTTTAGGAAATCGTTCTGTATAATAGCTGTCATTTATGATGAATAATGGAACCACCAGATCTTTGGCAGGTAATTACATGAAATTACTCAGATTCTGAACCATAATTTGATTTATATGCAAATGAGAATACACACCAGTTGCTGTGGAGTGGACGAGTTGAAAGGTCCCTTTGCATGCATCATTATTTCTATCACTCTGAATAAATAAGATGCATAACGGCAAGAGAGCAGATCTTATTTCTCTACTCGGAAAATTTCTCTCTACAGTAAAACTGGAGAACGTAACAGGATTGCAGGTTTTCCATCAATGTACAATGCAAAATGGACAATTGATACGTACAATAACACAGCAAGGCATCAATGCCATGTGAAATGTGATATTGATACCTGGATTTGGTAACATTGACACACTTTCTATAAGATTGCTGCATATGCATTTTCATGTTCAACAGTTTTTGATACATAATACTGGATTGCATCATATGCTCAGTCTGTCCCGTGTAAGTATATATAGAGGTGAGTTCTGCTTTGCCACTAATTACTACTTCGCTCTGAGTGACAAGGATTAAATGCCCTTGGTAAAAATTTGTATTGTGTGGGGTAAGTATTCTAACAAACACTAAATAGTGAAAGACAAGTTTATTATCAAAAACATGTATATAGAAAATGATTTTGTATGCAAAGGTAGCCTAATCTACTTTTATTTTTCTGTAACTGCCCTTCGTCCAAGATGAAACAACATGTTGAAAAATTAATTGAAATGGGACATTGTTTTCATCCTTAATGGCATATCTTGCAACGGGGAAGCACAAATATATATATGAATTGTGCATGGAGAGATACATGTACCAGACAAACTGACTAGAGGTTGAAAGATGAATATTTTCTTTTCTTTGATAATCTCATATGGGTTTTCTAAAAGGTACAATGATGTAAACCAATAAACTTGTTTGAGCAATCGTCTCTGATGCAAACCCAAAAAAATTTAACAGCTTTTTGTTTTGCATCATTTCACAGACAAAGAATGTATTCTGCAACTTAAATATCTAATTCACCATCACCTCATGTATAAAACAACGCAAATTGCATGCAAAGTTTCTAGGTTTACATTACATGGTCCAAGTGTTCCTACTATCATGGGAAACAAGGCTCAGGACTGTACTGTAGCCAAGTCTCCAAGTGCCCAATGTTCACCTGCATCAGCGCAGTGTAGTTTGTCAGGTACAATGGAGAGACAAGATAAGTACATTTTCAAAACAGCATGCCCTGGACACAACAACTCTTACCATTAGCAAATCATTGCAGTTCATATTACAGTAATTGTCATACGTGTGATTCACCTGCTGCCTACATCATGTTAATTTCACATGTAAGATGGGAATTATGACATAATTTATGCAAAGGTTATCAATATATAAACCAGAGTTGCAACATCAGAAAGCAAATTGACAAATAGATACCACATTTCGTCCATAATTTGTTTCCTCATGAACAAAGCTTTCGCTCAAAATTTTTTGTAATTACAATTAAACAGAATAATATCGTAGAAAGAAAAGCAAATTTTTATAAAAATTGTCTACCAATTTTGGGGACAACATTTAATCTTTCATTTCTTCAGTAGATCAACAATCAAATTGTAATGATAAAAATAAATGTCAGTTTCATTGATGGGTACAAATACAAACTGAAACTATTAACTGAGCATCCTTCAAAAAGGATAAAGGGATACAGGCACATGTTTTCATGTAAAAAAATGTAATTTCTAGACAGTATGTAGTGACAGTTTATGAGCAGTTTGCTGAAAAAAGTAAAATATAATATAATTAACCAGCTTTTAGAAAAATCCGAATGCAAGTGCATTAGGGCATTAAGATAGCTACATGTACATGTACCGTATATACTCACTTAGATCCAACTGCATTGAACATAGATAATGATCTGTCGTCGTATAATGCACCGATAGATCAAGATCTATGTTGTTTGTTCTTCTGATTACTCCTAACAGACTGCATAAACCCAAATATGCCGGCGCATTATGCGATGGCAGATTTGAATCTATGTAGTTTGAAGCTGAATCTGACCTGTACACGAGTATATATCTTCACGAAGATTAAGTATAAAAGAAAGAGACGAGACTGACAAAATTCACATACAGTGTATGGGATCAAAGGCACACAGACTTGCTGACACTGATATTCACTCTCATGGGTGTTCAACATAAATTAAAAATCTCATGTTCAGAAATTATGTTTACGATGTGAATAATAAAGATTTACTTTATTTGAAACTGGCTTTGACGAGAGAACATCCAATACGCCACTGATCCCAACATTATGTAATTGAAAGAAGAAATACGTTTCAGTAACTGTAAAGCATATAAGACAAAGTGATAATATGTGCTTTGTCTAAGAAAAGAATTCTACATTAATGCATTAATATATGAAAGTCATGCAGTTATGCCTTAAGAAATAACAAAGTGACGCAGTATTTAGGTAAAGTAACATCGTTTCTTGGTCTTAAGAGCCTAAGAGAAACATATCATGTTCTTCCACGATTACATAAATCACTCAGGCTGATGCTCGTGTCTTTGGTTTGGATGTGAATAACTGTTTCAAGGATTGAAGAGTCATCTTTGTCAAGAAATTATGTAAAATTATACAAGAGAAAATGATAGTGTCTTGCATTATCCCCTTTCGAACTTTAAGAAAGTACGATAAAATTGTTCTTCGGTCATTATTCAAGAACAGTACATTGGGATGTGGGTTGAAAAAGGCAGGAGCTTTCTAGAATAGGAGGGATTTGGTGTCGAAATAAAGTTTGGAAAATATGATGTGCGATTTTCACACATTCTGTTGGTGTTTGGTGCACTTTTTGAGAAATTAGCGTGAATAACACAGTTGCGCGTTCTACAGTAGACTTTGTTACCCTCTGTATATTTTCTTGTATTGATGTAAAATCCATTCGAGGGTTGTTGTAATAGTTTAACTGTAAAATCAGAGGAATTGTTCTTTTATCTCCATGCAACCACACACTCCTCCCTTAATACCTCTGCAGGATCATGGTAATTTTAAATATTTTTTAAGTTTTCACTTAAATGTTTTTCTATATGGTCATGATTCACCATAATATATAAACATTTATTAGTAGGAGACCTGACCTGACCATCCATTGCAATAAGACATATGGACCAAAATTCGTTTTCCTTATTTTAATAACTGCTAAAGATAGTGTACTTTGGACTAATTCAGGCTGATTTTTCGATCACATGGGAGCGGCCATTTTGGTCATCTGTGTAATTTCTACAAGTACAATATGTAACGAAATTACAGCCACAGTACATGAAAGTAGCATAGAGGTATGCCAACATTCTCTCCATTGTTAATGTTGCAAATGCAAACAACTTCACCTTACAACTGTCACTCTCTCAGAAGTACGTAATATCTGTAGAGCGCCACCTTTGACGAGGCCATTTTCAATTAGTTTTGTCTGTAGTGTAGCGAGCGTTCTGATTGCTTGGTATACCCTGTTGCTAGGATGGCGAGAATAAAATCCGTGTACAACAGTTCTCGGCGAGGCAGATTCAATCTGATTTCGTAGCGCTCAGCGAGAAACTTCTTTCTTCTTTTCAATCTGTGTTTACTCCTACTGATAACCAAGCATGGCTCAGAAAGCCCTTGAGGATGCAAATTCCTGAGATGATATGATGATGTAGAAATAATATTTTAAACATAGAGATAACTCCTTATATTCGAAGACATAAATAATATAACGCCATCTACGTCGGCCTTAAATTGTTAGCGTTCAATCTATTTACTTAACAACATATGTAATTAATCCTTTGTAATTTTCTTAAAACTACGGTCTGTTATTTTGAATTTTGATTAAATATATTTATTTACAGAATCTAATCATATCCATATGTATTAGTAACTGCTATTCGCCTTAATAAAGATATTTGTAAGTTTACAGTTTCTGTTTCGTCGTCTCTTCTCTTATGACCAGAAGTAGCTGACTAACAAACATGTAACCGCCCTTTGAGTCTGCTCAAAGTAGACCTTGACCGGCGTTTACAATAATATTATTATTATCTTATTAATTATCATGTTATTATTATTGCATATCTGAAGGAAGTAATTTGTTAAAAATGACAAACCTGATTTTCGTCAGTACATTCATTCTGAATAACCATTTATGTGGAGAGCAGAATCTTGGAAAGGGCAGATTTGTGGAATTTGTGTGTTTTTTGTTTTGTCAGTGGACCTAATACTTAGTATAAACAGTAGTCAAAAACTTGTTATAGTTTGAATATTTCATAATTTGCAGTCACATGAAAAAATTGTTTGAAAAACTTTGCATAACCCTGAAGATAACTGACCACGTCAGCTCCAAATATGTAAGAATTAAACCTATTTTCATCAAATGTGACCTGCTGTCGTAAACTGTGACCTACTTTATGCCAATATATTAAAGACCCTGGAATGACAACAGCACCTTTTGTAATCCTTAGAACTTAATGACCAATACTATTACTGTTGGCAGTTTTTAACATACTGAATAATATTAGTTTTCAAAGTTTACCACCAGCCTATCTGGGCAAAAATGAAAATAAAGGTTACTCCACGAAAGGCACACGTAAAATTTAACGGGATGTTCCCTGATAAATTATGGAAACTAATGTCAAAAATTTATCATCGATAAATGCTGGGTACAAGATATTATCGGCACGGCACCCACATTGAAAAGTACAAAAGCAATCAAAAATGGTGCCAATCAACTTAATCAAACTTTCAAACTTGTTCAAAATATTTAAATATAAAACTACAGAAGAAAACAAAAAAACATTACAAAGCTACGATTTTTTGAATGAGCAATATAAGAAGACAATGACTTACCGGGGTCCATATACACGAAACTCCTCATGCTGAGTGAGAAACTGAGTTCAAAATATCTGAGTGTGTCCCTCATGTGATTGTCCACTCAATTTATGATTCATGAACACCGGTCTCCTTAATTGTGAGTGAACTCCGTTACGGGCGACGTAATACTCAAACTATTAAGTGCGTAAGCAGTCGGTTATCCTAAAAACAGTCTGTCTTGAGTAGCACATATTATTTATGTCGGCTATATGTTCGTCGTCGTACAGTGCAATGCATGGCGTTTTCCGCTTGTTAGTATTAGAGCTCTTGCAAAAGGATGGTTGTGTGTAATCATGTTCTCAAGTTGCTGAATATGATCCGCGACATTGTTTGTATGTCCAGTAGTATGTCCCTTTGATTTTTCATATTTCTTTCTGGCACGTATCTGTTGCAGTCCAGTCTATCTTGACACCTCGTCATACTTCTTCTAAAGATTTTCATATATCATTTGTGGTTTGTCTGTCGTTCACATGTCATTTACTTCCACTCTGTCTGCCCATGTTCCCCTTTAACTCTGGCATGGTTACATATCTGACCCTTGCAAAAATATGTTTTGTTGAGATCACCGTTTTCACTTAATAAATAATACGTTTTCGGCACTCTTTGATCTTTTGGTGCGATGTATAATATTGGATCCACTGTTAATAATACAATATACATTTCAAAGCTTTTTCTGAAGATAAAAGAGGATGAACCACTTTGCTAGTATCTAAAAAATGTCCCGATTTTAAGGTTATTTTTAGTTGATCTTGTTTGCTTCGTCCACGTCTGTACCGCTGACATCGTCGTCAGTCTTTTCAGTCGTGTCAACGTCGGGCGAGTTGTCATTTTTTTCAGTCATGTCGTCGTTGGCACTGATATTGCAAGGAATACTACAAGATTAATTGAGATCTGCAGATGAGATTGATGTTTCGGCTTTTCCATTCTTGTGCGAAAGGTTAGAAATATCTAAATCTACTACATCTATTTCAGATTGCAAATTAAGAATTGTAACAAAATGATTTGGCTTATAAGACTTAAGATTGACAGGTAGTCTACATGATACGTATTTCTGGAGCAGAAGAGTTCACACCTCTATCCTCCACGATTCTAGTATACGTTTCTGATGCCATCTCTGGATGCAGTTGTAGGGGAAAATATGAAATGTATTGGCGTGTTTATTGCTGCACTCAGTGCGTATATACGTGGCATTTCAGAATAGGAATTGACGACAACGGCACCATGATGCATTTGTGAATAACCACTTGTTACGATTATGTTATCTGAAAACAAGTCACGGAAACAATTGTCACTGTTTTCATCATAGGTTTGTGTGCTTAAAATCATTTCAACATTCTGAGTCAGTAATTGCTAGGGATACTGTTCTATACAAACAGTTACCATCTCCAACTACAGACAGAGTTATTTTACGTGTTTCGAAGGCCGGATGGAACATTCTAAGAATTTCATTTCCTACAGGATCACGGCTACTAGTGTCGTCTCGCTGTTCGGGAAGCCTGGCTTTGTGAGTGCGTATGAGTTTCTCCTCCGATTTCGCTGCATTAAGCAGTATTCCCGGCTTCCCAGTTTCCAAAGCTAAGTCTGTAAGAAAAAAAGACGGAAATATGTAATTTGCTTATTGACAAGAAATGACACAAATGATAAAAATGAAATACAAAATAGCTCTTCTTTTTATCATGATTTAATTATGAATAAATAAACGTCTAAGCTACCGTTTCGCTTAATGTTTAATTATTACGGCAAACGAACTTTAAAATTAATGTAATACAGTGAATAATTGCAAGAGTCATTCTCGCATTGATGTAATCGGTAGTCGTTGACAATGATTGGATTATCACACCTTCTTTGATCACAACTCCATCTCTTCCACATGATTAATAGGTTATTAGCATACTTTTGTTGATTCATTTACTTTATTTTAATTTTAATTACCATGATATAGAAATCTGCATGATAGTATGACTTAAATCAGAGTTTTATGAATGAACAGTTTCCGTAATTTCGCATAATATGTTCCTTGAAAACATTATTCTATTTTGCGTGCCGAATTATTTCCAATAAGAACGATCAGGAAAAATGAACCCCAAAAATTCACAAACTGCAAACAGCTAAATTCATTATTATTTATTCTTTTTTTTTTCTCAATTCGTAGGATATTAGGTACTGTCGGCAAGAAAGAAATGAAGGGAAGTTAGAAGTTCGTTTCAAACAAAATAACAAGAATCTGTTTAAATTTTTGCCCATACGACATTTCAAAATTGTTACTAGTTGGAATAAAGAAGCATTGGTCCTTATATTTTCAATGCAAACAACTTTTCAAAATTGTTTGTAAGTTACAATTCATTATAAAGAATTACCAACAATAGGAATAATAAAAATAATGAATACAATTATTTAAACTAAAAAGCTAACGCCCGACACAGTACTATCTACCATATTTTACTTATCTTGCCAGCATTAAGACAACGTTTTCAAGGCAAGCGACATTTCAAAATAGTTCGAAATTTTATACTTCATTTTAAGAATCAAATTCACTGAAAATAAGAGGATTACAATAATACAAACAATTATTTGAAACGGGAGCGACAGCTTTTTCATTTAGACTTCATTTAAATCCTTTTACCATGATAAAGCTCCTCCGGCATAATGCTTATCATCTTCAAATGCACAGAAATCGCAAAAAAAGTTCAGTTATTTCAGAGACCAAGATTTAAGGTCTTGATCAGACATATCAATACACTTTCTATGGTATCATTTACAACAATGTGGGCACTGAATGGTATCATTTTGACATATCAATACACTTTCTATGGTACCATTTACAACAATCTTAGCACTGAATGGTGTCATTTTGACATATCAATACAATTTCTATGGTACCATTTACAACAATCTTAGCACTGAATGGTATCATTTTGACATATCAATACACTTTCTATGGTACCATTTACAACAATCTTAGCACTGAATGGTATCATTTTGACATATCAATACACTTTCTATGGTACCATTTACAACAATCTGAACACTGAATGGTATCATTTTGATATTCAGATTTACATGTACTACAAGGCAATTCAGTCATCTTGACTGATTCAGTAAAGAACATAACCAACTGAACAAAGATTTGTAGATTTTTAGCATTTTTATACGAAGATCCATCAATTGCTTTTTAAAGATGCAACAAACCTTACGGTGAGGTAAAGATAAGTACAATTTTGCTTGAAAAACAATATCGGCATTTCATCAGGTACCGGCCTTTAATGACCTATCAAATTAAGATGAGTAAAGACATTTGTATAATCTTGATTGTCAAGCTGTACAGTGATGTTTTAAATCAAAGCACCAAATTAACTCGCCGTATAATGACAGAAAAATTGCTCTATCTAATATACTTTAATTACTTCCTTTTGATGTCTGGACAAAGATGATCAATTAAAAATGGATTAATGAAATGTAGTCATTATTCCCAATTTAAGGTATTTTAATATAAATCATATTTTTATTTTTATTAAAATATGATATTATTATTATTTATATTCTTATTATGACTTAAAACATATGTGATCAATTAATTAAATGCAGTCGTCAAACCTAATATACATATAAGCTGTGTAATCTAAATTATTCGTATCTGTACCTGTTTTTTCGGACAACCTCACTTGTATGATTTTATTTTGATTTGATTCACTCATTCTAAATACAAAAAAAGCAATTGCGATTAGGACAAACAATTGATTTAATTAATCACCGTAATGAATATACTGTCTATTGTCTTAACATGTGGTGTTTCAGATTTATGACACTTGTTTATTACTGAACAACAGCTGACGTGACACGTACTGCTAAAACAACACTCCGCAACATCTAAAATAATAACATATGATTCTCTAATATAAAGTACAAATGCCAAACATAATGGCCGTTAGCTATGTGCCTAGACCACTGACAATGCGCGATCAATTATCTATTTTCAGTTTAGATTTCATTCAGCCGCATCGACGTCTAGAGTATATATATATATATATATATATATATATATATATATATATATAGATATATGTTCTAAATAAGTTGAAGTATAATGAATGTATATATCTAAAATGTATATATGTATATAGCTTACAACAAAGCATCAGTTGTGTGTTCGAATCTCCGTAGAGTACGAATTAAAATTCTCTAACCTGTATGATAATATTATTTATTCGTATTTAATGTTATCAAGCCATTCTCCTGTAGAATCCAGGGATAGCACTTTCCGCTCTGTTTGGAATATATTTGTAATTCTCTCTCTCTCTCTCTCTCTCTCTCTCTCTCTCTCTCTCTCTCTCTCTCTATATATATATATATATATATATATATATATATATATATATATATATATATATATTATATATGTGTGTGTGTGTGTATATGGAGTCAGTTTTGTTGCCTAGTTTCATGATTTTGTTGTATTACAAAGGTCACGTGGAGGGAAGGAAGATACTATATTTTCAGTTTTCAGATCATCTTTGTAGAGACATCCAAATGTACAGCAACTATTGTTTGCAACGAAACTGTGTAAGACCGTAACGTCACCGATTTCCTGCTCAAATGCCCTTGCAATGGTTTCAGTAAAGATCTTTTGCAGATTCGTCTGTTATGTCGTGGCTGCATCATCTTCCAGGTCATTTAACATCGTCATCCTTTTGTCTCGAACACCATGAATTCATCACAGAATCATATACCACGGGAAAGAAACTGGACACTGGAGGAGGTCAATGACGAACATTTTAAGGTCCTAATTCCAGCTGTCGTATTATCCACGATTTCCATGACAATCGGAATTTTCGGAAACAGTCTGGTATTATACATATTCAAATTCAGGTATAAACCCTCCAATCATCGTTGTTTCATCTTGTGTTTGGCTACATTTGACTTATTATTCAGCGTGTTTGGAATACCTTTCATGATTGTTGAGATGAGACTTCAGTATATCTTCTTCGACGCTGTCGCCTGTAAGGTACACCGCTTTATCAACTATTCCTATGGATCCAGCTCATGTTTAACTGTCATGACGATCGCTGTAGACAGATATTTGAAAGTATGCAAGCGAAATGGAACACATATTACCAACAAAATGGCTAAGGGTTTGTGTTTCTTGATAGCCTTCATTGGTATCCTTGGAGCACTTCCTTCCGTGGTCCTGTATGGACATCGCTACGTCCAGACCAAGGTACCAAATATAACGGGCATCCAGTGCCTTCCCCATAATAAATATGAAGTAGATGTACTATTCCCTACTTTATACAATGGTTTACTCGCGCTCTGTTTTATAGGGACAGTGGTGACAGTTTGCATCTGCTATACTTTGATTGTTCGCAGAGTCAAGACTCAGAAAGTCACGCGGGAAATGACTTTCCGATCTGCTATAAGCACCACTCATTCATCAGAGGACCCAACGAGCACTTCGACCCAGGTCATTTTGATACATCAGGATACTTTCAACAGGAAAAGTATTAGGTCGACGTCTACCATAAAATCGCACCGGGTGGCAAAAATGTTGTTCGTTGTTACTGCAGTTTTCATTGGCAGTTACATTCCATATTTCTGTCTCATCATCACCGTCTATGCCAATAAAAATTACAAGGAAGACTGGAGCACGACGAGTGAAGCATTTTTTGAGGTATTCTGGCGATCTTTCCTGATCAATAACTTTGCGAACCCAATCATCTACGGATTCGTGGATAAGAAGTTTGGTGTGGAGTGTAAAGCTTTATTGTACAGATTCACAAACAGAGGATAGAGGCATATTATTAACTGTGCTTTTCAATGCACGATCGTTTGTGGCATCTTGAATTTATATTTATTGAGGTCACAATAACTTTTCTCACAGCAACGTATTGGAGCTTACCTTGATATTTTTAGCGTAGAATATTTATCTCGCCTTTAAAGTGAACTTCCCCGCAAGCCATGAACAGTTAAATAGATGAAGGTACTTAAAGAAGAACTAACCGCATGTTTTCATGTAAAAAAAAGTGACTGTGATTGTTTGTTGATCTTTTGACAATTTAAATGAAGACCTCTAACGAAAATAACAAAACATTCCATCCATGCAGCTGCGGATGCTGATCTTTGTGATTGTAATTCTATGCAAAAATAACATCATATTTTGAACATTGGTATGCGAAAGTTAACATAACCGAGGAAGTCACATGGTATAACAGACCACATTTAACAAGTGAGAATGTTAACCGCCGGTATGTGATGAAAACAATCTATCAGTATTTAAATAAATAATGAAGGATCTTACAGTTGTTACATCTCTCATTTATAACCTTAACACGATGGAATTCCTAACAGTCAATCATTTTCTCTTCTCAAAAAGCTCAGACCAGTACACGTGTAGGTCAGTGTAGGTATTTAACACAGCGGTGTTCTGGAAGGGGTAGAGGTAAATGATGTGAAATTAGTACAAAGGAGGTAAACGGGGGAAAATAGTACGAAAACATTAAATAAAAAACTGGGTGATGTTTATTGATTTTAATCAATGTAAATCATTAAATAAATACTTCTTTATTTTCTTTCTCTATAATGGATCGCCGCAAAATAATTCTTTAATCGTATTGTTCCATTGACTTTAATATGTTCAGCATAGTGAATTTTTGCCAGCTATATGTACATGTGTATGTGTGAGAATGGTGCAAAGAAAGAATCATCTAGACTGACTTATTGTTCCTTAAGTGAAAAAGATTGTAGGTACCTTCAGCGATCGAGAAAGGTATAAAGTACACAGGCATTCAATGTTATCCTTCAACTAGGTATTTGCCACCAAATACAACGTGAAGTGCTACTTATATTTCTAGAATCTATTTCTAACATTTCAGGTGGATATTTTTATTTTGTTGTTTTTATATTAGCTCGTAATGAAAATATTTAGATTCCTAACAAACTATAGTGCAAACAAATTACTGACCTCCATTTTGTATTACTCGTTATCTTTTGAAAAAGATATATATTTCCAAAGAAATAAACAACGGACAGTTCTTTTACTAATCTTTTTCACCTTGGAAATGACTCTTATTATTCACATTTTCATGATTATATAGTACATGCACTTTCGTGTGAGAATACAATCTCTTTTCCAACATTTTTTCTCTCTCATCCAAACCGATTTATTTCTGTTCATAACACTGCCATATAGCATTGACGTTAAATATTTACCAAATCCGTTAACAACAAGATTTAATGACTTTAATACTTACAATAACAATAAGAACAGCAACGATAATATCATTAACGAAACAGTTTTATCAGCATTTAAACAACAGCAATAACAACAAGAAAAATACTACCACCACAATGACAAAAACAAATAAAACAAAAACAATGAAAACAGGAACTACAGCAACAACAACAACAGCAATAATAATAATAATAATAATAATAATAATAATAATAATAATAATAATGTGAGCAGTATAGATAGGGGATTGCTGGCATGTACTATTGTTGTGGTTTTACGTCTGGTGTATTGATATGTGAGCACAAAAATAATAGCCCCGGTGAACACGTGCTGGAGTTGGCAAGTAATATTTTTAAACAAATCTATTTTTTTCTATCTCGAGTAGGGATACGAAAACACACACAAACAAATCTGAAAATATATTCGGAAGCTGGTGACTAATATTTTTTGTGTGTTTTACAACTCATGGGATATAAGATTAAAATTAAAAATAATCAAATATTACTAACACACCAGCGCAGCGGATACAAAAAAATTAATTACTTTGGTACCAATAAATGCATCGGAAGTTCTTAAGTATCCAACACTAGGATACTGTTTGAAGTGGTGTGGTGTGGGGGATAAATCTAATCAAGGAATGCGAAAAATTAAGCAATAAAAGTAGTAATAAAAGGTATTTCATTGTATCTACTTTGTCTAAAAGAAGTTCAAAAGGGCTTGTGTGTTTTAAAGCTATTTCTGATAAAATTCATATTAAATGAACGACATACAGTTTAAAAAGTAATGGAAGCAAGAACAGTATATAGTGAACTTTGCATCTTTTATAAGTAAGAACCACTCCGTTGTATATTGAAGGTCACCTTCATAACGTAGATCAGATGCACTCCGCTATCAAAGTAAATAACTAAATATAAGCTTCTTGATTAGGAAAGGGTTTAAAATGTGTGAACAAAATTGCAAATACGATTGATACGAAAATAGAAACAAGGTGGCATTTTCCAAATATTTATGATGAAAAAGGTAAAATGTTAATAGCACATATAAATTAAATAAATAGATATTGAAATATTTCTACTTCAGTACATCAAAATGAGCATCCGACACTTGAAAAACCAATACCAAAATGAGTGAGAAACAAATATAACCACCTTTAATACATGCTCGAATTAGAAAAGAATAAAACGTATTAATTTACATAATTTAAACAAATATATAACTCAAATACGTATATAGAATTATTTTCATCGAAATGAAACAAATTCAGAATACAGCACAAATCAAGATTTGTATTAATTTTTAATTAAATTGAACCATATCTGAAGCAGATTATCATTCGAAATTTTACAAATTGGCTATGTGAAAGCTCAATTAAAATTTATGATCAGGTTTATGAAATGACTCATCCAGTAGAGCAAGGTATTGTACGAATTTTACTTCAACAAGCACTCCAAACTAATACGTGATAAAATGGGACTACTACTGACGCTTACAGATTTACTGACGATTTATGCTGAAATAAAATATTTTATAGTGACAGGATAACATAAAGTTCTACGACAAAAGTGACTTTCTAAATGATACCATATTTAGCATCCAACTCATGAATAAGTAGGTTTTTGGACTTTTAAAAGATGACTTAAATAAGGTTCCAATTAAAGATTTTTGTGGATTCACGTCAAAACTGTATTCATTCAAGACGGAAAAAACGAAACAACAGTTTGTCAAGAAATAAAAAATGCGTGATTATAGAGTTGTAAATTTGCACGATCACTCAGACAGATAGTTCATAATGTCAGTTACCAGAAGCTAGTTTGGTTCGGTTAGTTGCTTTCCTTTCACAATGACTACTTCCTATTCCAGTCTATAAGACAACCGTTAATATTTGTTCTCTGGTTTTACTGGAGATTTGCTAGCCACTGAAGAATGTTACTTGCATTAACTAGAAAGCAACACTAAAAATTACACCGAAAATGAAATGTTTCTTGAATTCATCTTCTTGGCTTTTGCGTATGATGAGGAAGCAAACAGATGTCATTCAGCCGTGTTAGAATAATCACTTGCATTAACCTTTCCATTGTTTTATTCCAATGCAACTTTATTTTCGAAATTGCAACAAACCTATCGTGTATTTGAATACGTTCTAGTGCCAAACGTAAGTAAGATAGTCGTGGTACATCCAAATTTATGATAATGCCTTGGATTTCATCACAAATCTAGAAAAATGAAGGAAATATGTTAGGAACTTAATTTAATTAATGCATTATTACCTTGAATATTCTCCTGAGTATCATACTTACAATATATATATATATATATATATATATATATATATATATATATATATATATGTATATATATATATTAAAGACTACTAATACGCAATATGTTATCGTATGTACTTCTAAAATCAAGGAATGCTTGATTGTTTTATTTTAATGACATATTGACACACACTAAATCTATTATGTGCAGCTTTTATTCAATAAGACGCGATGTAGCTTAGTTTCATCGATAATTATTGACTAGTGTCTGCTAGTGTCTCCATCTCTTGAATTTACAATTAAAGCAGTATTATCCCGAGAAGGATAGTCCCGACTCGGTACAATGCGAAAATCACAAAGTAAGTTTAGTTTTCCCTACAAACTCCTTTTTGTTACTATTGTTCTTTATTTTATCACTTCATCTATTCTAACACCTAATGCAAAACACTTTACGTTGATTTCCGTGCTCAATTAAATTGTGTCTGTCTCTCTATTTTCGTTTATATCGGTTTTAGCTGTGTTCATTCTACCATATAACACCAGTCTTTTTTTATCTGTTTCAGTTCTAACTGCATCTGTCTCTGTTGTAAACTTGTGTTCCACGTCACTGTAATTTGTCCTCATTCGCTTAATCTTCTGGGCTATTTCGTCAATACTGCCTTGTAACTCACCCATATTATTAACCACATCTCAACGAACATATTCTTTTGTATCTGTTTTTGATATTTCGAACTCAGCATTAACTTGTTGCAAAATTCAGTAAATGTAATTTATTTTATCTTTTTGATCTTATCACCCAGATCTGTAATATATACATTGTAATTTGGTTTCATAGCTTTTATCATATCTTCATACACATTTATCTTGTTTTGTTGGATTCCATCTTTTTGATTACTTCATATATCCTTTACAACACTGAGAAAATGTTAGTGTTATCTTGTTGTTTAAGTCAATAATTTTTGTGTTCAAATGATTCGTAAGACTTTTAATCTCTTGATCGTTTTGTTTGTTTTTATTATTTATATCGCTCTGTAGAACTTTCAATTGAAATTGTAGAGTACTGTACTCGTCGAATGATTCTTAGTTCCTCGGCGTCACTTCCAAAGGCATCTACCTCACTGTTTCTCTATTTCCCTGTTTATCCTCTTTTCAGTCCTAAAAAGTCTTATGTATTTGAATAATAACTCGTCTCCGCACAAACCGACTGGCAGCTGTATCAGATATTATAGCAGGAGCACTTAGAGTTTAATTCAAGTGTAAACGAGACTTTGGATTTCTGTAAATTGTTATTGTTTCCAACGACACTACCAAGTTTCATAACCATGTCACTCGGTATCAAAAATATACCTTCACCATCAACAACACAGTCACATTTTACACTTGAATATGTGATGTATTGTTGAAATGTTTCCATAATGTTTTCATCTGTGTCATAATCATGCTGCCCTAACTATTTAACAGTGACTGACTTTACGAAACAGACTGTATAATAGATGTTCTGTTGTGAACGTGTGCACCAAAGATGCAGATTACATAAGACCATATACCTTTATTTAATCTTGAAATACTTTCTTCTGTTAGACCGTTAGTATCCCCTAAGAATAAGTATTTCCAGACTATTTTCTCGTCTGGTTTTGTTTCATTATTAATTATTTTGTGTGGCATCTTAAATTTAAAGAAAAGAAACCCCCAGTTACCAACATATTGGTCTCCAGTTAGTTTGTTTTTTTCCTCGTCTAATTACTCAAGCAGCAATTTATAACATAGGAGATCACTGCATGTAAGTAACCAGTTTGTATCCTGATCATATCTCCAATCATCGGGAGTGAGAATTTTAAAATTGTTGCAAACTATGATGAATTGTTTCAAGTCAATGTCATTGTTGCTTGGGTTAAAAGCATTTTCATCTTGTAGATATATTTTGCATACATAAAGCAATATTCTTACTTGGAAGTACATATGAAATCTTCAAAAAAAATTAACAACCGGAGCAAGATTTTGAACTATTTAAATTATGTATGATATACCACAGGCCACTGCTGCCATCTACATCAGTTTAATCGACTCCGCCAGAATTCCATATTACATGATGCTTCGTATGTATTCATTGAGTCTTCTCTATTAAATTGTAAAATGTAATTATGAAAGACTATTTAATGGCCTGTACGTGAAACAATTCAGTGGAATATAATTTGTGACGTTTTGCAATATCAGGATAATATTTATTATTAAATATAGATATAGGAAAAGAAAAGTGTTGAGAAGTATTCAGTGTTTACATTTTAAAACAATTTCTAACTTTCTTGTTGTGAAACCCTTTTACTTTATCAAACTGTATTTTTTCAGGCTTTCTCCCTTTTTTGTTTTATTTTACATATACTTTCACGTGAACAATGTCTGCCTGCCACTGGTCATAGACCCTCACGAACGGGCATCTTTTTCTCGATTGTCTAAATGTGTAGGTATATTGTACAGTTAACCATTTCTTCAATTCAGTTTATCGTGTTTAATTTTTGTTCCCTATGCATTTTCCCCCAATTGATTGATTTTTTTGTAAACAACTGACCTTTCTGGATCTTAGTAAAGAAATGTGTCTTAAATAACGTTTTTTTGTCAGTATTTAAAATGATATAAAACATCCAGAGAATACCTTATGCTTGATAAATTGTCTTTAGGTATTAGCAACATGCCAACAGGACGACTGTCTACAACAGCAACTGTAATCTTTAATTTTCTTTATCTTTATTGAATCCTTTCAAAAGTATGAATGATTTCAGATTTATGTCAAATTTTGCCATTCCTATGGTTAGCTCTGATACATCTACTTCATATACTGACTCACCACGTGCTGTTTAAAATTTAACTTTGTTTTCCATACATTCCATCTCTATTTTGTTGAATCGTTGTAGATGGAGCTTGTAACGTTTATGATATCTTCAAGCTGGACTGTAAATTTAGTCGAATATAAAATTGTTATATTTATTAACATTAAATACCTTATATATTTCTTCCTCATGCTGCACTGATTTTTATAATCTTGCTATCAGGTATACTGCTTATTTTTCAATGTTATCATCATTAAAGCAATCTCTAAATCAGCATTTTTTCTAAAGCATTGTGCGATAATTTTCTCGAGTTTTTAAATCAATGAATTAACACTTTTATTCTCTTGAATGTTATTCTTCAAAACATCTAGCTTTGACTTCATTATATTACGCGTCCAAATTTGTAAACAAATAGGCATTATCCTATGAAATAGTTATATCACCTGTCTGAAAAATTTGAACTCGTTACAGTGCAGGTGTGAGTCAGTATTTATGTTTGAAAATATTGAATTACTATTTTGTGCTCGCTGCGCTGGTAATATTAAAAGTTTTATTTTAGTGTTTTGTATCCTATGAATTGCAAACACAAAAATATGTGTGGCAGCTATCACATGCAGTTACCGATTTTTTTTTATTTTAGTGACCTCGAGTCCATACACAAGATGCAAAAATACGACAATATTAGAAGTGAAAGGAAGAAGAGGTTGCTAACCACTCATGGACCAAGTTTGTAACTTATAGAGAGCAATGAAATACTTTAAGTCAAACATTAAAGACTGCAAATAAATCTCTTAGAAAAGATATTTCTACATTCGCTGTAAAAAACACTTTAAAGTTTTTTAAAGCTGGATATTACTGGTTGTGGTAAGTGATGATCTCCACTAAGTATTTTACTTTTACAAGAACAAAAGTATTTATTAAAATATTTAATACGTTGTGAAAAGATAAATAGCTTTATGTATAAGACCTGAGTTAACAGTTGGATGACAAGCTATAAATTTACTCAACTTGGTCTTTAGTTTCGCGACGTAAGATAACATCAAGCCAATTTAATTTCCTCTACCAAATCCTAAGGGTAAGGAGTGCCAGGATTTAACCGGAAAGAATCAAATAAATGTATTCTTCGTTTTATCCCAGGCCTTCGGCTGGATGGCAGGTAAATTCAAATTCATATACAAATGAGATAAACTTAGACACGACTTCATTTTCAAGAGATTAACTCATAGTGTAATACTAACATCAGCAAACGATTAATCTCCAAATTGTCTTTAACACTTTAAAATCCCTTCAGTGATGGAAGACGACAAAAGCAGTATTATTTTTGGTAGTGGAAACTCGAAATCAAAGCCAGGGGAGGGAAACATATCTTAGAAACGAATGCATACTCTTTCATGCAATGTTTAGAGGAAATTCGTATTGTAGATTTACTTATGTATTTAGAGAAAAAGGGAAGACCAAAGTCTATAAATAATAATAACAATTATTTGTAATTAAAATCTAGCTTTATAATATGAATTTTTTATCTATCTATTTATGTAAATATGTGCATACAGGGATGACCTAGTTAACAAAGGAAGTGAAAAAATATCTTTAATCAGATATCCCCTCTTTCAATAGACAATGGTCATTATTTACTTATGTTATATTGTCTCGGTAAGGTAGCGTGTGGGAATACGGAATACGACTATCAACACTATGAGTGTATGCTGGGGCAGACGCAGACATCCATTTTGGGGAGGGGGGGGGGCTGAATGATATCAAGAGCGTAAAAAAGGGAATATAAATGGGTTTACTCCTCCCGCCACCCGAAAAATGTTCCATTGGGTCATTTTTGTTGTTGTTGGTAACATCTGAAGTTGGTTCTCTGTGTGATAGACACAATAACCCGCTCGTTTATTATTATTATAATTGTATTAATTGTATCCTTTTTGTTGTAAATTCCCCAGATGATTTTAACATGTAGGAGTCCAGAATGTATCGTAGATTTTGTGTTTAGTGACTGTTTTGTATATAAAAGCTGTTTATTCCCACGACGAAGAGTTTGTTTAGCTCGAAAAGTTGGGAAACCATTTTAAATTTGCGCCGTTACAAATGTTTGTGTCTATATATATATATATATATATATATATATATATATATATATATATATATATATAAAATATATATTATAGTATATATGATTTTTATTTTACTGAAATTCTAAGCAAATTGTAATGCTATACATGCAAATGATAGAGACCTTTCAAAATTTACCACTGTTGCATTCCACTTTTCACAAATGCCTAAAATACTATACTTGTGTCTTGGTTCATTTTATAAAACTGACAATAAAACAATAAATACAACTACATAAAACTACATATTCGTTTAGTAAAAACGATCCGTTAACAACACTTTAAACTTTTACATACAAAATGTCAGTCCTAAAACTGTTACCTGCTTTTGTCTGAAACTGTCTATCAGTTTGAATCTTCAACTTTATCCAATTTCTCTCTTTTCAAGAAACCAAACTTGTCCAGTGTTGACTGTGGGCGCTTCATTTTGGCAATTAAAGTAATTCATCATTGTTCTTACAGTAAATAACTTCAATTTGAGTAAATGAAAACCAAAACCTTGATTTTTACCGACTGAAAATTTGCTTTTAATGATCTCCATTGTCTTTCTTTAACTCAGTACTTCCAAACAGCCAAGTCAGACGCGTCATCCGCTTCGCATAGGGATCATCAAACGCTTTAACTATCTATACATATAAACCTCTTTATAATTGGCTAAACTGTTGAACATAAAACAATCAAACCGTGTATATCATTTCAGACACGTGTGTACAGTACGGTTCATACATTAAATCAATGATCTTCAGGTTTTTGGCGACTAACTTTGCCTGGGGCAAAAGCTACTTGGTGCTATCAAAACAGTGTTCATAATCCACCGCCAAAATAGGGGATTAATTATCTGCAGATTGAATAAACAGCCAAAGGGTGTCATAAAGGGGAATGTAAATAAAACCTAATTTGTGGGAACATAAAGAAAGCGGCGCGACTTGTCGGGGGGGGGGGGAGGGAGGATGGTGGCTGCAGCCAGTAAGTCCCACCTCCCAACTCCTCCCGTGGCTGATCTATGTAGTTGTATTACCTACTCGTTAGTGCCTGTGTGCGACTATTCATGGTAAGTAATTGACTAAGAAAACTCTTGTTTTAAATTCTTCAATTTATTGCATAAATAATTAAATCACACTCAACAAAAACAGATGCCATTTTTAGTATTACCATAAATACGATTATTAATTGACTTACTGTACTGGCATAGTGGTGAAAACCACAGTAAAAGAAAATACACTTTGGAGCATAACAAAGAGAATACATAATAGAGTTTATTTACAACGGTTAAAGTAAATAGATGAAATAATAAAATTAGAATCAAAATATCAGATTAATAAACCTACATGTGTGCAACTCAACTTTGCTTCAATTCTTCCTACATACAATTAAAGTTGCATGTTTCTAATAATAAAGAAAAAATTTTTACTTAACAAATTACACATATAACTTATTTTTATAATAAGTATGCATTTGAACGATATGTAGTCCTCCCCTCCCCCCGTTCCTCCCTTTTCTGAAATATACTATCGTCAAATTAGGTGTTGTATCACTATGAAACTCGTTTGTGTACCTATAATTCTGATTTTGGGGAGAAATAATGTCATTTCCTAAGAAAAGTATTTGACCATTCTGCGCCAACATCTGGTGTTTACATACCCTACAAAACCCCGCAAGATGTGCTGAATTATACAGAAAACCGCCGCGACAGATCGTATGCTCATTGCGGAATTCAGTAAAGAAAATCATAACATTTAATGAAAAATAATTAAACTCTTTAAAGAATCATAACATTCAATGAAAAGTAATGGAGCTTTTTACAGAAACGCAAACAATATTCTTTAAATAGCAATTACCTTACACTTAACACGAAATCGCCATGAAAGTAATGCAAAAACTTATATAAGAATCTTGAGGACGAACACAGCATTTCGTCTCAAATGGTAACTCTAACACCAAAACTCAGACTCAAACTCAACTTATTATAAGAATCATGTTTTGCAAGGCAGCGTACAATATACTATGTTAACATGTATTAAATATAGCAAATATGAATACACGCATAGTCTGTATATAGTCTATATGACTAACAATACATATCTTGCTGATGTTGGAGAAATGTCATATTATAAACAAATTCAGGTCAAAATGAAACGTACTGGCTCTGTCAGTTTGGGTTGCAATCCTTTCGGTAGAATGGGGGAGTGGGGGTCAAGAATGCCTTTATTTCCTCATCAAATGAGACAACAATAAATGGTCTTACGTGAGAAATGAATTCGACAAATGATTTCACATTGACTTTGTCATGACAATAAAGGCAAATTCTTTCTTCAATAATCAAATTCTTGTGTCTTCCAGATTCTAATACGAGAAAGCGTGTACTTAAACGAGACAAATTAATGGTCTGTTATGAGTATGAATTGTTATAGTGGACTAATAGGGACACTTTTATGTTTTTTTTTAAATTTATATTTCACCGCAAATGGATTTAATGGAAGACTGTCTCTGATAAATATCTCCCACCACTATTTATTTAAAAAAAAAGTGAATCTGTAATATCCAAAAATTTTTAATTATGTTGGTGTATGTTGATTTATTGAAACCTATGACACACTGAGGTATTTAATATGGAGGCTATGGAACTAGAAAGATAGAGGTCTCCTTCAAAAACTTTATTGACTAAACAAAACACCGCATATACAGAAGCAGTGGCAGTGTGATAAGAAAAAAAACGCCTATTAAATGTTAAAAGGGTTTCAAGATGGTTATTGCTAAATAGATGCGTGTGTTTATAAGTCATGAAAACATGTTCTGTATATATAGACCTAAAAACATCCATCAACAGATGCATCATTGCTGCAAACATGTTAAATAATCACATTACACTCTGTTTAATGTGAATTTTCTTCACGAACATTAACAATTTACAATATGGACATATGTCCTGGTGTAAAACATGAATCGTGTAAAGACAAATATAATGGATTGCTTCCGTGTACATGAACCATACCAAACAAACAAAACAAGAAAAACGGAAAAGAGAACAACTGTCAATCTGATAACATTGTGTACATCTCTGTATAATATAAAACAGTAAGAGAAATAATTAAGTATGATTTCAAGCGTGACCAGTGTACCTATATATGATATAAATATAACTGTACCCATATAAAAGAAAATGAAATTTTATATGATAACTCATACAAAATTTTTTTTGTGAATTACATATATTATGCATACAATGAATTCGAAAATATACATTATCTTTGATTATGATGAACAATGAACACTCGCAACTGTTTCAGAAAGGAAATCAAGCAAATTTATACTGGACATGGAATATCATCTTTCAAAAAGGTATGCAGAGACCTGAGATATAAATTTATTGGAATATAATTTATATACAGTAATTCATATTTTTGAAACCAAAAATACATTGGTCAAGTTTATTTTTTTTTAACATTGACTACTCAGCACCATTTCAGAAGAAGAAAACTAAAGTTATGAGATATATTACATAGGAGTATATACTTGATTCATTTACATTAAAAGTAAAATTTAGACTCAAATAAATAAAATGTACTTATTTGGACATGGCCAGAGAAATTATAATTTAAAGCATCTTTATTTTAAAAAACCAAGTAGGGAAATTTGTCTGTCAACCCTTGAATAGGAAGGAAAGGAGATATGAAATTGCATTTTAAACCATATTCTCTATTATTTTACTAGTCCAAAGTAGATGACTATTTGCTTGGTAAGGTTTTAATTTGTCATGATGCATGACCTTTTGATTGCCATCAACATCAGACTGGATAATGTAATCCTAGTTACTCATCTTCTTCACCGAATATGGTCCAGCGTATGGTTACTGAACCTTTGGACAAATTGCGTCACCTATCGTCATCTTGAGGTACCACACCATATCACCAAACTGGTAAGCAGGATGTGCTTGTTTCACATCACAACTGTCCCGCTGTAGCTTGGCAGCTACCTGTAGACGTTTACCAGCTAGACTGTGAGCTCTCTGCATCTTATCATTCAGCAAGTGCATATAGGCTGCATAGGATGAAACTGTTTTTTTTTAAAATGGTTGATGCCGCTTCCAAACACAACTTCTGAGGGTAACCTTACTTCACGTCCTAATATCAACAAGTTAGGAGTAATCCTACTGCCCTTTTAAGGGGAATGCATTGTATGCGCAAGCAAGACGACCAAGTCCGACTCACTTTGCTCCTTGGGTAGATATTTCCTCATCATCAGGACTAGCGTCTTGTTCAACCGCTCCACTTAACCAGTGCCATAAGAATCCTTGATACTGTCTTCGTCGCTTTTACCTGTAGAAGTTCACAAAGTTCTGCAAAATGTCTTCTTTTATAATTTGGACACTATGCAGATCAATGGAATTGATAAAGTGGGAATGGGGCGTGTTTCATTCAAAGTTGAGCACTGTGCAACCACATTATCACTCTTCTCACATGACCTGACCGACTTTAAATCCTGGTTTAAACTGACCAGACCTTATCCCTCGTCACACCTAACTAGCATCCGACCCAAGCCGTAACTGGCCGACCTATAACCCTGGTCTTACCTGACCAGATTTCATCCCAGAGGCACACGGCTGACCTTTAACCCTGGACTCACCTGACCAGTCTCTATTCCAAGTAGCATTTGGCTGACCTTGAACCTTGGTCCAGCTGGACCAAGTTTCCTCAATAAACCTTCATCAAATACCTTCGATGACTGTTTTGATATATTTCCTATCTGACTTAAGAACTGGCAAACTTGAAAATCTCATCAATTTCAAAAGTGCCATGATCAGTATCATAACTTGAATGAAGAGTCGACTCATCTGGTGTACTTTGATATGCACCATATTCACAACCTTTAAAAGTCAAATTTCATCTTTCGGCTCATTTCGTTTCACTCTGCAAGTGTTCCACGATGATGATTATAGACTACTCTGCACATCTTTCGCGCTCATTTCTTGTATGGTCCGCATTTCCGATATTATTCTGTGTCTACATCGGAACATCTGCGGTGTCTGTTATTACAATACCGGGAAGATCCATCAGCATTAACAGTCTTGGAACTTGGTCTGTGCTCTACTATGAATTCATGTCCAGACAGTATTTCTAGATATCTAGCTATGCGACCCTTTGAATCTTTCAGACTTTAAAACCACTTTAAAGTTTGGTGATCACCTGTTACTAGGAATTTCTGTCCCATGAAGTAATGCTTGAAAGACCCAATGAAGTATCGAGTATCTTGCAACTCCTTATCTGTGATTCATTAGTTTCTTTCAGACTTGCTCAGCAACCGACATGCATAAGCAATCACCCTTTCTTGGTCATTTTGAATATGCTGGCACACGACTGCGCCTATTTCAGTCTCACATGCATCAGTGTCAAAAATAAAAGTTTCTTTATCTCTTGGAAAGGTCATGACGTCCAGCCCTGCTCGAGGTCCTTTCAACTCATTGAAAGCGACTTGGCAGTTTACTATAGTGTGCTGTTCTTATTGACCAAGTTAAAGAATAGATTGGCGATCTTTGAAAATTCCTTGCATGAAGCGTCTATAGTAGGAACAGGTACTCAAGAACTAACGAAGTTCAGTCACATTTTCTGGCTCCTTCTAATGGGGGATTCTTGCTACATTAATTTAATCAAGGTGAACTCCGCCATGCTTTGAGATTTCATGTCCCAGGAAGCAAGTTCATCCTTTAAAAGCTCACACTTTGCAGGTCTCAACTTCAAATTGGTCATTCGTATTCGTTCAAAGGCGGCTTTGAGTCTTTGTATGTTTATTAACATTAGTCTCTATGCCATCATCTATGTAGATGATACACGAAGAATACTGCAAGCCTTACAGTGCAAGCTATACAACTCATTGCAATGTTCCTGGACAATTAGTCATTCCCTTTGGCATTATTGTAAAGTCAAATAACCCATGCTTTGACACAGATGCAGTCTTGAGGATGTATTCTTCCCTAACTGGCACTTGAAATTATCCCGATGTGAGATCTAACGTGCTGAAACATTTCACACGTGCATATGCATCATGGAATACATTCACACTTCGTATAAGAAAATCATCAGTGTATCACATCATTTTATCTCCTACTGTCTCCACATGGACATACACTAACGTTTTTTTTTTCTTTCTTTCTTTTTCAGCAATACAATTGGCGATGCCCATGGAGAGTTGTATTCCCAGATTACACCTGGCACTTATAATTTGTTTACGACTTCTTTCTCTTCATTAGCATCGGATGCCGTGGCTACACTTCTGAAGGGTTGCTTGATGTGTTTTGTGTCTCCTGTGTCAATCATGTATTTAGCAAGAATGGCGAGTCCTATATTCCGTGATTAGAAGGATTTAGGATCCGTCCGTCTTGCTAAACACACGAGTGAAACATTCGATCACTGGAGAAAACATCTTGCAAATCAATCAGGGGTGTTGCTAAAAATCTTTCTACAGATCATCCTTCTGTGTAAATTTATGAGCTTGCTTTGCTTTCCATGTTCCATTTTTTCCATTTTACCCGTATCTTTTTATAATCTGGAGATTTGCATGAGCCTGAATTTGTGGTTCTTTCCTTTAGGTTGATATGTCTTGTGGCACTGCTATTCTCTTTCTCGCTTTCGTCTTCCACTCGGGTTAACTCCTTAATCATTGACCAAAGTGTAACTTTCTGGCAGTGCTTATTACGGCACCTTGTTCCAGTTGGACAAGGGGCAGGAAAGGATTCTTGACCTTCACTTTACCATAGCTGTTGCGTTAAAATCAGAAAGGCTAAAAGCCATTACAAGGGGGTAACTTTCTATGAAATGCTGTGGTGGTTCAATCAAAACATTGTATTCATCTTCCTGATCACCAGCTTCGTAAACACACCTTTAATTTGTTCACTCAAACCTGCCATGATGTAAAAATCAGGCAACATAACTTTCCTCATTTGATTGTTAATAATCTGTTGATATCTTTACCTCAAGGATGATTTTGTTCTTACTGAATATGAAATCAGCTAGCTTTCCGTCAGATCATTTTAATGCATGAATACAAACCAAACATCATCTTTAATCTCAGGAACAACGACCTCATTGTAAATCCTAACTATGTCTAGTTCAGGGGTGACTTTGCAGTTCCCACAATCCCCGAAACGATGCCCCTTTGCATGCACAAGGCATCTTTTGCTTCCTAATTCTGGTCCTTCAGATTCCTCTGTTTTCTTGTATACATATGTAGCTAGCACATTTTTATCTGTTCTTTTCTTCAACCGTAACTTGGACACCTTTGCGTATAACATTTGACATAAATACCTCCCTGACTTTGGTATCCCTCCACGCACTTGTATATGAATGATACTTTGTTTACGTGCAGCTTGAGTTTTATCATCAATATGACCATCTTCCTTTTCTGACCAACGGAGTCTATTCCAGTTAGTGTAAATGTTTCTCTTAATTAGGCACTTTGGGTTCTGATCAGTTGTCTAGAATATTCTGTGTTGTTTGTAGTCTACTGTATATACCTCAATTTCATTTAAATTCACACTTGAATTGAGGAGGGTTGCAACAAAATGAGGCAGACTTTATTCTGAGATCAATATCTTTTACTGTCATCGCCCCTTTGAACAGGACTTAAGTTGTTTGAAAACCACTTTTTGAAGCTAGGTTGAGACTTTTCTATTATAAATAGCTGTGTCTTTCTTCATTCCTTCTTTTCTTTAACATTTCTTAGGTTCTACAATAAAAAGCATATTTTTTTACTACTTTCGTTCCAAAGCTACAGTTTCTTCTAACATCTTTCATGATATCGTGCCCTTGTTTCTTGCAAGCTTTATTCTTGTTTGTCTGTATGTTTGCTAGTGTCGTTGTTATTGTTGTTGTTGTTTGGTTTTTTGTTTGTTTGTTTGTTTCTTTTCTAGGTGCTATGATTGCTACTCACATCTACAGATAGCTTGCAACATCCGATTCACCACTGCTGTCTTAATATGTACTATAACCCCTGTATTCCTGGACTGCTCGTGTTTCACTTCTAGTCTGCTTTGTCTCTAGAAGATGTACAATTAAGAAAACAGCATCATCAATATTATAAGGTTCTTTTACAAACTCAGAATTGAAACGAGCTTTAACTGCGTACTCCATTGAGCCTATCTCTTATTTGACTGCAAGTTTATTTACTCAATTTTCTTTTCTTTCAGTAAAAAAGTTATTTATTTAGTTTTTTTTTTATTTCTCATTTTTACTCCATGGTATTAGCTTGCAAATGCCACGCATTGTCTTGCAAGAAGTAGAGAGTAGCTGCAAATGGGAGGAAATAATGTAAAAGTTGAATCTTTAGCAATGTAGGTTATGTTATGAGATGCAAATTGTAGAATTCCAGGTGTAGTCTACTATCATCATAACAACCAAATTCATGCATTCGTCCAATTTAATGTCCTTCGACCAAAATTAATTTGGAAAAGAGAAAAAGTACTTAAAAAACTATTCGTATTTGTTAATCCACTCAGAAATCAAATAAAAATGTCATCTCTTAAAACGGTTGACCCCATTTGCAATATTTACAAATCATGACTGAGAGATTTGCAAGTCAAGAAACTCATTTAAAAGAATGCATTCATGTTAAAATGATGGTAGTGACGACAGCGTACCTTCTTTTTGCAACACTGCATTAAAAACTGGACAGTATATGGGGTTAATATTGCCTATCCATCCGTTTGTTCTCTCTATCCTGGTTGTAAAGCTTACTTCAATGCACCAAAATATATCAAACTTGCAGTGTGGGTACATCTTGTCGCACACTTTAACTGAGTCGCTGTGATCTTTCGAGCGAATATTTTTTTGTGAGCTGTTTTATTTTCCAGAAACATTTTATAAATTGTAGCTGCATAGTTCTCAAATACAATTTTAAATACATATAGACTTGGATGAAATACACACACACACACACACACACACACACACACACACACACACACACACACACCACACACACACACACACACACACACATAAACACACGGGCGGGCGGGCATGCGTATTCCCACACCTGCAAAACACAAACGGACAATCGAAATATTCAAACTCAACATTCTAACTATTTACCTAGTTACCTTGCCAGTGTTATTCTGTATTGCTTGAAAATCCTGTCCAAGTTCTGATTACCTTCTCACACATTGCCCCAAAATTGCAATGTGGTTGCGTCTGGAGATGAACGTGCTGTACACCAAAAACGTCACTTCGATCTAATTTCCCGTTTTTATTCTACGTCGCTTAAAATATTCATTATTCCACTAAAACAGTATTACTCATACATTTCAACTCCATTCTCACGCTCACTAGGAAGTTAGTTCCGAATTATGACAAAAATGAAAATGTATTGCATGTGCTTCATGTACTCCTAATTTTACAGTTTCCATACATATTAAATAATATAAAGAAAAAGAAAATGTCTTAGGTTACCATACTGATATAACTCACATATCATTTTGTTCACTTTCCATGAACTTTGATGAGTTTTAATTTTTTTCCTCCACAGACATCTTATTTATGTATGTCATCAGAATCTGAAACTTTTTGCTTTCTTTAATCTTGAGTACGTTTTGAAATATTTGCTTTCCAGGTGCTCAGATTTATTATTAATTTGAGCTTTTCTTTATAGGATCACCGAGGAACAAGTTGTTCAAGAGACAAATGTCTTCCGTCTGCAAGAAAACAACCTTTTCTAAAATTGGTCCTTAAATGTCGATAAATCTGCATCACATTGACTCCTAGACTTTTGTAATTCCACCATGTTCAACCAAGTCTATTATTTTCCAGTGCGTTTTATTTTTATATCTTTTTTCAATAATGAAGCCTGTTGTAAAATTCAATCCGAGTCTGCTTAAAATATATCTTGATGACTTCGTTTCTACGTGTACCCAGTATCAAAGTCACTATCTTGGACAAGTACGCTGTATAATTATATTTTTGTGGTCTTCCGGATATAGTTATGATAGCACAATCTATGTTGGTGCTCATCTGCAATGTATAGGCCTCAACTAAGAAAAGTATGCTACTGTCTTGCTTTCTTGTTACAGCCATTATTATAGTTTCAGATAGTTGCAACTCAGCGAATTGCTTGCTGGTCCTCTTCTCTACTAATTTTCTCACCTGCTTTTTATTTTAGCTTTTATTATAAATTATCGATCTAGGATTTGACATACAATATTTTTTAAGAAATGTTCTGTTTATATAAAGCTCATATTTTCAGGATTTCTGCATTCTCAGCAATGAAACTACGACAGCTCAGATGTTTATCTTGTGGCATAATGTTTGCAGCATCAAGATTCGTCGTGTAACGTCATGTGTCAGCGACTTTGACCCAGGTCATCCATGCAGTAGAGTTGACGGATGATACAACATTGTGATTAGGTATTTGTTGATAGGGCCATTTCGAATGTTCATTGCTATCACTCTCATCCATGCTAATAAAATAACCTTGCTTTCCATTACCATTGCTAGTCATACATACACTTAAATGTGCAGTCTACAGTTCTTTGGTTTTACTCTTTAGTTTCAAACTACTAGTTAAGACCCGCATCAACGTAGATTTTTTCAAGTTCATGCTCTCAGATAATTACGATAAAGTACTTTGGCAATTTCTCAGATACGGGTTCCCCATAAAATGGTGTTTGTGAAAAAGTCATAGACGCATAAAATTTGTTTAGAACCATAAAGCAGCAAGGGAATATCCGAATTATATTGACAGATATCTCAAAAAGAAATCGGGCTATAAAGCAATCTTGGTTCCATTTAAGGATAATCCGTTTTGCTGCCCAATTCAAATTTCGCCGTTACCAAGAAGGATTCAAATGAGGGAAGATTTGTTTTAGATCTCAGCTTTCCTTTGAATTTTTCTATCACTATTTGGGCAATGACCGAAATTAAAGTATCCTTCCGTCGATGATTTGGTGAACATCATCAAAGTGAAAGGCAGAAATTGCTTGTTTTTTAAACGGGATCTAAAACGATCTTACAGATAAATATCGACTGATCCTGACGATGTCTCTCTGGTTGGTTTTCAATAGAAAAACAATATATATTTTGACAAAGTTTTATCTATGGGCCCAAGATCAGCCGCTTACATTTGTCAGAGACTTTCTAACTCTATAAGGTACAAATTTACCTTGTTAGGTATTTCAGTTGTAAATTATTTAGATGATTTCGGAGTGGCTGATGTTCCTTTAGTAACTAACAAATCCTTTAATGAACTTAGAATTCTTGTACAAAGTTATGGTATAGAAGAAACAATGGAAAAGGCCTACTGGCCTTGTACACAAATGATTTTTGCATGTGTCCTGTGCAATACAGAATTTTTGAGGTTAGAAATTACTTCTGAAAGAATACATGAAATTCATTGTTTAGTAAAATTGTAGTTGAGTATGCAAGTAGCAACTGTAAAAGAAATCCAGTCACTAATTTGGGAAATTAAATTTTGTTTCATCTTGTGCCAAACCAGGAAGAATTTTTATGAGTAGTATACGTTTGAACTCGTACAGGCGTATCTATTTCAAAACATGCAAGGAAGAAGTTATTCTAATTATTCCAATGGGAGTGAAGAAAGACTCAAAATAGTGGCATACGTTTTTACCTTTGTACAATGGAATATCAATGATGATACTGGACGATTGGACAGCGCCAGATTCAGTGGTGTCATGTGATTCTTTCTTCAAGGCTGTGGTGGATTTTTCAGAGGACAGTATTCGTTACTCCAGATTTCCTTCTTTCATTCAGGAAAAAGAACTTCATATCAATTCTTTAGAACTACTTAACATTGAAGTAACTACCACATAGTGGGGCCAATATCTGAGACGGCAAAAAATAGTAGTGCTGTGTGACAATTTAACATCTGTAAATGTTATTAATAATGGTCGTTCCAGAAAAAAAGTTTCTTCAAAGCCTATTTGAGCGACATCTGCTTCATAGCTGCCTTGTGTGAGTTTCAAATTGAGGCTCTTCGTGTAGCTAGTTATCACAATAGACTACCCGATCTTCTTTCAAGATGGTATCTTCACAAGTTTTGAGGAAAATAATTTTTCAAACTAACGAAGAATTATAACATTCAACAAGTCAAAGTTCCAGAGTAAATGTTTCTGTTATCAGTTGATTGGTAAATTTACAATTTATTTTATTTTCATCAGCTCTATTGCGTCCATATTATTTAATGTTACATAACTTGAAGTTCGTATTAAATTTTTCGCTAGAACATTTATGTCATTTCCAATATGTATTTTTATTTGCACATATTTCTCAAACTATATCCATTACATCTTTCTTAATTCAGTGTTTTTCAGTAATTGATCTGTTGCATCTTAAACAAGAGGTAAAAATATCAATAAAGGGTGAATTTCCAGAAGAAACTTCTAGAAATTTAAACGTTCATCGGAAATTGCTCAGTTTCTTGCTAGAAACTTTCAGTAGTCCAATTGCATCAGAAATTACAATTCCGGTGTAAAACTATTACATTTAATGCTACACAAAGAATTCCCTCAAACTGAAGTTTTCAAATGAAAACTTTCACTACAAGGCATTGCTAGATCCAACCTACATTGCCCAAAGAAAGCCCAACCCATTACTACAAGGCATTGTTAGATCCAACATACATTGCCCAAAGAATGCACTACCCATTACACGGGAGATATTATTGGCGATGTTCAAAGTCATGAAATTCGACGAGGACAATGACTTTGTCTTCTGGTGCTTGTTTTTATTTTATTTTTTTTTTTTTTTTTTTTCTTAATGGCTAGAAAATCTAATCTTGTTCCTAATTCAGTAAGGGAATTTGATACAAACAAACAACTCTTGAGGCAGGATATAAAAAGAATCAGTTCGGAAGGAGAGTTTTAGGGATAACTATCGTGGCAATTCATGATTCCCCTTTGTATCCATTGGCGTTTATAAACAAATGATTCAGTGAATCGATCTCCCTTCTAATCATCCGGCATTCTGTCTTCGCTCTAAAAAGGGAGTCTATGAACCTGTTACTTACCGGAAGTTACAAGGGTTTATACACTACCATATTCGAAGAATTGGCAAAGACGAATCTCTTTATTCTTCTCACAGTTTTAGAAGAGGTGGAGCAATTTGGGCGTTTAAGGCTCATGTTCCTTCAGCACCAATTAAGCTGCACGGGGATTGCTTTAGTGATGCTTACAATGAATACGTTTCTTTTGACTTTGCAGAGAAACTACTAGTTTTCTCAAAAAATAAGTTCTTTGATCTTGAATTAAATTTAATTAATCTTTCTTTTTCCTTCCAGAACTAAAGACATTTTCCGTTAATAGTTTGAGCGATTCCATGTTCAAATATGTGACAGGATTTTGGTACACTCGAGTTCAAGCATTTCCTGGAATCACCATATCAAATTAAAGAATAAGATTAAAACAAATCAGACCTGTATCAGCTCCAAATATACTATTTTTCATGTTGGCACAAATGATGTAAATAGCCTTTCCGTTTCAGAGCTGTTAAGTTCCTGCACAAATCTTATTACGCTCATCAGAATAAAATAATCCTATCTGCTATCCTTCCAAGACCAATAGATACAGAAATAACTGTTGAGAGGATCAAAAGCCATATGTTCAATACCAAAAGTTAAATCTCTACAGCTATCGAGTATTCCTAAAGAACAATCAGCCTATCAGATAACTTTATGCCATTAAAGAAAGAGGCCTTCATCTTAACATGGAAGGCACTCGTGTTCTCAGACAGTACTATTTTTATCAATGCTGTGTCTCATATTATATAATGCAACCTTAGATTGTAACTTCATTCAGTCAGTAACACGAAATGTATATATGTACATATGTACTTATTTTAAATGGTTATTGCGTGATACCTTCCAAACTACATTTATCCTTTCTATTTGCATTAGTCACTTTGCATAGAAGTACTTATTCTAAGAAGGATGGAGACTGTCAAGGGCAATACAATCTTTAAATTCCTTCATTTTTACGGTCTCGTGGGATGGTATGTAACACCTCGGGGTCTGGTTTATTGTTAGTAAGGTGTATTAGTTAATTTTAGGTTTGTGTGTTTGCCTTTTAAGCGGATCTGAGGTTTGGCGGCTAAATTTGAATCATTGTATTAGTTAATTCATCAGTATCGTCAATTTTTTTCATTCGTTGTAAGATCGAATAAAATCTGACACCATATTTATGTAATTAAGTGTAAATATTAAATTCTGCAAAAGAATGCATAATACATGGGTTTTATATTTTAAATACAATGCTTCCCTGAGTTGTCTTAGTCAATTATCACATATTTTGACTTGTTACATTCTCACTCTTAATCTCACTTTTGCATATAGTATCTTATACTTTATGTTCGGAACTAATAATACTAATAATGGTTAGAAAATCTCGATGAAAACATAGTTCCAGCCTAGTATGAGAGTATGGTAATACGGGATCAGAAAACGACAGTATCGTTTTCCTTTTTTTTTTTATTGTTTTGGATTTGACCTTAACATTCTGGCTCATTCTTGGGTAGAAATTTGATAAGTATATAATATATTTCTTAATTGAATACATGCTTTTTGACAATGAAAATCTCACAGAAAGAAAGCACACACACACACACACACACACACACACACAAACACACACAATTGCGCCCACTATCATCGAACATGCACAGATTCATCCAGCTCTATTTTAAGTATATCTTCTTGCTTATATATTACATACCAGATAACAAAAGTATAATTTTCATCTCACTATTAAATACTATAAGGCTAAATCATGGGGGGGGGGGTCAACTGACACAATATGCTTCTCTCTTAAATGTGGCTGAAATCTGAAAATTCTAACTATATAGCCCGGAAACGTTAATTTTGAGTAAAGTATAGAAATTATTGACGTGCTAATGCAGACAAAGGGCTACCCAGTTCGAAGGGTTATCATAATATCGTTGTTTTCATTTGATGTGGTAAACTAAATGGCATGAGTCGTTTTGCCCCTCTGTGTGTTACCGAATGACCTAGCTGGTTCGATGACTATATCTTATAAACTGAATGAAAGATTTCATGTGCTGTAGAAGAAATCTGATATGAGTACTAAGTAGTACAGACAATCTGGAATATATTGAACTATATGTAATTGGGATTTTCAGAAATTCTTAGTGTTCCCGAATTTCGTTATTTCCCTTTATGACAAAATAGAGATTCCTCTTTGTTTTTATATGTAAGTCTATGATTTATGCAATTCTATGATTCAGTGGATTATTTTTTAGGTTAATAATAATAATAATAATAATAATAATAGTAACAGACTTTTTATTCTTGATGGACTGTTGAGTCTATGACTCATCTCATACAGGGTCGAGATGGATTGAAATTCACTGCATTAATATTATGTACAATAAAATAGATGAACCACATGAAATAGGTGTTATCACCGACCAGAGACAGAAAAGTACAGAAAAACTATACAATTCTATTTTTGACTCAAAATAATGTTTTACGTTTGTGTTTAAAAGCAGTTGTACAAGATTTAATGCCATTAGGTAAGATATTCAATATTAAAACACAATTTCATGCAAAACTCATTGTGAACATTTCAGTCGTGTGTTTTTAGATACTTATTTGAGTTTTAGTAGAAGAGTCCGTGATTCAACTATGAACTTCTAAGACTGATGTAAATGTATTTAGATAATTTGGGGCGAGGCTGCTTTCGGCTTTTGCACATCAGGTCTGTTTCGTTGTATTTTACTCCGTCTTTAAAAGGTAACCATTTGAGTTTTCAATAACATCTTTTAGTATCTCTATCCTACTGGTAGGTGTAAAAACGCCTCCGTTAGCTATCAAATATGCGGTTTTCACGGTGTGGAAGCTACACACAACAATGGTGGATTACAGATTACCTCATGGTACCAGTAGTCTCTGCGCGCTTTTGGTTTTAAAACTCTCGTAGCAGGAACCTATCAAACCCCACAATACGCTACACTCCAATTAATTTTTTTGCTAGTGATCATGGTGCCACGTACTATAAGGCATTTATTTATCCTGTATATGTAGGCTTCAATATTCTTCCTGATGGTGACATGTCAGACTATGGATGCGGTAAGTCCTGATGTGGGCCAACTTAAGGGCTACATCAGCTATCATTAATGGGCTTCCTGTCGTTTAGGGATGTGAATTTCCTAATGCTGGGGGTACAAGGTACCTGATCCTCGACAGTAAATAACCAGAGGGTGTTTCAGGACCTTACTGCTAATCGTACTTGTTGTTGAAGATTCGCACATGTTTTTCCATTTGCAGTTCCTCTGAATCAGTGGAATCGTCCATCCCACATGAACCCACTGCTACCCTACGCCTAGCCTCCAACAAGTTATTCAATTGATGTAAACGTGATTGTTCCTATTGTTTGGTATGAAAGCTTGGTACTATAGTCTGTACACCAAATCTGAAATACAGCCTGTCATATATCTAATCTCTCCCTGCTTCGTGGGCATCCATACGGCAAGAATAAGTTGACTCTGGTAGACGTTAGGATGACGTTGACATCTAATACTTCACAACCTAACATAATGATAGATAAATCGGTCAAACTGATCCTCTGCCAAATTTTCTCAAAAAGGAGGTACGGGAAAATCACTTCTGGATACTCTCCTTAACTTGACTTTTCTATGATCATGTGAACATCCTTTGTTTTTCTTGTCTATACCCACATTTTACTGCTGAGTCTAACTTTCCTAACTCATGCTGATCATCAGGACCCAGTCTGACCAAGACGTTCATTACATTTCTCCAATGAAGTAAGCACCCAACCTGACTGTAATATCAACTGAACTCTTCTGTTACTGAATATATATATACCTAATTTGAAAGATACTGATTAACTCAATCTCCTTACTAGAAAAGTGATTGGCTCTGTTACGTCAAAAATATTGGAATGTCTGACGAAGTACAAGAGAACCTCAAGACAAGACAATACCTGAAACGCACAGATCATCCGCAAAAATCCATTTATTTAGCCTCATTCACGGCTCTGTTATTCTACATCTTACCTCTGATGGTATGTCCCATACTTTTCTGCAATATGGTTCTCCAACATCTTTTTGGATATATGTTGGGCTTTTGCATGTCCAACCGGCTGCCTCTGCATAAATATATAGGGCTACACGTTTCTGTAGAATATGCCTCTTCAAATAAGTGAACTTCTTATAGCAAAGTAGGCACTGAGTCACTTTACATTTCGTTACCGTTTCGGTGACATTTGTATTTTTTGCAATCTGCTCTTCTTGTCCTTCGTCATCGTAATGTGGAAGAAATATTTTCTCTTCCATGTTTCAACAATGAACCATGATTTAAGAAAAAATAATTGAAAAGTATCTAACAAATACAAACACAGATTGTTTTTAATTTTCAGTGAACATCTACATGACACGGGGTAAAACTATTTATATATTCTATCTAATGTTTCGAACCAATTATTTGTCACACTCTCCCTTACAGATCTATTTCGTCGTTTGTTATTGATCCTACCTGGGGACTGATGATACCTGAGTTTTTGGGCTGCCATCTCAGCCTCTTCATCAACAGATCTCCTATATTTCCAAGCCTATAAGTTCTTTGTTCCCCTGAACTATGCCACAGTTCCTTTTGGATTGTCTCCTCATCTTCTTCATGTAGGCTTTGATCAACAATGTCATCAAAGTTTCCCTATTACGGGTGTGTTTGGGTGCAGAACTAACACCACTAGCATGGGATGGGTTTTACATCCAATCCAGCTGGACAACGATTTCTATATTCCAGCACATCATGTCTCTGAGACAGTCTATCCATTTTGGCGAATTTTCTACATGACCCAACGTTGGGTCACAAAGTCATACTGAGACAGTTCCTCTAGCCATTTAGGAGAATTCACTTCTGTGACTTTTGAAGTTCATGAGACATATTAGACTATTGTGATCTGTTGTAACGATGACAAATCTTCACAACAGATATCTTCTGTATTGCACTGTGAACATTACACTAGCTAGTTCATTCCTTGTCAAGCAATGACCCCATTAAACCATGTATTCCTATAGCTTATAACGCGTTCTTATCCATCCGAGTCTCATGCATCGGTATCTAGAATGATCAAATCATCCGCATTTGTAAAGCTCATCACAGCCCGACTAACCAAAGATGATTTAAGATGTTCAAATGCCTCTTGATGACTGTGTTATCCAGTTAAAATTACATTTACTTCTTATTTAAAAAGGGGTTTAATGTGGCCCGGTTGTAGTTATCAAATCGTAAGAAAGATTGCAGTTTTTTCCTATTCGTTGGGTTTGGTCATATCCAAATGTGTTCCATCACATCTTTTGAACACTTTCCAGATTCCTCGGATATGCTTCAAAGCTTGGGCCTAAGAGGAAGACGTCATCAAAGTACGGTACACACTCTTTTCACGTTGCACTCTCAAAAACTTGCTAGATCATCCTTTGAAAAATTGAATTGATGTGATCTTGCACACACCAAACATCATTCTTGCCTATTCAAACAAGAAATATTTGGTTATGAATGTTGCATCATTGCTATCTTCTGGTTCTATTTCAAATGACGGTATCCATCTGCCTGATCCAAAATGCTCATGTAAAACTTTCCACAAAGTGCTTCTAGACAAGATTTTATTCTAGGGGTGTGAAACGCATCTTTAAATGTGATCTCATTCAGTAACTTGAAATCAAAGTAGTATCTTATTGTGAAGTCCTTCTAACGACAAAGCACATATACCAACTCTGATGATGATTGTTTTCGTGGATAAACAACAGTCACTGACTTCAGATACACTGGAATCTAAAAAAGACTATAATAATGTGAACCAGCTTCAATAACTGAATCGGTTGGTAAAAGTTAGCCTATGAACAAACTGAATCGGCTCAAACGTGATCAATTAACACTTAGCGAACCTTACTAAACATATGGGAAGCGCTGTTATAACTATAACAAAATGTCAGACAGTATGAATGAGCCTCTAATTATAACTTTCATGGGGCAATGCTAGATGCAAATGGTAGATGCGAATAGTGGTTTGCATTGATATAAAAAGAAGGGTCAGAAATGGCTGCTGTAATTCCGTGCGTCCTTAAGCTTCTAACACCAATAGAGTATCTCTAACTTACCGATTGATGCCTAACATTTGTCCCTGAGGTGTTTAATATGCGAAAGGAAATTTAGTTTACTCTCAGAAATAAGCCATACAAATTTGGTCTCCTCCACAACAGTGATAAGAGAATCATCAAGATAAGGGTTGGGTCATCATGAATTCTATGTGATTAGCAGAAGTTCACACAAACAGTGTTACATTTCAAAAATTTCATCTCGTTGTCTTCCGCCCATTTCTGAACTCTAATTAAGCATATCTGTAGTTGATGTTCAATAGTATGCATACTCCTTGATCTATAGCAGATTAAAATGTCGACATATAATGAGCAGTCAATTCCTGGATTAATGCATTTCCGGATGTTGTTAATGTTCGTGTTAAAATGGGTACCTGACACTATACTGTCCAGACTTACACCCATATCCTGAGGATATCTTACAGAAAGAGTGGTACTTACCTTAGGTCATACATGTTCTATCTTTCCAAATAATCGACATAAAGATAATAGGTAGGTGGCCCATTAGACGTGGGTTGAACAGGTCATTCCTTATGCACTACTTCCATGTTTTATTATAAGCTTTCTCCAAATAAAAAGGTAGGCTACTGTATGTTACTTCTTTATGAAAGCTTTTTAAACAAATGCTTCCAGTCTGACTACAGTGTCAATTGTGTATCGCAGTCAGCTGAATCTGCATTAAAGTTCTGATAATAGTTTGTTGGACTCAAGATACCAGAGGAGTTTGTCATTTATCGTTCCTTTCATGGTTTTGTAAATACAGCTTGTTTGTGATATGGGACGATAGTTGGAAGGGTCAGTATGGTCCTTTCCAGGTTTATACACTGGTAACACTGGTGGCAAAAAATTACCAGTTTCTAAATTATATTGAAAATATTTAGCGCTTTATTGAAATAGTATTGGGCAAGTGTTTCAAAAGTTGATAGTGGATATCAATTGGTTCTACTGAAGTCTCACGGGCTTAATCAAATAGAGTCTTGTATTCCTCCTAAGAGTGAAAGGTATATTGAAATCTTCATCGCTGGCAGATCTGAAATTTTAAGAAACTTTTTCTGATAGGTTTTTAATACGTCGAAAGTTTTCAGAATAGATCTCTTTCGATGAGCTTTTCGAGAATGTTCGGCCAATACATTTTAGATTGTTGTATGTATTTATGTATGTAGTAGTGTTTTGAGGCACCTCAGAACAAAAGTGACTGTGTAGTGCCAACGAAGGGTAAAGTTTTATAGAAAAATGTTGAGATGAATGCCACATAAATTTAGAAGGATAAACCCTTAAAAATAAATGTAAACATTAAGTACAACAAATATATATATATATATATATATATATATATATATATATATATATATATATATATATAACCCGAAGATGTTAAAATTCTGTAAAATGTATATAAGAGATATACAGTAGCAATACACTACTAATGATCTCCAATTTCATCATATCACAATGTAACTAATAAAAAAAATATAAAAAAATAAAAATAAAAGAACTGGCACAACTTGAAGGGGTGAATTATGTCTAGGTTTTTGCAAACAATACTTCAATATTTACGTCCAACTCCCAACAAGCTAGTTGGTATAACCGCAAGTAGATGCAGTATAGAGTACATACAAAGCAAATATAATATGAATTAAACCGTTCCAGAATATTGTACTTATTTATTTGAAGACAAAATCATAATACAAATTGCTTAAATTTAAAACTGGAACTTGCCTGAATATACATACAAGCTTCTCACCGCTGGTTTTCTCTTCTTTATAAAGTGTCAGCAAATTAGCACTTGCGTGACCTTGTTCGAGCTGAGACGATGCATGAGCTGAAACTCCGACCAGTTTCAGCTTTTTACTAGACCCTATCTTAGAAAACAATGTTAGTGGAGTGATCGGCTTGCTGTTCACTGCTACTTGTTTGGAATTAAGAGATATAACATCTGCAGGAAAGAAAAAGAAAATCAACGAGTCTCTCGTATTTTATGAGTTTTTCATCGGAAAGTTAACACATAATCTGCCATGTCCTGTAGGGTCTTCACGATGTGGAAGCTACACTCAACTATGGCGGATTTCAGACTACAAAGTGGTCGCAGTAGTCCCTGCTCGCTTCCGGTTGTACAGGAGCTTATCTCAGAAACGGCATCAAAACCCACAATACGCTACAGATATATTAAACTGAACACCATTTAAGCTCCGAAGTTTGACAAGATTTGTTGCAATTTCCAGACAGGAAGTGGCTACTTATCCCTCGATTCACAGAATTACTCAACCTGACTGCACACATAAACTCAAATATTATTTCCTAAATATTATTCGTTGAATTCTTAAGAAATAACGGTCCTTATCGATAAACATTATATTACTAAGTAATTCGCAACTTTCAATTCTATTTATGGAAATTTATTTATTCCTGACATTTCATCAGAGGACATGAGCAATAACAGACATACTTTCTGTAGGAAATATCACTAAGCTGTATTAACAGGCGTAAGTGGAAGACAGTTTATGAAGATAATACTGATAGACAAACTGAGCTTCAGTTGTTTTAATGTAACTAAAATACCTGTTTTTAATATATCTATATTGGTAGATAAAGATGTCATGTCTCTTTGTGTTCAGAGAGAACCACTATTGTTAGCGCTAAACACTGCATTTGTCGTGGTAAAAAGAGGACAATGAGCGAATTACGTTCCGGTTTCACGTTTCGGTGGATTATTGTAAATTCCTGATTGTAAACGTGTATGATTTGATTTTATTCAATCTAGTCATTAGAAATTTGAGTAAACTTCCGAGTTGGCGCTTGAGGGACACGTGGACTAAATATTTATTGTTTGTGTGTCGAAATCGTCATCTACTTCCTTCTCAAACGTCCTTGACTTTATATATTGTGCCATAACGATTCTAAAGAAGTTGAATTGGGTGTTAGGCGACATGGCACTCATTAAGGTAGGACAATTCAGTTTGTTTGGTGTGTAGATTGGATGTGAAAATCTTGGAAGCATTACTTTTTTAGACATAAATGTACGCATGATATCGATTACAACTGAAGAACATTTAGTGTAAAATTTAAACAATGTTTCCCCATATGTGTGGGTTTTAATGTATTCTTAAACGATTGTATTCAACGACAGTCGTGCAAACAATGATAACATTGTTGTGTCAGGGAAATATTCATATGTAAAAATATTGTAAAAAATCATAATAAACAATATTGTCCATCTATGTCTAGATATCTATCTATCCCCTCAGCACGAGTTTATGTACGATTATGTAGAACATAACCAATCTAGCATCTGAACGTATGATTTTTTTTTTCTTCAATTTTTGGGACGATTCAATTTGCGTATGGGATCCTAGCAGAGGAGGTGTATTCAAAGTGTTGTCTAACCGAGGATTTATAAGCAGTTTAACGTAGGACTTCATGTTGGTTCAAACCTTTCTTCAGAAAATACCAGTAATTCTTGTGGCACTATTTGTTATTCTCCAGATATGGTGGTTCCAGTTCAAGTCGTGGCTGATATCTACACCAAGATATTTAACATGATCGACAGCTTCTAATTTCTCACCATATAAAGTATGTATATGCAGAAGTGGGTTTCTTTTTATGGAGATAATCAAGACTTGTCATTTAATAGCTTTTGACATCTCTGTCTCAACGTCAAGGGTGTGATTAGGGTGAAAACTGACTGAAACTCTTTGTTCAAAATGTCTGCCTTTTCTGAATTTCCGGTATGTAGTATTTCACATTGTGACTTTCTTCATGGACCGGCACCATAAGAGTTCTGGAGAGACATTATCAAAAGAGAAAAAAGTCTCTTCAATAAAAATTTCCATTTGTATTGCTTTACCGGGTGTTTTTACTTTTCTATTAATACCAAGACTATCCTCTAGGTAACTGTTGAGTGTTGTTTAAAATTTATACTTACGAATTATTATATTCTTAAGACAATGTAAGAATTTGTCTCTGATGAGTTTTGATTAATTGTCAAAAATTAAGGTCAAAATTCATGTTTTAATTTTTTGGAAGAGCAGATAGGGACAAAGCTATATTTAAACCAACAAATTAACGAGTTAAAAGACAGATATGCAGTCGTATCCCATGTTTTTAGTGACATTTTCCCATTATCGGCTGATATATAAATGTAGTTAAAAACTCACAAAAATGAAGTACAATATACACTTCTAACATCTCTCATGGGACTTTGTTGAAAAGATTGCGAGATGTGGAATAAGTTCTACGTTTTTACGTTTTGGTTTAGCTTAAACAGGTTTTATAGTTATAAAGTAATATATTTCCAAAATTATGGAAAAACATGTCCACGAGAAGTTTCAAGTTACACACCATTAGAAAATACAAAGTAACATGGCGAGCAGAAAATAATGAACGCGAAACGAAGAAAAAATATAGAATAGATAGGAAAGGGAAACTAAAAGCTTTGATATAAATCAGCGCAATGGATGGTAGTGGGAAAGGAAAGAAAAAAGAATTGGTGGAGTTTGCCAAATGTTAAATTCTACATTTTAGTCCATATAATTTGTATTGTCAACACATAAAGTATCTTACAGTATCAAACAAATCTATATTGTTACTACTAGTCACATCCGATACACGTATGGTAGTGCAATTTTTAGAATTTACATCCAGTAATTAATTGACGATCGATCTAAACATCTAAAAAAATTGAATGATAGATAAGATACAAATAAATTCATCATCTTTGTCATCATCATCATCATCATCATCATCATCTTCCTTGTCGTTATTGTAATATGTTACATGCATAACATAAATACATTGTTCATGAGAAAACGATACACAAGATAGGTACATTAACTCATATTCTCATAATTATTTATATATTTTACTAAAAATAATATGTATATCAATTAAATTATATTCTGAATGAAACATGTACATATTTCACGTAAAATATAAATGTTATGCACACATACATACATACATACATACATACATACATACATACATACATACATACATACATACATACATACATACATACATACTTGTATATTGATAAAAGCATAACTAATTATTCATCAGAAACTTAATTTATCTGATATAATTGTCAACTTCAGTAAGTATGGATCTATTTTCTGCTTAAGAAAGATATTCCTTTCCGCTAAAAAGTGTATGTAAGTCAATTAAATTAACCCTTGACAGTTTTGCTATAGAACAGTTCAATGATCACAATACAGAATACCGTCTCTACTCGCTAATGAGTCCAACTGCAAACATCGTAGTCCCTGATCTCCAGTCGCATAATTTGACAACAGATCAGGGTCTGTCTTGTTTGTTCTACTGATTACTCCTAACAAACTGCAAAGTATCTTACCTGCAGGCGCATTATCCAACGGCAGATCTGGGTCTTTGCACTTTCCAATTGGATGGAGCTTATAGGCGAGTACGTACGGTACATTCAAACATAAAATCAACATTGTTAAGACATTGAATTGATTCCGCATTAGTTTCATCAAGTTATTCAGCAACTTCCCCCAAAATTGTTTCTAGTGGATATACCACGTCTCTTTTTTTAATCTTGAATTCTGAGTTAAGAGAACATAGACTGCAAATCTCCTATGTTGAGTGCTTGCTGTTGTACATTATTTTATCAGTATCGTCAGTGTAGCTTACATTTGATTTTTCAAATACTAACCGCTCTTTTTTTCAGATTTTGGTGTGATCTTGCAGATTTGTTATATTTCCCGGATATTCATCTCAGTGACCATGCTTTCATCGATGAATTATCTACCACGTGACCGAAACTGGACAATGGAGGAAATCAATGACGAACATTTCAAAGTCGTCATTCCAGCTGTGGTATTTTCTGTGGTTGCCGTGACAATTGGGATAATAGGCAACTGTTTGGTACTGTACATATTTAAATTCAAGTACAAACCATCCAATCGTCGTTATTTCATCCTATGTCTCGCTGCCTGTGACTTAATTTTTGGCTTGTTTGGAATACTTTTCATTATTGTAAAAATGAGACTGAGATATGTCTTCGACGTTGCCGCCTGTAAAGTACACAAATTTTTTAATTATTCGTTTGGACTCAGCTCAGGCTTTATCGTAATGACAATCGCCATAGAAAGATATCTGAAAATATGCAAGCCGAACGCTAAACAGATTACCAAAAATATGGTCAGGAATTTGTGTTTCTTTAGTGTTCTCTTTGGTATCCTCATGTCGATCCCTTCCGCTGTCTTGTGTGGAAGAAGTTCTGTTCAGATGGAGATACAAAACTTAACGGCCACTGAGTGCTTTTACCAAGACATATATCGTTTGTAGAATCCGAACTCAAAATGCCAGGCTGAAGACTACGTTTCAATGTAACATCATTAAGTGTTTGCACTCATCAGAAGATCTATCCAGTATATCTAATCAACTCACTCAGACAAATATATATACATTTAACATGAACAATATTAAATTTAAATCAACCGTAAAAGCTCATCGGGTCGCAAAGATGTTGTTTATTGTTGCTGCAATTTTCATTTGCAGTTACATACCTTACTTTGGCCTCACTTTGGCTATTATTGCCGATAACAATTCGTTGCGCAGCTTGAGCCCAACGGGGAATGCAGTTGTTGAGTTATTCTGGAGATTTTTCTGATCAATATCTTCGCAAATCCGATCGTCTACGGATTCATGGACAGGACGTTTCGTGAGGAATGTCAACATTTATTTAACAGAATGATAAGGAGAAGCTAGAGGTGTATAAGCTATACTTAATCATTTATAATTCTGTCAATACCTATGAAGCCCAATGCTAGTATTTCTTAAGACACATTATCAAAATCATGAATGGTGCATTATATGTGCATCGCACTGGAGCATTAACTCGACATCCATTTTCTTGCACGTCGCTTATTTTGTCTTCATTCGGAGCGCAACTACCATTATGGTGTACACCTTCATTGTACTATCATTTGATCATATTAAAGCTATTTTGGATTGTAAAGATAAATAAAATCTAATAAATGCAATCGAAAACTACAAGGAAACAAGTTGACATTGCTCCCGTCCGAAATCAAAACGTGTCATTCTGTACTGATAAATGGATTAAATGTAACAATGTTTTCTTTAACAGAGTTAATTGAATCCAATCAAACAATTGGTACAAATTTACAGGAAAAGCAATGAGTATTTTGTGCTCTTTTGTGTTATGAGGCAAATGAACTTCGAAGTTTCATGAAAAACGACATGTTGCGCCACAATTGCTGGTTATTTCGAATTTCATATGACGAAGTAAGGGTTAATAAAGAAAGGGAGGGATAGATTGGTCTGAAAATCTCAGGGTGGAGATACTCCACTCGGTAAAATATTAAACAAGCCTGTGTTTCTTTTGTTCTTCTTTCTTTATCTTTGAAAAAATACTGGAAAAGTACAAATAAACCTCTGAACAAGATTTTAACAGTTGTTTATACGACGCGCAGCGTCATTAAAATTGAATGTAATTTATTGCAAAGTGCGATAATTTCAAGTCTGCATTTTGTTTCAAGAAACATCCGCATTGATGTAATACACAGAACAGATAGAGTAACTTTCGTTGAATTACTGTTTTATTTTTCTTCAAGAACATACGTAAGACATGCTATTTCGTCTAGTTTGATATAGATCAAATAAATCATCGGACAGTGATTAATGGTTTGGTTTTAGTATCTGATATTTTTTGACTAACAATCTATCCTGCTTGCCGATTTGACGTACGTGACAAACGAAAGGATGATAGTACCTTGAATCGGATATCCTTTCTCTCAAATCACAATGGTCTTAATTTGCTATGCCCTATACAATGGCTTCCCTCCTTAGTTGTAGAATACCCATTTTTATATTCATTGTTTAACGATACAGATACAGACAAAGGAAGGAATGCTCCATGTTTCATAATCAAGAACACACTTTCACTGCATTTATGAATGGAAGATATGATATAAATATTATATTTTATCTGTTGTCAGATACAAGCATTTGTGAATGTGAGATATAATTTGCATTATATTTAAATTTTTGTTGGATACTTGCATATCAATTGGAAAATTGTGCGCAGTTGCGCACGGTTGAATTGCAAAACAGTGGGCGACTTTTCTCCTCCTGAATTGAGGAAAGTCCAAAATTTACGTGAAAAAAAGAATAAAGAAAATTTGTATCATATTTCACGGCAGTGTATGTGTTCTCTGTCTGAAGAAGAAAAAGAAATACATGTACTTTATTTAACTCAGGTCAAGAAATGACCTAAGATAAAATACAATACGTTTACAAATTTTATTTTGCGTCTGGTTAAATCGTGCAAAGAAAACAGCACAAGAAAGATGATGCAGTGCAACCAATTCTTCAAGACATATTTAGATCATTTACAACTTATTCTGTTTTTATACTGTGCCTCAATTTCAATACAAAATGTCGGATAGAGGTACAGTCATGAGTAGCAGTGTTAGCTTTACAGCTTTCCATGTACAGTTTTCAAAACAAATGCTATAAAACGTGAAAAAGATGGATACATTACAGTTTTATTATTAGACCCATTTAGAAGCGGTCACTTAATACTGAGAAAAGCGTAATATTTCACTGTATTCCATGAGTTTTTCTACTGGGCAATTGTAGAAAGCGTGAGTAAATTGCATTTTTATTAGATGTATAACACCTTTGTAACAAACCAAGTGTTCATTTTTACTGAGAAATACAATGAAATATCGATTGCCATGTCATTTTCAAGATTTTAAAATTAATCTGCTTTATGAATTATCAATCAGATTAAAGATCATTTAATTATTTTCCTTGTTAGCCATAACTTTTATTTTGCACATTGTCTGTCTCCGAGAAAGTGCCTTTCATTCAAGAAATGAATGAATTTCATATTGAAGACTCAAGACTGTATAGAAAACAATTTTTTTTATCGAAGATTAAAAACACATTGATACATAGTTTTGCCTGTTATGACTTCTAATTCTGTCAACAATGTGTGGATTGTATACCTGTAGCAGCGGCAGATATGATGCTATTTAACATTTATAAAGAAAAGCCACCAGATTTTAAGTTCACCTCTGGTACTTTCGACCAGAAAATTTATAACTTTCCATACCAAAGTTTAATTCTGACAAATCCAACTTTTAATGATATTGGTTAGTTTTGATTTTGTACGGAGCAAGTCTATTGATCATAATTTGGAAAATACTAGTAACCTATTTTTGGCACATTTAGGAGAGCGAAAGGTTAGTGCCATTGAGGCCAACTTTTCTAAATAAGTCGTGATGAAAGCCTAATAAAAAATTAACGTGATATATCTCACTTGAAATGCGAGACAATTCAATTTAAAAAATCACAAATATATTAGCACACGATGGAGTTCAGGAATTATAAACAAGGCACCTCAAAATAGACACAACACCTCCCTTTTCTTTTAATACAACAAATTAGATCTTCCCCAAGCTGTTCTTGCAACATTGTCTATTTCTGCAGCGTGGGGTAAGTAGCAGATATGTGTAGCTGTTTCCGGCGTTTAGAAGTCGTTGATGTTCCCGTTGTAGTAGTGATCGTTTGAACCGGTGTAGTAGTGGCCGGAGCTAATCAAAACAGGCTAGTGCCTTTTCGATAATGATGGAAAAAATACCACACGGAATTTTTGTAGGAAAATCAAGAGTGTTCCGATTGGGTCGGAGTCTTTGTAGTAATGGTTGGTATCGCTATAGTTGTGGTTCGAGCCGGTATAGCAATGGTCGTAGCCAGTATAGTAACGATTGGAGCTAGTATATTAGAGGTTCCAGTCTTGTACGACATTTCTCCAAGTGGGTACCACATTGTTAGACTGATATTGTTCAAATGAGGTCACTAGACAATTGTTTCGAGTTCGACTTAAGAACTCTGACCTACTGTTTTTTTTTGTTTTTTTTTGGTTTCAACTTAAGAAATCAAACAAATTTACAAGCAGCGTGAAAAGGTTTACTTGAAGACCGGGCTTCCAGTTTTAGCCTATATTGCGAAAACTCGACCTTAGCAAGTTAGTATTATATATAATCTCTTACAGGGAATTCAATAATAAAATAGGTAATTCTCGTAATAATGATAAACTTGGGGTGGGGGGGGGTGGGGGGAGCAAAAGCCTTGCAATGACACAATTAAATGGCAAGACTTGTATGATTTGGTTTGTTATTCCCATTGCTAGTATTTGTACATCACTTGGTTAGGACATTCTTCAGTATTAATAGCAGTCAACGTGTAAGAAATGTAAAATCCTGACCCCGATTTCATATCATGACACACATATGGGGCAGAAAATCACGCCTAACATGTGATAAATATAAAATCATGAAAATAAAACTGAGAAGAGACAGGGTGGAAGGAAGGGAGGGAGGAGGTTGTTTGCTAAAATTACTCAGTGAGGTAAAAATCGAGAAGTTTAAATAACTGAATTGAACTTGAGGCTGAGTAATGAACAGCGTAGATTGAAGACAAAAAAGTCACATGACCTATTATTAAAAAAATGGTTGACTTATCACTAATTAATTGGACAATCAAAATAAATTATTCCTATTCGAGCGGCCTTTGTAAAGAATTATATTGCCTTGTATCATCCCCATTTATGAGCTCCATGACTGTATAATATATATTTATTTAGATGTCGTAAATTTATTTATGCTGCGGTATAAATTCACTTATCACCACATGGCGTGCCTGTCATTACATAGGCAGTTTCCCAGCATGTGCCAGATGAGCTTGTTGTGAATTTCACCCGACCTCACTTATATCCGTTGGTTAAAATTGAGAAAAAAACATTACTTAATTATTTATATACAGAATAATAGAAAGGATAGACTGAATATGCAAGTGTAAATTGTTGAATCACAATACGGTAGCAAAACATATTCTGGGGTAATAGTGACATAGAGTTTCCATGCCTCCCCAGTGACAGTCTAGGGTAACATTGACATGCAGTTTCCATGTGTCATAGTGATATTCTTGGGATAATACTGACATGAAGTTTCCATGTCTCCACAGTGATATCGTGTGGGTAATAGTGACTGAAGTTTAATGCCTACACCGTAACATTCTGGCATAATAGTGGCATGAAGTTTCAATGATTGTGCGGTGTCATTCTGTGGAAATAGTGACATTAAGTTTCAATACCTACGCAGTGACATTCTGCTGTAACAGTGGGATCAAGATTCCATGCCTCCAGGGTGACATTCCGGGGTAATAGTGGCATGAAGTTTCCATGCCTCCGCAATCTGATTTTTGGGTAATAGTGGCGTGAACTTTCAATACCTCCGCAGTGGCATTCTGCGGTAATAGTGAGATGAAGTTTCCATGTCTTCACGGTGGAATTCTCGGGTAATAGTGGGATAAAGTTACCATTCGTCCCCAATGACATTCGAGGGTAATAGTGCGATAAAGCTTCCAAACCTTCACGGCGACATTCTTGTGGTAATAGTGACATGATGTTTCGATGTCGATACAGTGACACTCTGGGGTAATAGTGAGATGTGGTTTTAATACCTCCAAAGTGACATTCTGCGGTAAGAGTGAGATCAAGTTTCCATGCCTACGCAGTGATATTCTGGGTTGATATTGGCATGAAGTTTTAATACCTCCGTAGTGACGATTTGCGGTAATAGTGAGACGAAATTTCCATCTCTCCACAGTAATATTCTCGGGTAATAGTGAGATGAAGTTTCAATGCTTTCACAGTGGCATTCTGGGGCAACAGTGAGTTGAAGTTTCAATGCCTCCGGAGTGACATTCTGGGGTGATAGTGACATAATTTTTCAGTGCCTCCAGAATGACATTCTTGTGTTGAGGAAACATGGTCTGTGAGTAAATCATAGTTTAAGTTACTAAATTTGTTTATAAGACCGGCATGCATAACGGAATACTTCCGTTCACCAAAGAGGCAGGCTATGATTAGAGGTGATGTTTTATTTTAAGGTTTCTAAGTCATCAATTTGTTATATGTCATTTTTTTGCAAATTATTCAAAGATGATACCGCTGATAGAAAAAAAGAGATTTTTCGTGGTAATTTTGAAGCAACATAAAAGTTGAATATAAACTCTAAAACAAACTCTGAAAGCGGATGATACATTTTGAAGACCTCTTTGTGGTAATAATTCTGTCATGTATTTCGGTTCAAGACTATGCACTACTTTTTTTTTTTGTTTTGAAGATTATAAGTTTATGTTCCAGGTTTTAACTTCTCATTAACCCCGCTACTCTTATTTCGCTTCATTATGAATTCTTTCCAATCCAATGCTTTCGCTATTACTACACCCATCCTATACCACGTCAGTATATTATAATATTGGTCGTATAAACGATATATGCACATAATTTAAAAATCGATTTTAGTATCACCTTTTTCTAAACGGGATTGGCAGGTACCTCTTTTCAACTGGCCGGAAAACATTTTTGTGATATTGACAAATTAAACAAAATGATTAATGAAAGAGAAATCGAATCGGTAACACTAATTAGCATCCTAAGGATAATGCCATCTGAACCGGAAGCTTTTAATCAGTAAAACAAATGTATGATTTGAAGGACTTCGTTTTCGGTAATAACGGGAAGTGCAAAGGTATTGTTTATCCTTGTGGGCAAGTCAGGTATATCAATATTGGAATAATCTAAATCACTTACAGATAGTCTGTCTGTATTGCATTAACGCTGACAATAGTATGTCTAATACCAGAAATACTTCCAAACCGTACACAATGGATGATTGAAAACAGGGTGTAGTGACACTAGAAGTCAAAACTTTTAGCGCCAAGTCCAAAGCAGACACTGATATCACCCGCAAGGTAATGAGTCTGCGTGTGGATGAAAAAATCTCAAAAGGATTAAAAAGCATGGAGCAGAGCTTCCAAGATCTAAGTAAAGAGATGCGATCAGAGACCCATTAAGGGTGAAGTTACATCAGTGAAGAAAGAGATGAAGATACTAAAAGAAAATATGGTCGGAATAGAAGGAGGGATGCAGGTAGTGAGAACGAATATAAGTGAGGTAGATGAGGGTTTAGATTCTCAATCAGAAAGGATGAATTTGCGTGAAAGTAAAAGCGGAAACAATGTCAAGAGCAGATTGGGAAGAATAAGAGAGTCCGAGATGAAAATTACTATTAATGGAGAAAACAGGAGAGGAAGTACAATCTTCTTATATATGGTGTTCAGGAAAACCCAGAAGAGAAAGCATATGATGTTGTTAGAAATTTCTTGGCAACTGATTCAGGGCTTGAAGATGAGATTGTAAATAATATCTTTCTTTTGCAATGCACATAGGATACTATACAGAGATTCAAATATAAAGACACTCAGAAAAATCATTCTAAAATATTCCAATATATTACAATCAAATCTGACAAGAAAGAAAATTGTATGTTGATTTGGGAACAGTGGAAACCGTTATTCCACAAATAACCAAGAAAAATGTGTTACGATTCAAATGAACGTTTTATAGCATGATGTACATTATACTGTATAATTGTTTGTAATATATGATGTCACTCCATGCCTGATCAATTGATATGATTTGAAAACTTTCTCTCTCCCCGAGCCAAGTGGAATATAGGGGAGATGAAAATCACCGGTAATCTATTTATGATCAACAAAAATAAAACAAAATTATAAAAAGAAAATGACTGATAAAGGGTTGATGAAAAAAAATCACTTACATTACAAAAATATTCATTGAATAGCATAGCCTTTTTGGCATTAGTTAAAGCAAAATCATGGTTACTTTGTTGTTCCCGTTCGGTAGTGGTCGGATGATGGGTGATGTAGAATTATATTTAATTAAGTATCTCGCAGGTTTTCCAAAATTGCTTTACATAATTTGTTTTAAATTTGAAATTCTCTAAATTATTATTTTTTTAAAAAAAAGGTATTTTTTTAGCATGTCTTTTCAGATTAATAACTCGATTTCTACATTGTTTATATCTGAGGGAACTGATTGGCTTCTTTTCTTATGTCGGTCTCGTTTCCTAGTCATTTTCCGTATGACATTACCGTACCATGGCTGATAAGAACGTATGCTAACATTTTTAGGTAGAATGCATTCGTCAGCATAATTTATTATCGTATTAGTGAATAATATAGCTACTTAAAATCACCAAAGATCTCAACCAATCAACATTCCTAATTAAAATGAACAATCTCAAAAAATCATCCAGAGATTTAGCCAGCTTTGTCTTGCTTAAGATGATTTGATATGGTATTCAAGTCGAATAAATACATACGTAATCTTGTGGCTACTGGTCTCTTCGTCAACGCCCATTACCCGAGATTCAACCACTTTAATCTTATCAGTCACTATAACAGGATCGGTAAGCATTGAGAAAGTACTGGTAAGTCTGGTTTGCTCTTGAATCATTTTCTACATTATTGAGTTGTATTATGACATTTAAATTATGAAAGCCTCTATTCAACAGGTTTTTATTTTAAGTCACCAATAATAATTTTCCCTTTTTGGGGGTGGTGGGCGGGAGTATTCAGAACATTTTGTACAGATACATTAAAATCGGTCCATAAAGTGGGTGATTCTGGGGATCTGTAAACATTTCCACTTAGACTATTAGGCTTAAGACGCACTTTTCATGTACCCAAATGATTTCCAATCTCGGATGCTTTTAATTCAAGGCACTCTGTTGCTGCCAAATCAGCACAAGCATAAATTAGTATACCCCCCCTTCTCTCTCTCTCTCTCTCTCTCTCTCTCTCTCTCTCTCTCTCTCTCTCTCTCTCTCTCTCTCTCTCTCTCTCTCTCTCTCTCTCTCTCTCGCCTGAGTCATTTTTTTGTTGGGATATTGGGAAATGTTTGTTTGTTTTGTTGTTGGGTTTAACAACACTTTTAACAAACTATTGGTTGGATCATGCCTAGAAAATGGGAACAAAGTTCCTTTCCCATGGACACACCGAGGCAGCCGACCCAGGCTAGTCTGGGTGGGTATCGAACCCGCGACCCTTTGGTCACATATCGGACACTCTGCCAGCTGAGCTAGCGGGAAATGAAAGCCATCAAATATCAAACTTTGCATATCAAAGGTGAGAGTAAGATATGTTTCAGTGCAACACAAAAATATCAAAGTTTAATAAATCTGTTTAAATATATCCTTTTTTGTATCGAATGCTTCCGAGATTACAATCATCTATCCCATACCTATTTTTCATAGAAAAGGACTAAGTTTCCTGATAAACGTCTTTGAAGATAAGAGCATGTTCTACAATATTCGAAACAGAAAGATACAACCCAGTTCGATATAAATTCATAATTTGGTAAAATTATATCTTCTTTTACCAGATTATGTAAGAAAGAGAGAGAGAGAGAGAGAGAGAGAGAGAGAGAGAGAGAGAGATAGAGGGGGGGGCAGAGATCAGGCTCCTAACGCTTTTGCTTATTAATACCGAACAAAATTTGAAATTTACATTATATACCAACATTTTGTTTTTCATTTATTTTACAGACACTAATAACATCATCATATTACTTATACTACAAGTTACTCACTCGATGTCTTTTTTTGAAAACAAACTTATCAGGCTGACAACACCTGCGTGTTTCTTCGCAAATTGGGGAAATTTCAGTGGTTTTTGTGGACTTGAGTCAGAAATGGCTTTTTGATGATCTTCTCATCAAATGCGCAAATCTTCGACCCAAATTGTATCCCGCTTAACCTTTTTTTTTATTTTTATTTTTATGTGCACCATTAACTTTGACATGTTGCCATAGATGTGTATCATATGTGGAAAAGAATTTTACGTATGTAAAACAGTTAGACTTTATTTAACATATGTGAGAAAAAGAATTGTACATATCTAAAATATATTTCACGTATGCTAAAAAGAATTTTACACATGTTAAAAATAATGACACATACGTAAAAGAGGACTATTTCACACATGTAAAGTTCTTGTTCACATACAATAATTATTTTCACGTATTTAATCTTTTTAACGATTGCGAAATAAATTACTGATTTCACATATTTAAAAAAGAATAACATGTGCGAAAAATAATTTTACCTAGTTGAAAAAGTGCAACAATCTTTTCTCACATTTGCAATAAAAGATTGTTTTACTTAGATAAAATAGTTTCCTTCACGTATGTGAAATAATATAAATATTTTTCCACATGTATGAATGTTTTACATATGTGAAATAGTTTTACTATTTACCTGTGTTAAAAAGAATTTTACATATGTAAATATTTTTCAAATATGAAACAAATGATTTCGCGTATGGAAAAAAGAATTTCAATGATGTGAAAAAGAGTTTACATACCTGGAAAAGAATGTCACTTATATATTTATATATAAAATAGTTTTTATACATGCAAAATAGTATGTGAAGAAAGTATAAATACTACAATGGCTTGCCATATTATTATTAAAGAACCCATTCATTTCAGAACAGACAGTAGTAGTAGTGGTATCAATAGCAGAAATATGTATTTAGAATTAGTATTAGTATTCATTTTTTTAGAGTTCCATTTCGACCAAGGTGAATTGAAAAAGTCAAAAAGTCTTAACAACCTCCTCCCACCCCGACCCTACATCCCCAGTACAATTTTAGGTATATATATATTGTTATGTATGATGTTTATATAATAGAAATATTTTAGGAAATTATAAATGTTTCTTGACTTTAATATTTGCTTAAACTTTAGTGTTAAGTATAATGTTGACATGTTTAGCTATTGTCCTTGAATTAGGTTGCTTACTTAATATATGAGTTCAAGGACGGTTTTGATAAACAAGTTGTTTATTGCATTTGAGGTCAGAGTTGATTTTGTTTACAGATAAAACCCGAATATCCTTAGAGTTACGTGTCAAAAGTCACATACACCAGATAATATTCTAGAACATTCTGTCATGTGACTTATCTTATTTTTATGCAGCATTAGGTAAACACGATTCCATTCCAATTTTAAATCTTATGTTGAAAACATCCTTGTTTTTATGATAAGTCTGTGGAATCATCAGATTATTTGGAATCATACTTGTGCTGTAATCCAGTAACCTTGTAGTACTGTAATCTCGTAATGCTGTATTGCTGTACACATAATTAGAAAGGAATTATTTATTGAAACATTCATTGGAGTTACCTAAAGTGCTTACATCAACCTTTGGATTTAAACATATGACTTTTGGATACTTGTGGACATTCTTAAAGATGATCTGGATTACATTATTGGGGTACATCAGGACACTCCAGACTACCCATTCATTCGCAACATTCATTCACTCGAAACATTCAATCATTCAGAACATTCTATATTTAGGATTTGTGATTAGGACACTTAGGATCATTGGAAAGTATTTGAATTTTAATTCACGTTACTGTAAGTGTCGTTGGAATTTCTACTTTTATTGTCTAGAAAGAAATTGCTTGTTGATTTTTACTAACATTGTTGGTTTCTGTTACATTATTTTAAGACCATATAGTCGTAGCAATATATATATATATATATATATATATATATATATATATATATATATATATATATATATATATACATAATATCCTTTATTATCCAGGGTGACATTATTAGCCCTGCAGTTAAAACAAATTTACAGTAACTAGGTTAATATCTACTGCATAAAAGAAACAAAGGTTAATATACTGTTATCACAAAGGTGTATCACAGCTACCATTTACAAATCTTATGTGGTCATATAAAAGGACTGCTTATTAAAATATCTACAGGGGTATATGAAATACATGAAATTGGTGTTATCACAGACTGGAGACACTAAAATACAACAAATCTCTACAATTCTATTTTGGACTAAAAATAGTGTTTTAGGTGTGTGTTTAAAGGCATTTATACAAGATTTAATATCATTACGTAAGATATTCAATATTAAAACAACATTGTACGTAAAACTTCTTTTCAACATTTAAGTCTTGTATTTTGTGGTACGTAATTGATTTTTAGTAGAAATTCTGAGACTGTTGTAAAATTATTCAGATAATTTGGTGTATGACTACTTTGAACTTTGTACATGTGGACTGTTTCGTTGTATTTTACTCTGTCTTTAAAAGGTAACCATTTGAGTTTTTCAAAAATAAAGTTTTAGTATCACTATCTTACTGGTAGGTGGAAAAACACTGCCGTTAGCTGTCAAATATGCGGTCTTCAACAATGTGGAAGCTACAGACAAAAATGGGATTACAGATTACCTAGTGGTATCAGCAGTTCATGCGCGCTTTCGGTTTTTAAACGTTCTCGTAGCAGTAATGTATCAAACCCCACAATACGCTACACTTCCATTACTAATTTTGCTAGTGGTCATGATTTTCTGGATTAAGCCATGTACTATTAGACATTTAGTTATCCTGGTCTAATCTGTAGACTTCAATATTCCTCCTGATGGACACATAGCCGACTATGGATGCAGTAAGTCCTCGATGTGGGCCGATTTCAGGACTACATCAGCTATCATAAATGGGCTTCCTGTCTTTTAGAGATGAAAGTTCTCTAATGCTGGTGTATAAGGTACCTGATCCTCGACAGTAAATAACCAGAGGAAGTTATGACCATACTGCTAGTCGTACTTGTTGCTTGAAGATTCGCACAAGTTTTTCCATCTCCAGTTTCTATGAGTCAGTGGAATCGTCCATCCCACATTCACCCACTGCTACCATACGCCTGGCCTCCACTAAATTATTCAACTGATAACAATTTTTCCTCCTGTTTAGTATGAAAGCTTGGTATTGTGGTGTGTAAACCAAATGTGAAATACAGCTTGTCACATCTTTAATCTCCTCCTGTCTTGTGGTCATCCTTACAGCCAGAAAAATTTGATTCTGATAGACGTTGACATCTGACAACCTAACATAATGTCAGATAAATCAGTCAAACCGATCCTCTGCCAACTTTTGTCAAGACGGAATTACGGGATAATCACTTCTGCCCTCCTTTACTTGTCTTCTTTATAAAGATGTGAGCATCCTTTGTATTGTCCTGTATTTTCCCACATTCCGCTGGTGAGTCTAACTCCCTAACTCAATCTGACCCTCAGGGCCTAGCTTGACTAAGATGTTCATTACATTTCTCCAAAAAAGTAAATACTCTGATGTATCGGTATCTAGAATGAACACATCATCCGCATTTGGAAAGCTCATCACATCCCGACTAACCAAAACTGATTTAGGTTGTTCATACCACCTGTTTAATGTGTGTATACAGTTTAATTTAAATAACCTTTACGACTTATTTTTTATTAAAATGTGATTAGCGACATAAGCAGTATTAATCTGCTAGATCCAATATGCTCATTTAAAGGTTTCCACTAAACGCTTCTACACAATATTAAATGTGACCTAATTCAGTTTCGTATTGTGCCGTCCTTCTACATAGCACAAATACCCTCTCTGATGATGATGATGATTGTCGTGGACAAACAACAGTCGCAGACTTCAGACACACCATAATCTGAAAAGACTATAACAATGTAAACCAGCTTCAAAAACCGAATCGATTGGTAAAACTTAGTCTATGCGCAAACTGAAACGGTTCAAACGTTATCAGTTAACAATTAGGGAACCTGCTAAAACTATGGGAAATGCTGTTTTAACTTTAAAGAAATATAAGTCAGAATGAATTTGAATGAGTGTCTATCGATAACTTTCACGAGTCATTGCATGGTAGATACGAATGGTAGACGCGAAAAGCGGTTTGCATTGATATTAAAGGAAGGGTCAGAAATGGCTGCTGTAATTCTGAGTGTCCTTAAACTTCTAACACCAACATTGTATCTTTTGCTTACCGGTTGGTGCCAAAACATGGGTGCTGGCTATCAAAATATACCCGCGACAATGATAGTGTTAACATTGCCACGAAGCACTAATTAAAGGAAGTCTACAAGAATATATATATATATATATATATATATATATATATATATATATATATATATATATATATATATAATAATAATAATAATAATACACACGCTATATAATCAAATCTAACGGGTTTCTAACTCAATTAAGAGAGATAGAATGTATGTATGTAAGTATGTATGTATGTATGTATGTATGTATGTATGTATGTATGTATGTATGTATGTATGTATATATGTATGTATGTATGTATGTATGTATGTTTGTATGTATGTATGTAGTAGGGTTTAACGGCATGTAAGAACATGACGATTGCAATTTAAGTTCTAAAAATGTAAATATAAAGTATTAAATAAAAATAGGAAGATAACCTCTTCGAAAGAAACGTAAATATGACGTATTACAAGATAAAAAGACAAAAGCTAATGATGTTAAAATTATGTAATAAGTATATCAAACAAAAATGAAGGTAAAATAAAAAATATGAACTCCTTTACATAAAGTTCAATATTCGTTTGATATAAACCGCTTTCGTTAAACAAAGTCCAAGATTTTCTCTGGTGGAACATCGTTATAAAGCGTCTTAATTGAATTGAATTTTTTTTTAAAGAAAACTTCTGTCTTCACATTGAAACTAAATGTGTTCCACTGCCAGTTGACACTGGCGGTCTATGCATTCTGGTCGAGTTTCAATATCTATCCATGAGTCGGGTATGCGTGTCATATACGCGAAAGGCAAAATATCACCTCATCTCTGCTTGCGGTGTTTTCATTTCATATAGTTTCCGAAGTATATATAACATAACGACTTATATCATATTTGAAGTCAGAAGTGCAATCTACCATTCAGAAACTGTTAACCGTGGGGCAGTTTACTGCTCAATCTCCCTTTCCATTACCCTTAATACCAATGTAACTAGGCGACCTACAGTGCAGGATACTTTTTCCAGATTGTATGAGTAAATCGTGTTCCTGTAAGATTTGTGATATTTACGGGAATTCAAATTTAAGGTTTTGCAATATTTTCCGTGTTGAAATCGAATCCTAAAAAATAATGAAATTTCTTTTGGACAGTCTTCAATATAGTTCAAAGATCTGAGTATGATTTTAATTCATGCGATAAAAATGGCTGGAGATGAGGGCATTTGGGTGTTTTAACGGAAGCGTCTATATACCGTGACTTATGACAACGATATGAGGCTCTGATGTCATTGTATTTACTCTGAAAACGAAAGGATTTCTTGAATACTTTTGAATTTTAGTGGGCGGGTGGTGGGGTAGGGTGATAACCTATGTCGTGATTTTGGATAATTTAACTTCTGCTGTATTTGCAAGAATGATCTTTGCTGCTTCTATTTGAGGAAGAATTCCTATGCCAATAGGTGTATTTAAATTTGGTTTCATAATGTACAATGTCTGGTATTTGGTCCAAAAGACAACATCATATTCGGGATAAGATTTATTATATGATAGTTTGGTAGTATATTAAAGAGCCGATTTCGTTTGTCTGAGATAAAGTTATGGCTCATGAGGTTTTCTGTAGACAAAATTTGTAGTCCCTCATTGTGTATCTGATCAAGGACTTGCAGGTAAGATTTAGAAGCTGATCCGTACACAATAAAACCAAAGTCAATTTTAGATCTTACTAAAGTCTAGTGTAACTGTAAACATAGTAAGACCTCCAGTTTTTCTCTCCAACATGTTTGCCACGATTCGTTTTAAATCTAGGTCAGTTTGACATTTGTCCCTGAAGTGTTTAATATGCGGAAGGAAAGTTAGTTTACTGTCAGAAATAAGCCTTAAAAGTTTGGTCTCCTCAACAACAGGGATAATATAACCGTCGAGATAAGGGTTGGGTCATAATGAAGTATATGTTGTCGGCAGAAGTGCATACAAACAGTTTAAAATTTAAACAATTTGAACTCGTTGTCTTCCGTCCATGTCTGAACTCTAATTAAGCATATCTGAAGTTGATATTCAATAGTATGCATACTCTTTGATCTATAGCAGATAAAAATTGACATATAATAAGCAGTGAATTCCTGGATTACGGCATTTCAGTATGTTGTTAATGTTCGTGTCAAAAAGGGTAACTGACAATATATTGTCCAGACTTGCACTCATATCCTGAGGATATCTTACAGAAAGTGTGGTACTTACCTTAAATCCTACACTTCTATCTTTATAAAATAAATTGACATAACTATAAGTAGGTGACCAAGTAGACCTGGGTTGAATAGGTCATTCGTTATGCAATACTTCCGTGTGGTTTTATAAGCTTTCTCCAAATAAAAAAGAAAAGTAGTGGATGCTACTTCTTTAAGAAAGCTTTTCAATAAATGCTTCCAGTATGGCAAGACTTTCAATCCTGTGTCTCTGGCACTTGAATCTGCATTGACGTTCTGATAGTAGTTTGTTGGACTCAAGATACCAGAGGAATTTGTCATTTATCATTCCTTCCATGGTTTTCCAAATACATCTTGTTAGTGATATGGGACGATAGCTGGAAGGATGGGTATGATTCTTTCCAGATTTAGGCACTGGTATCACTGTTGCTTCTCGCCATGATGGCAGGAAGTTGCCAGTATCCCAAATTATACCTAATATGTTTAGGATTTTATTGAAAACTGTATGATGTAAATGTTACAGAAGTTGATGGTGGATATACTCTGATTCTTCTGAAGTGTTATGGACTTGATCAAAGAGAGTCTTGTAGTCCTCTAAGAGTGAAAAGTGTTTTTCTAGAATGTTTGTTCAATATATTTTAGATTTCTAGTAAGGTTGTGACTATTTCGTTAGATTATTTAAGTACTAGATACAGGTGCTTTTATTTTTGCCAATTATTTTTCATACCATATTCCTAACTGGTTTGAATAGAGAAGCAAGAGTTCAAACGAGAGAGATACAGAGAGAGAGATAGAGAGAGTATCAATACACAATACATCACATTGTTTTGTACATAATTTCTATGAAAGCAAACTAAATAAGAAGAAAAAAATAAACTTTGGCACTATTGGATAGGGGTGAATTATGTCTCTCTTTCTGCAGAAAATAGTTAAAATGTTACGTTAAACTCCGACAATCTGAATCGTATAACCGCAACTTAACCTGGTGCAAAATATATTATATAGAAAGCAAATATAAAATGATTTAAACTGGTGGAGAATATTGTACGTATATAATTCAAGATAAATCATAATACATTGCTTAAATTTAGAACTGGAACTCGTCTGAATGTACATACAGCTTCACTCCGCTGTTTTTATCTTTTTATAAATTTTCAGCAAACTAACACGTGCGTGATCTTTTTCCGGCTGAAACGATGTATGGGTTGATACTCCGTAAAAGCAATGTTAGTGGAATGATTGACGTTCTGTTCACGGTTGCTTGTTTGGAATTAACAGGAATAACACCTGCACGGAAAGAAAAAGAAAGTCAACGAGTCTTCCATATTTGATGAGTGTTTCGTCGGAAGTTAGCACTTATTTTGCCATGCCTTATGGCGTCTTAACAATGTGGAAGCTACACTCAGCAATGGCGGATTCCAGACTACATAGTTGTAGAGGCATTCCCTGTATGAACGGCCTCAAAACCCACAATACACTACAGTTATATTGAACTGAACACCATTTCAACTCTAAAGTTTGACAAGACTTGTTACAATTTCCAGACAGGACGTAATTAACAGCCCTGCATTTAAAAAATTACTCGAACTGACTGCGCGCACAAGCTCAAATATTTCTTGTTAAAAAATTATCTGTTGATAATGTCTTATGAAATAAATGTCCCTATTTAATAACATGCTATTACTGAGTAATTCGCAACTTTCAGTTCTATTTTATAACAATTTATTTATTCCTTTACATATCATCAGAGGACATGAGCAGTACCAGACATATTTGCTGTAGGGAATATCACTAAACTGTATTAAAAGGCGTAAGTGGAAGACAGTTTATTAAAAGAATGCAGATGGACAAAACGGTGCTTCATTTGATTGAGTATACCTAAAAACTGACTCAGTACATAAAGATATTATGTCTCTTTGTATTCAGACATAACCATTATTGTTAGCGACAACTTCTGCGTTTGTTGTGGTAAAAAGAGGAAGACGAGTGAATCACGTTTTATTTTTACTTTCTGCTGAATCGTTGTAAACGCCTAATTATAAAAGTGTATGATTAGATTTTCTTCAATCGGATGATTAGATCATGGAGCAAAGTTTCTGGTTGGCGCTTGATGGGCACATGGACTATATATGGATTGTTTGTGTCGAAATCGTCATTTACCTCCTTCTCAAATACCTTTGATTTTATATATTTTACCATGAAGATTCTAAAGAAGTTGAATCGGGTGTTAGGCGTTATGGCACTCTTTAAGGTAGGACAATTCAGTTTGTTTTGGTGGGTATATTGGATGTGAAAATCTTGGAAACGTTACATTTTTTAGTCGTAAATGTACGCATGATATCGATTCCAAATCAAAACGTTTAAGAGTAAAATGTAAACGACTTTTCCCCATTTGTATGTGCTTTCATGTTTTCATATACAAATTTGCTGAAAGACAATCATACTAACCACATTGTTGTGTCAAGGAACTATTTTTATGTAAAAAAAAGTTTGTTCAAATCATAATAACCAATATTGTCCATCTCTCTCTCTCTCTCTCTCTCTCTCTCTCTCTCTCTCTCTGATATTTGTGCAATTGAGCGTCTGTGCATATCAGTAAGGGAAAACAGAGTAAGCAAAATAGTGAGGGTAAAGGTATGATAGTGTTAAGTGTTAAAAACAAGAGAAGAATTGGAAACAACAGCAGAAAGAAAAAATCGGGCACACAATGACAAAATGCGCAAACTGCTGCCTTAAAGGAATAAAAGGGCAATATTTCGTTGGAGTCTGTTCCACTGTACGACGACCAGAAGAAAAAAAGAATATTTATAATAACTGACTATAGCCTGAATCTGCGCAAATGAGGGAGGGTAGTTCTCTCGGGTCATTCTAGATCCGTTGACTTATATATCGTTGTATGGAAATATACACAGGTTTATATACAAATATGTAGAACATGACCAATCTAGCATCTGAATGTCTGTCTTGAAGGGATCACAGACCTAATTTATTTTGCATGTATGTTACATTTGCGGTTATATTTAACCCATCGAGCTGCTGCATGAATTTTTAAAAAATGACGATTGAGTTTGTGTATGTGATCTTAAAGGAGGGGCGTATTTAAGCTGTGTTATAACTGGGGATTTATAAGCAGTTTAACGTACGACTTCATGCTGATTCTGACGTTTCTTCAGAGAATACCAAGAGTTTAAGTGGCACTATTTGTTATTCTCCAGATATAGTAGTTCCAGTTCAAGTCGTGGCTGATATCTACACCAAGATATTAAGAATGATTGACAGCTGCTAATTTCTCACCATATAAAATATGTATGTGCAGAAGTGGGTTTCTTGTTCTAGAGATAAGTAAGACTTGTCAGTTACCAGAGTTCAAATCCATTTCCAACAATTTCCTCCCATTTTGTCAAGAGTAGCCAGGTCTTTTTCAAGATTTGCACAGTCTGAGTTATTACCAATGGTGAGGTATGGGGCATCTGCAAATAATCTTTCTTTCGGATTATTGTTTTCAGGTAAGTCACTGATTTGTACTTGAAAAAGAATGGGTCCCCAAACAAAGTCTTAGGGTATTTCTGATAAAACTGGTATCTCAAATGAGGATTCACCGTCAAGTCTTTACGCACTGCTTGCGTCCTATCAGGAACGTTTTAACATAATTTAGTGTCTTAGTTCTTTAAACCATTTTCATACAGTTTAAAAATGAGCTTTAGATAACTCATTTGATGAAAATCTTTGACAACTCCAGCAATATAATGTTAGTCTTATGGCCCTATAAGGCATTTCTAGCCAATTATTAAACTAGTTCTATCGACTGAGTTTCACGTGACTATTTCTCACCGATTCCAAGTTGTGTGCCACAAAGTATGTTGTGTTTGTTGTGAAGTGCTTTATTTAGTTTCATGTTACTATATATTTCAATAAATATATGTAAGTGAAAGTGTTATATAGTTTCCTGCATTGTTTTTTCCCTTTCATTGAACAAAGGAAATACATTAAATTGGTACCAATCAGTAGAAATTTGACCTGAATTTAAGGTTTGATTTTTGTTTAATTGATAATCCGAAGAATATATGCTATTTTTTCTGTGTCACTGAAGTACTATAGAAGTTACTGAATGAAGATCAATTGCTTCTTGCGGGTTCAAGATTTACTAACAGTTAGTAGTATGCCTTTGACAGAGATCTATACCTAGCATTTTTGAACACTAACATTTGTATTGTCTGCTATCTGAGTATCCTTCAGAAGATATGAAATATAATCATAAACTGACTTTTGACATCGCTGGCTCAACGTCAAAGGTGTGATCAGGGTAAAAACCGACTCAAATGCGTTGTTAACAATTTCTGCCTTTTCTGAATTTCTGGTCTGTTGTATTTCACTTTGTGGCTTTTCTTCATGGACCGACACGATGAGAGTCCTTGCTAGAAATGTTAAAAAAAGAAAATACAGTTTCTTCATTAAAAATTTCCATTTGTTTTGCTTTACCGGATATGGAGAACTGTTAAATGTTGTTTAAAATTACACATACGAATTATTACATTCACAAGACAATGTAAGCATTTGTCTCTGACCAATGTTGATGAATTGTCAATAATTAAGGTATAAATTCATATTTCAATGTTTTGGAAGAGCAGAGAAAAAACTATTTACAAAACAAAGTATTGAGTTAAAAGATAGGCACTAGCATTACATTTTTTAGTGATATTTTCCCATTATCAGCTGATATATACATGTAGTCTTACTTTGAGTTTAGTTTTAAAAGTTTTTATTGCCATAAAAGTAATATATTTGCAAAATGATAGAAAAGCATGTTCGCAAAAAGTTTACATTCTATTACAAAATACAAAATCATATAGCGAGTAAAAAATAATGAATAACACGAATGGAAGAATAAATATAGAATAGACAGGAAAGGGAAACTAAAATATGTTATATAAACCAGCTCAATAGATGGTAGTGGGAAAGGAAAGGAAAATAAATTGGTAGCGTTTGCCCTATGTTAATTTGTGCAAATTGCAGTCCATATAATTGGTATTGTCAACACATAAAGTATCTTGCAGTATAAAACAAGTCTATATTGTTACTACCAGTCACATCCGATAAACGTATAATTGTGCAATATTTAGAATCTATAGCCTATAATTAATTGATCATCGATGAAATCATTTAAAATAATTGAATAATAGATAAAACACAAATAATATTGTTCGGGGATGCATCGTCATGAACTTCGTTATCATCATTATCATCATCATCATCTTTCTTGTCGTATTGTAATATGTAACATGCATAACATAAATATGTTGTTCATGAGAAAACGATACACATGATAGTTACATTATACTCATATTTGTAATTTCTAATAATTATATATATATATGCTACAAAAACTAATATGTATATCAATTAAGTTAAACATAACATTTTACATTTTATATATACATACATTCATACATAATTGTATATAGACGAAAGCATAACTAATTATTCATCAGAATGTTCATACTTTCTGATATAATTTTCAACTTCAGCAAGTATGGATCTATTTTCTGCATGCGAAAGATATCCCCCCCCCCCACGAAACAAAAGCGTATGTAAGTCAATTAAAGTAACCCCTGACCGTTTTGCCATAAATAGCTTGATGATGACGATACAGAATACATTCAAACATAAAATGAAAGTCATTAAGACATTGAATAGATTCAGCTTTATCTACTAGATATACCACGCCTCTTTAATTTAATATTAAAATCTGAGTTGAGAGAACATAGATTGCAAATTTCCTATGTTGTTTGCTGGCTATTGAACACCATGTTGTCAGCATCGTTCAATGTAACTTACATTTAATTTCTCAGATATTAACCAATTTGTTTTCAGATTCTGATGTGATCTTGCAGATTTGTTATATTGCCTGGATATTCATCTCAGTGACCATGATTTCATCGATGAAGTATCTACCACTTGACCGAAACTGGACAATGGAGGAAATCAATGACGAACATTTCAAAGTCGTCATTCCAGCTGTGGTATTTTCTGTGGTTGCCATGACAATTGGAATAATGGGCAACTGTTTGGTACTGTACATATTTAAATTCAAGTACAAACCATCCAATCGTCGTTATTTCATCCTATGTCTCGCTGCCTGTGACTTAATTTTTGGCTTGTTTGGAATACCTTTCATGATTGTAGAAATGAGACTGAGATATGTCTTCGACGTTGCCGCCTGTAAAGTACACAAATTTATAAATTATTCGTTTGGACTCAGCTCAGGCTCTATCGTATTGACAATCGCCATAGAAAGATATCTGAAAATATGCAAGCCGAACGGTACACAGATAACCATCAACATGGCCAGGAATTTGAGTTACGTTTCAATTCTCTGTAGTATCGTTATAGCACTCCCTTCCGCTGTATTGTATGGACAAAGTTCTATTCAGATGGAGATACAAAACTTAACGGCCACCGAGTGCTTTTACCAAGACATATATAAGGGCACGGTCTTCCCTTTGATATATCAAGCATTTCTCGCATTATGCTTTATAGGGGCAGTGGTTATTGTTTGCGTCTGTTACACTCAAATAGTTTGTAGAATCAGAACTCAGAATGCCAGGCAGAAGATTATGTTTCAATGTGCTAGCACCAATAAGTCTTTGGACTCATTAGAAGATATATCTAATCAACTCACTATGACAGAGTCATATATTTCTAACAGGACACCTATTAAACTTAAATCAACCGTAAAGGCACATCGGCTCGGTAAAATGCTGTTCATTGTTACGACAATTTTCATTTGCAGTTACATCCCACACTTTGGTCTCACTTTGGCTGTTAATGCCGATAACAATTTCGGACGCAGCTTGAGACCAACGGAGAAAGCAGTTGTTGAGGTATTCAGGAGATTTTTCCTGATCAATAACTTTGCAAATCCGATCGTCTATGGATTCATGGACAGGAAGTTTCGTGAGGAATGTCAAAGTGTATTTTACAGAATGATACGAAGAAGCTAAATGTGTATATTCCATACTGAATCGTTTATAATTTTATTAATACCCATGAAGCCCAATTCTAGTATTCTTGAGACAGATTATCAAAGTCATGAATGGTGCATCGACATTCATTTCTGGCACATTGTGTACTTTGTTTTGATTTGGAGCGTAACTACCATCATGGGATACACCTGCACTGTACTAACATTTGTTCATATTAAGGTTACTTTGGATCGAAAAGATGAATAAACTCTAACAAATGCAGTAGAAAATAAGAAAAAAAACAAAATATGCCATTATTCTCGTCCGAAATGAAAACGTGTCATTATATACTGACAAATGGTTTCAATGTAACAAGCTTTTTAAAACAGAGGTAACCAAATCAAATAAAAAGTGGCAAACATTTACAGGACAAAGAATAGGTACTTTTTGTGGTCATTTTGTGTTCAGAGGCAAATGGCTGGTCATCTCGGATTGTATGTGACAGAATAAGAATGAATGAAGAAAGAGAGGGAAAGACTGGCCTGACAAGCTCAAGGTGGAGATATTCTGTTCAGTAAAACGAGAAACAGGCCGTGGTTTCTTCTGTCCTTCTTTCTTTCCCTTAAAAATTGGAATAAGTAGAAATACAGTTCAGAACAAGATCTCAACAGCTGCTTCTATAACGTGCATTAGTCGTTAGAATTGAATCTATTTTATTTCAATTGCAAAGTGCGATCATTTCAAGCGTGCATTTAGTTGTAACAATCATAAACATTGATATGTTACTTAGAACAGACACAGTGCCTTTCGTTGAATTACTTTTTTTGTTCTTAAAGAACATGTGTAAGACATGCTATTTCGTCTAGTTTAATTTAGATGAAATAAATCACCGCACAATGACGAACGGTTTGACTTTAGTATTTGATCCCACCCCACCCCACCCCCATAATCTATCTTGTTTGCCGAGTCAACCTACGTGACACACAAAATGAATATAGTACCTTGAATCGGATATCCTTTCTCTCAAATCACAATGGCCTTAATTTCCTATGCCCTATACAGTGGCTTCCTCCTTAGTTGTAAAAAATCCATTTTTATATTTATTGTTTAACGATACAGATACAGATAAAGGAAGGAATGTTATGTTTCATGACACTTTCACTGCATTTATGAATCGAAGATATGCTATAAATAATATATTTTATCTTTTGTCAGATACAAGCATTGGTGAATGTGAGATATGGTTTGCATTATATTTTATCTTTGTCAGATACAAACATTTGTGAACGTGAGATATGGTTTGTATTATATTTTATTTTTTGTCAGATACTATCATTTGTGAATATGACATATGGTTTGCATTATATTTTATCTTTTGTCACATACAAGCATTTGCGAATGTGAGATATGGTTTGTATTATATTTTATCTTTTGTCAGATACTTGCATATAAATTGGAAAACTTTACGCAGTTGCTCACGGTTGAATTGCAAAACCGTGGGCAACTTTTCTCCTCCTGGATTGAGAAAAGTCCAAAATTTTCGTGAAGAAAAGAATAAAGATAATTGTGTCATATTTCACTGCTGTGTTTTTGTTCTCTGTCTGAAGAAGGAAAATAAATACTTTATTTCACTCAGGTCAAGAAATGACATATACAATAAATACACATACGTTTACAAATGTTATTTTGCCTCTGGTTAAATCGTCCAAAGAAAACAGAACAAGAAAGATGATGCAGTGCAGCCAATTCTTTAAGATATATTTACATCATTTACAACTTATTGTGTTTTCATACTTTGCCTCAATTTCGATATAACTGTCGGATAGAGGTACAGACATGAGTATGAGTCTTAGCTTTACAGCTTTCTATGTACAGTTTTCAAAACAAATGCTATAAAACGTAAAAAAGAAGGATACATTATAATATTATTATTAGACCCCTGGAGAAACGGTCACTTAATACTGTGAAAAACGCAATATTTTACTGCATTCCATGAGTTCTTCTATAGGAAAATTGCAGAAAGCGTGAGTAAATTTTATTTTTATCAGATGTGTAAAACCTTTGTACCAAACCAAGTGTTCATAATTACTGAGAAATACCCTGAAATGTCGAATCCTAAGTCATTTTCAAGACGTTAAAATTCATCTGCTTTTACGAATTATCAATCAGATTAAAGATTTTTATTTGTCTTCCTTGATAACCATAACTTTTATTTTGCACATTGTCTGTCTCCGAGAAAGTGCCTTTTATTCAAGAAATGAATGAATTTCATATTGAAGACCCAAGACTGTGTGTACAAAAATCGTTTATCGAAGATTAAAAACACATTGATACATAGTTTTGCTTGTTATGACTTCTAAATCTGGCAAAATGCGAGGATTGTATATCTGTAGCAGCGGCAAATATGATGCTATTTAACATTTATATGGAAAAGTCACCAGATTATAAATTCAGATTTTATGTTCACCTCTGGAATTTTAGACAAGACAATTTATAACTTTCCATACCAAAGGTTAATACTGAAAAATCCTACTTTTAATGATATTGCTTAGTTTTGATTTTGTTTGAAGCAAGTGGTCGTGTGTACTGAATTAATTACTGTTATTTGATCATCATTTGGAAAATACTAGTAACCTATTTTTTGGCACATTAGGAGAGCGAAAGGTTAGTGCCATTGAGGCCAACTTACCTAAATAAGTTGCGATGAAAACCTAATCAAAATTTAACGTGATATATCTCGCTTAAAATGCGACAAATTCAATTTAAAAAATCACAAACATATTTGCATTCTAAATTGTTTAGAAAGAAGGTTCACTGAACCTAAGTAATTTCTGTTACCTAAAGAAATGTAACCACATCTTGGAGAGAGTCATTAGCACATGATGGAGTTCAGGAATTATAAACAAGGCACCTCAAAATAGACACAACTCCTCCCTTTTCTTTAAATACAACAAATTAGATCTTCCCCAAGCCGTTCTTGCAACATTGTTTCTGTAGCATTGGGGTAAGTAGCAGACGTGTGTAGCTATTTCCGGCGTTTAGCAGTAGTTGTTGTTCTCTTTGTAGTAGTGATCGTTTGAACCGGTGTAGAAGTGGCCGGATCTAATCAAAACAGGCTAGGGACTTTCGATAATGATGGATAAAAGACCTCACGGAATTTTTGTAGGAAAGCCAAGAGTGTTCCGATTGGGTCGGAGTCTTTGTAGTAGTGGTTGGTATCGCTATAGTTGTGGTTCGAGCCGGTATAGCAATGGTCGTAGCCAGTATAGTGGTGATTGGAGCTGGTATATTAGAGGTTCCAGCCTTGTACAACATTTCTCCAAGTTTGCACCAAATTGTTAGACTGATATTGTTCAAATGAGGTCACTAGACAATTGTTTCGAGTTCTACTTAAGAACTCTGACTCACTATTGTTTTTTGGGGGGGTTTTTTGCTGTTTTTTGTTGTTGTATTTTTGTTTTTTTGTTTCAACTTAAGAAATAAAACAAATTTACAAGCAGAGTGAAAAGGTTTACTTGAAGACCGTACTTCCAGTTTTAGCCCATATTGCGAAAACTCGACCTTAGCAAGTTAGTATTATATATAATCTCTTACAGGGAATTCAATAATAAAATACGTAATTCTCGTAATAATGACAAACTTGAGGGGAAGCAAAAGCGTTGCAATGACACTATTAAATAGCAAGACTTGTATGATTTTGTTTGTTAATCCCATTGCAAGTATTTGTACATCACTTGGTTAGGACATTCTAAAGTATTAATAGCAGCCAACGTGTAAGAAATGTAAAATCCTGACCCCGATTTCATATCATGACACACATATGGGGCAGAAAATCACGCCTAACATGTGATAAATATAAAATCATGAAAATAAAACTGAGAAGAGACAAGGTGGAAGGAGGGGAGGGAGGAGGTTGTTTGCTAAAATTACTCAGTGAGGTAAAAATCGAGAAGTTGAAATAACTGAATTGAAATTAAGGCTGACTAATGAACAGAGTAGATTGAAGACCAAAAAGTCACACTAACTATTATTAAAAAAATGGTTGACTTATCACTAATTAATTGAACAATCAAAATAAATTATTCCTACCCGAGCGCCCTCTGTACAGAATTATATTGCCTTGTATCATCCCCATTTATGAGGCCCATGACATATTATATATTATACAGATGTCGTAAATGTATTTATGCTGCGGTATAAATCAACTTATCACCACATGGCGTGCCTGTCATTACATAGGCAGTTTCCCCGCATGTGCCAGATGAGGTTGTTGTGATTTTCGCCCGACCACACTTATATCCGTTGGTTAAAATTGAGAAAAAAACATTACTTAATTATTTATATACAGAAAAATAGAAAAGATAGAAAAATAAAAACTTAAAAGAACACGACACGTCAAGTTTTTGGGTGACTGAATATGCAAGTGTAAATTGTTGAATCACAATACGGTAGCAAAACATATTCTGGGGTAATAGTGACATGGAGTTTTCATGCCTCCCAGTGACAGTCTAGGGTAACATTGACATGAAGTTTCCCTGTCTCAGAGTGTTATTCTGGGCATAATACTGACATGAAGTTTCCATGTCTCCACAGTGATATCGTGTGGGTAATAGTGACTGAAGTTTAATGCCAACACCGTAACATTCTGGCATAATAGTGGCATGAAGTTTCAATGATTGCGCAGTGTCATTCTGTGGTAATAGTGACATTAAGTTTCAATACCTCCGCAGTGACATTCTGCGGTAACAGTGGGATCAAGATTCCATGCCTCCAGGGTGACATTCCGGGGTAATAGTGGCATGAAGTTTTTCCGTGCCTCCGCAATCACATTTTTGGGTAATAGTGGCGTGAACTTTCAATACCTCCGCAGTGGCATTCTGCGGTAATAGTGAGATGAAGTTTCCATGTCTTCACGGTGGAATTCTCGGGTAATAGTGGGATAAAGTTACCATTCGTCCCCAATGACATTCTAGGGTAATAGTGAGATAAAGCTTCCATCTCTCCACAGTAATATTCTCGGGTAATAGTGAGATGAAGTTTCAATGCTTTCACAGTGGCATTCTGGGGCAACAGTGAGTTGAAGTTTCAATGCCTCCGGAGTGACATTCTGGGGTGATAGTGACATAATTTTTCAGTGCCTCCAGAATGACATTCTTGTGTTGAGGAAACATGGTCTGTGAGTAAATCATAGTTTAAGTTACTAAATTTGTTTATAAGACCGGCATGCATAACGGAATACTTCCGTTCACCAAAGAGGCAGGCTATGATTAGAGGTGATGTTTTATTTTAAGGTTTCTAAGTCATCAATTTGTTATATGTCATTGTTTTGCAAATTATTCAAAGATGATACCGCTGATAGAAAAAAAGAGATTTTTCGTGGTAATTTTGAAGCAACATAAAGGTGGAATAAAAACTCTAAAAGAAACTCTTAAACCGGATGATACATTTTGAAGACCTCTTTGTGGTAATAATTCTGTCATGTATTTCGGTACATGACTATGCACTACTTTTTTTTTTTTTTTTTTTGAAGACCATAAGTTTACGTTCAAGGTTTAAACTTCTCACTAAACCCTCTACTCTTCTTTCGCTTCATTGTGAATTATTTCCAATCCAATGGTTTCGATATTACTACACCCATCCTATACCATGTCAGTATATTATAATATTGGTCGTATAAACGATATATGCACATAATTTAAAAATCTCACAGGAACTATTGTTTTTAATTTTCTTTATACTCTAAGCATTTTATTGCATATACTCAACTGATTCTCATCGTGGCGATACCATTTCCCATCCGAGCTGATGGTTACATCAAGGTGTGTATGTTGATCACAAAAGCTGAGTTGTTTACCTTGAAAAACAGTAATTGGATAGATCTGTAAAAAAAAATCAGTTGGTAAATAGAACGACTTCGAGCTTATTAGAATTGAAAGTGACTTATCATTGTTTGGACTAACCAGAAAGTATTATCAAACTGGTATTTATATCTCTTTTAATGAGAATGGGGTTATCTTAACTTTGAGATATAAAGCTGTCATCTGCGAAAAGTATTGTTAAACAAGTAAGTTTCTCCGAAATATTATTGATATATATTAAGAAATGTAAAGGTTCTAAGACTGATCCTTGAGGTATTCCAGCTTTAAATTTTGTAAGGGAAGATTTGCGTGAATGAACTATACCATATTGTTTCCTACTAATAAATAATTTTCAAGTCATAGTGCAAAGTTTTGTATAATTCCATAAGAAAAACATTTGTATATCAAATCTCTATGCCAAAATATGTGAAATGTCTTAGATATTCCGTGAAAGCTATGCAAGTGAATTAAGGAGAATCGAGATATATATATTTTATTAAATATTTCAATTAAATGATACATAGTTACATGTCCAGTTCTGTAGCCTGACTTAAGTTTAATGAATAGTTCTTGTTCACGAAGATAATTATACATGTGTTTAAATACCGTACAATTCTTTCAAGTATTTTACCAACACAACTCAGCAAAACTACCGACCTATAATTACTAACGATTTTAGTATCACCTTTTTCTAAACGGGATTGGCAGGTGTCTCTTTTCAACTGGCCGGAAAACATTTTTGTGATATTGACAAATTAAATAAAATGCTTAATGAAAGAGAAATCAAATCGGTAACACTTATTAGCATCCTAAGGATAATTCCATCTGAACCGGAAGCTTTTATCAGTAAAAAAATGTATGAATTGAAGGACTTCGTTTTCGGTAATTACTGGAAGGATAAAGGTATTGTTTGTCCTTGAGGGCAAGTCAGGTATATCAATATTGGAATCATCTTAATCACTTACAGATAGTCTGTCTGTATAGCATAAACGCTGACATTAGTATATCTACTACCAGAAATACTTCCAAACCGTACACAATGGATGATTGAAAACAGGGTGTAGTGACACTAGAAGTCAAAACTTTTAGCGCCAAGTCCAAAGCAGGCACTGAAATCACCCTCAAGGTGTTGAGTCTGCGTGTGGATGAAAAAATCTCAAAAGGATTAAAAAGCATGTAGCAGAGCTTCCAAGATCTAAGTAAGTAGATACGAGCAGAGATTCAAGCCATTAAGGATGAAGTTACATCAGTGAACAAAGAGATGAAGGGAGAAAAAGAAAATATGGTTGGAATAGAAGGAGGGATGCAGGTAGTGAGAAAGAACATAAGTGAGGTAAAGGAGGGCTTAGATTCTCAATCAGAAAGGAGGCATTTGCGTGAAAGTGAAAAGCGGAAACAATGGCAAGAGCAGAATGGGAAGAATAAGAGACTCCGAGATGAAAAATTACTATTAATGAGAAAACAGGAGAGGAAGTACAATCTTCTTATATATGGTGTTCAGGACAACCCAGAAGAGAAAGCATATGATGTTGTTATAAATTTCTTGGCAACTGATTTTAACGCTTGAAGATGAAATTGTAAATAATATCTTTCTTTTGAAATGCACATTGGCTACGATACAGAGATTCAATATAAAGGCACCCAGAACAATCATTGTGAAATATTCCAATATATTGCAATCAAATCTGACATGAAAGAAAGTTTTACATTGATTTGGGATCAGTGGAAACCATTATTCCACAAATAACCAAGAAAAAAGTGTTATGATCCAAATTAGCGTTTAATAGCATGATGTACATTGTACTGTATAATGTTTTTGTAATATATGATGTCACTCCATGCCTGATCAACTGATATGATTTGAAAACTTTCTCTTTCTTTCTTTCTCTCTCTCTCTCTCTCTCTCTCTCTCTCTCTCTCTCTCTCTCTCTCTCTCTCTCTCTCTCAAATTGATTGGTATGTCCTAGTTTTTAATTTGAAAACCTATACTCCGAGCCAGGTGGAATATAAGGGAGATGAAAATCATAGGTAATCTATTTATGATCAATAAAAATAAAACAAAATTTTAAAAAAGAAAAAGATTTTATAAGGGTAGAAACAAATCACTTACATTACAAAAATATTCATTCAACAGCATAGCTTTTTCGGCATTAGTTAAAGAAGAGTCATGGTTACTTTGTTGTTCCATTTTCGGCAGTGGTCGGTTGATAGGTGATGACCTTTAATTAAGTATCTCACAGTTTTTACAAAATTGCCTCACATAATTTGTTCTAATTTTAAAATTCTCTAAATTATGATTTTTTTAGAAAAAAGTTTTTTAGCATGTCTTTTCAGATTATTAATTCGATTTCCACGTTGTTTATATCTAAGAGAACTAATTGGCTTCTTTTCTTATGTCGGTCTCGTTTCCTAGTTATTTTCCGTATGACTTAATTGTACTATGGCTGATAAGAACGTATGATTAATTTTTAGGTAGAATGCATTCGTGAGCAAAATTTATTATCGTATTAGTGAATAATATAGCTACTTCAAATCACCAAAGATCGCAACCAATCAACATTCCTTATTAAAGTAATCAATTTCACAAAATCAGCGAAGAGATGTAACCAGCTTTTTCTTGTTTAATATGATTTGATATGGTATTCAAGTTGAATAAATACACAGGTAAGATTATGGCTGCTGCTCTCTTCCTCAACGCTCATTACCTGAGATTTGAATACTTTCATTTTATCAGTCACTGCAACAGGATCGGTAAGCATTGAGAAAGTACTGGTAACTCTGGTTTGCTCTTGAATCAAATTTGTTAGATTATTGAGTTGTATTATGGCATTTAAATTATGAAAGCCTCTATTCAACAGGTTTTCATTTAAGTCACCAACAATTATTTTCCCTTATTTTTTAAATAGTTATTTTTTTTTTTTTTTTTTTTTTGGGGGGGGGGGGGGTGGAATATTCAGAGCATTTTCTACAGATACATTAAAATTGTTCCATAAAGTGGATGATTCTGATGGGGATCTGTATACATGCTTTTAATTCAAGGTACTCTGTTGCTGCCAAATCAGCACAAGCATAAATTAGTATACCCCCCTTCTCTCTCTCTCTCTCTCTCTCTCTCTCTCTCTCTCTCTCTCTCTCTCTCTCTCTCTCTCTCTCTCTCTCTCTCCTGAGTCATTTCGATGTTGGGATATTGGGAAAAGTTTGTTTTGTTGTTGGTTTTAACAACACTTTTAAGGAACTATTGGTTGTATCATGCCTAGAAAATGTGAGCTAAGTTCCTTGCCCATGGACATACCGATGCAGCCGATCCAGGCTTGTTTGGGCGGGTATCGAACCCGTGACCTTTTGATCACATATCGGACGCTCTGCCAGCTGAGCTAGCGGGAAATGAAAGTCATCATATATCAAACTTAGCATATCAAAGGTGAGACAAAGATGTGTTTCAGTGCAACGCAAAAATATCCAAATTTAATAAATCTGTTTCAATATATCCTTTTTGCATCGAATGGTTCTGAGATTACAATCATCCATCCCATACCTATTTTTCATAGTAAAGGACCAAGTGTGCTGATAAACATCTTTGTAGATAAGATCATGTTCTACAAGGACGCCAGCAGAGAGAAAATATTCAGGACAGAAAGATACAACCCAGTATGATCTAAATTCATAATTTGGTAAAATTCTATCTAGAGAGAGAGAGAGAAAGAGATATAGAGAGAGAGAGAGCAGGGTGAAAGATCATTCTCCTAACACTTTTGCTTCTAAATACCGAACACAATTTGAAATGTACATTATTGACCAACATTTTGTTTCATGTATTTTATAGAGACTAATGATATCTTCATATTACTTATACTACATGTCACTCACTCGATGTGTATTCTTCAAAACAAACTTATCAGGGTGACCACGCCTGCGTGTTTCTTTGCAAATTGAGTTAAATTTAGTGGTTTTTGTGGACTTTAGTCAGAAAGGGCTTTTTGATGATCTTCTCATCAAATGCACAAATCTTCGACCCAAATTATATCCCACTTAACGTTTTTTATGTGCACCACTAAATTTTGATATATCGCCATAGATGTGTATCATACGTGAAAAAAAATATTACGTATGTAAAACAGATAGACTTTATTTAACATATGTGAAAAAAGAATTTTACATATCTAAAATATATTTCACGTATGCGAATTTTTTTTTACAGATGTTAAAAATAGCGTCACATATGTAAAAGAGTACTATTTCACATATGTTAAGTTCTCGTTCACATATAATAATTATTTTCACATATTTACTCTTTTTAACGATTGCGAAATAAATTACTGATTTCACATATTTAAAAAAGAATAACATGTGCGAACAATAATTTTACCTAGGTGAAAAGAGTGTAACAATCTTTTCTCACATATGCAATAAAAGATTGTTTTTACTTAGGTAAAATAGTTTCCTTCACGTATGTGAAATAATATAAATACTTTCCCACATATATGAATGTTTTACAGGTGTGAAATAGTTTTACTAAATACCTATGTTAAAAAGAATTTTACATAAATATTTTTCAAATCTGAAACAAATAATTTCGCATATGTAAAAAAGAACTTCATGCATGTGAAAAAGAATTTACATATATGGAAAAGAATGTCACTTATGTGAAACAAACCTTTACATATAAGCGGATTAATTATTACATAGTGGTACCAGCAGTCCCTGCGCTCTTTGGTTTTAAAGGTTCCCGTAGCAGTAATGTATCAAACCCCACAATACGCTACACTCCCAATAATATTTTTGCTAATGGTCATGGTTTTATGGATCAAGCTATGTACTATAAGGCATTAGTTATCCTGGTCTAATCTGTAGGCTTCAATATCCCTCCTGATGGACACATGGCTGACTATGGATGCAGTAAGTCCTCGATGTGGGTCAACTTCAAGACTACATCAGCTATCATAAATGGGCTTCCTGTCTTTTAGAGATGAAAGTTCTCTAATGCTGGTGGTAAAAGGTACCTGATCCTCGACAGTAAATAACCAGAGGGTATTTCAGGACCTTACTGCTAGTCGTACTTGTTGCTTGAAGATTCACACATGTTTTTCCATCTGCAGTTTCTCTGAGTCAGTGGAATCGTCCATCCCACATTCACCCACTGCTTTCATACGCCTGGCCTCCAACAAGTTATTCAATTGATGTAAGCACGATTTGTCCTCCTGTTTGGTATGAAAGCTTGGTATTATGGTATGTCAACCAAATGTGAAATACAGCTTGTCACATCTTTAATCTTTCTCTGTCTTGTGGTCATCCCTACAACCAGAAAAATTTGATTCTGATAGACGTTAGGGTGACGTTGACATCTGACACCTCACAACCTAACATAATGTCAGATAAATCGGTCAAACCGATCCTCTGCCAATTTACGGGAGAATCACTTCTGGACACCCTACTGCACTTTTCTTCTCTATGATGATGTAAGCATCCTATGTATTTTCCTCTCTTTTCCCACATTCCGCTGGTGGGTCTAACTCCCCTAACTTATGATGTTCCTCAGGGTCTAGCCTGACCAAGATGTTCATGGCATTTCTCCAATAAAGTAAGTACTCTGATGCATCGGTATCTAGAATGAACACATCATCCGCATTTGGAAAGCTCATTACAGTCCAACTAACAAAGCTGATTTAGGTAGTTCATATCACCTGATTAATTTGTGTATCCAGTTAAAATCATCTTTGCGACTTATTTTTTAAAAAGATGTGATTAGCGACATAAGCAGTATCTATCTGCTAGATCCAATATTATGATTTAAAAGTTTCAACACTAAGCGCCTTTACACAATATTAAATGTGACATAAATTCAGTGACTTGAAATCAATGAAGTTTCATATTGTGCCGTCCTTCTACATAGCACATATACCCTCTCTGATGATGATTGTTGTCGTGGATAAACAGCAGTCGCAGATTTAAGATACATCATAATCTGAGAAAGACTATAACAATGTAGACCAGCTTCAATAACCGAATCGATTATTAAAATGTAGCCTATGAGCAAACTTAATCGGTTCAAACGTGATCAATTAACATTTAGGGAACCTTGCTAAAAGTATGGGAAATGATATTATAACTTTAAAGAAATATAATTCAGTATGAATTGAAATGAGTGCCTATATATGAAAACTTTCACTGGTCATCGCATGGTAGATACGAATGGTAGAAGCGAATAGCGGTTTGCATTGACATAAAAGGAAGGGTTAGAAATGGCTGCTGTAATTCCGAGTGTCCTTAAAATTCTAACACCAAAAGAGTATCTCTACCTAATCGGTTTGTGCCAAAACATATGTGTTGGCTGTCAAAATATACCGGTGATATTGATAGTGTTAACATTGCCGTGAAGCACTAATCAATGACGCCAAAGGCACCAGCCTTCGCAGTTATTAATTGCTTCGTTCAACTTACGTCAATTTGAAACATCTTGCTGCAGTATTTTAACCAATCATTCATACTTTCCAAAGTTCATCTGACTGTTAAATTTGCATTACAGATTAAACCTTGAGAATATAAGATGCTATTTTTGTCTTCAAGTTAATTGAGTATATTCATAGAATATCGTTACCAAAATAACACAATATAATCCACCATTTTGAAAGGAGATTAATGTCGCCAATGACTTGGCCATACTGTATATATATATATATATATATATATATATATATATATATATATATATATATATATATATATATATATATATATATATATATATATATAATAACACGCAAGCTATATAATCAAATCTCACGAGTTTCTAACTCAATTAGGTGAGACAGAATGTATGTATGTATGTATGTATGTATGTATGTATGTATGTATGTATGTATGTATGTATGTATGTATGTATGTATGTATGTATGTATGTATGCATGCATGTATGTATGTATCTATGTATGTATGTATGTATGTATGTATGTATGTATGTATGTATGTATGTATGTATGTATGTATGTATGTATGTATGTATGTATGTATGTATGTATGAATGCATGTAGTAGGGTTTAACGGCACGTAAGAACATAACGATTACAATTTAAGTTCCAAAAATGTAAATATAAAGCATTCAATAAAACTAGGATGATAACCTCTTCGAAAGAAACGTAAATATGAAGTATTACAAGATAAAAGACAAAAGCTAAAGATGTTAAAATTCTGTAATAGGTATATAAAACAAAAGTGAAGATAAAATAAAAATATAAACTCCTTTACATATAGGTTTAATATTCTTTTTATATAAACCGCTTTCGTAAAAAAAAATTCCAAGATTTTCTCTGGTGGAACATCGTTATAAAGCTTCTTAATTGAATTGAATTTTTTTTCTATAGAAAACTTGTGTCTACATATTCGAACAAAATGTGTTCCACTGCCAGTTGATATTGGCGGTCTATGGAGTCTGGTCGAGTTTCAATATCTATGCATGAGTCGGGTATGCGTGTCATATACGCGAAAGGCAAAATATCACCTCATCTCTGCTTGCGGTGTTTTCATTTCATATAGTTTCCAAAGTATATATAATATATCGATTTATATCATATTTGAAGTCAGAATATGGAATCTTCCATTCAGAAACTGTTGACCGTGGAGCAGTTTTGACTGCTCCATCTCCCTTTCCATTACCCTTAATACCAATGTAACTAGGCGACCTACAGTACAGGATACTTTTTTCCAGGTTGTATGAGTAAATCGTGTTCTTGTAAGATCTGGGATTTTAACGGGTTGTTAAATTTAAGGTTGTGCAAGGTTTTCAGTGTTGAAATGGAATCCTAAAAGATAATGAATTTTTTTGGACAGGTTTCAATATAGTTCAAAGATCTGAGTATGATTTTAATTTATACGGTAAAAATTTGGGCTTTTTTCGGGTAACTGGCTGGAGATGGTGGCATTGGGTGTTGTAACGGAATCTAGTAACTTCGCTCAGCCTTTCGAACGGTTTGTATACGAGGATCTGATTTCATTGTATTTACTCTGAAAACGAAAGGATATCTTGAATACTTTTTTAATTTTAGTGGGCGGTTGGTTGGGTGGGGTGATAACCAAGATCGTGATTTTGGACAATTTAACTTGTACTGGATTTGCAAGAATGATCTTTGCTGCTTCTATGTGAAGAAGAATTCCTATTCTAATAGGTGGATTTAAATTTGGTTTCAGAGTGTACAATGTCTGGTATGTGGTCCAAAAGACGACATCATATTCGGGATTAGATTTATTAGATGATAATTTAGTAGTATACTAAAGAGCCCAAAATATTGTCTAATTTAAACTTAAATAGAACAGTATAGAGATTGTTTAGGAACAAGCTCCCCAACCACCACCACCACCCCCACTACTTTGTAACAAGTAGATTGCTGATCGTGTCTGCTACCACCTACCTGGTAAATACTCTGACCCCAAACACATATCACTAATTTTCAGATGATTGATCTAACAATTTCGTTTGTCTGAGATAAAGTTATGTCTCATGAAGTTTTCATGTACACAAAATTTGTAGTCCCTCATTGTGTATCTGATCAAGGACTTGCAGGTAAGATTTAGAAGCTGATTCGTAAACAATAAAACCAAAGTCAATTTTAGATCTTACTAAAGTCCCGTGTAACTGTAATAGTAGTAAGACCTTCAGTTTTTCTCCCCAACATGTTTTTGCCACGATTCGTTTTAAATGTAGGTCAGTTTGACATTTGTCCCTGAGGTGTTTAATATGCGTAAGGAAAGTTAGTTTACTGTCAGAAATAAGCCTTAAATATTTGGTCTCCTCCAAAACAGGGATAATAGAACCGTCGAGATAAAGGCTCGGGCATAATGAAGTCTATGTTGTAGGCAGAAATGCATTCAAACAGTTTAACATTTCAACAATTTGAACTCGTTGTCTTCCACACATGTCTGAACTCTAATTAAGCATATCTGTAATTGATATTCAATAGTTTGCACACTCTTTTATATATAGCAGATAGAAATTGACATATAATGAGCAGTGAATTCCTGGATTAAGACATTTCAGTATGTTGTTAATGTTCGTGTTAAAACGGGTAACCGACAGTATATTGTCCAGACTTACACCCATATCCTGAGGATATCTTACAGAAAGAGTGGTACTTACCTTAAATCTTACAGTTCTATCTTTCTAAAAAAAATCGACATAAATATAGATAGGTGGCCCGTAGACCTGGGTAGAATAGGTCATTTATTGTGCAGTAATTCCGTGTGGTTTCATGAGTTTTCTCCAAATAAAAAAGAAAAGTAGTGGATGTTTCTTCTTTATGAAAGCTTTTCAATAAAAATGCTTCCAGTCTGACTAAACTTTCAATCGTGTGTCTCTGGCGCCTGAATCTGCATTAAAGTTCTGATAGTAGTTTGTTGGACTCAAGATACCAGAGGAGTTTTGTCATTTATCATTCCTTCCATGGTTTTCCAAATACACCTTGTTAGTGATATGGGACGATAGCTGGAAGGATGGGTATGGTTCTTTCCAGATTTAGGCACTGGTATCACTGTTGCTTCTCGCCATGATGGTAGGAAGTTGCCAGTATCCCAAATTATACTTAATATGTTTAGGATTTTATTGAAAACTGTATGATGTAAATGTTACAGAAGTTGATAATGGATATAAACTGATTCTTCTGAAGTGTCATGGGCTTGATCAAAGATATTCTTGAAGTCCTCTAGGAGTGAAAAGAGTTTTTCTAGAATGTTTGGCCAATATATTTTAGATTTCAAGTAAGGTCGTGACTATTTCGTTAGATTTTTTAGTGCTTGATACAGGTGCGTTTATTTTTGCCAATGAGAGAGAGAGTATCAATACACAATATATCACATTGTTTTGTACATAATTTCTATGAAAGCAAAGCTAACTAAGAAGAAAAAAACAAAACTTTGGCACTACTGGATAGGGGTGAATTATGTCTCTCTTTCTGCAGAAAATAGTTACATTGATGTGTGTAACTCACGACAAGCTGAATGGTATAACCGCAAATAAACACGGTGCAAAATAGATTATACAAATTCAAATATAAAATGAATTAAACTGGTGGAGTATTTTGTACGTATATATTTCGAGATAAATCATAATACATTGCTTAAATTTAGAACTGGAACTCGTCTGAATGTACATCCAGCTTCACTCCGCTGTTTTTATCATTTTATAAATTCTCAGCAAACTAACACGTGCGTGACCTTTTTCCAGCTGAGACGATGTATGGGTTGAAAATTCGTTCATCTTCAGCTCTTGACTACATTCTGTCTTAGAAATCAATGTTAGCGGAATGATTGACGTATTGTTCATGTTTACTTATTTGGAAATAAACAGGAATAACACCTGCACGGAAAGAAAAAGAAAGTCAACGAGTCTTCCATATTTGATGAGTGTTTCATCAGAAGTTAACACTTAATCTTACATGCCTTATGGCGTGTTCTCAATGTGGAAGCTACACTCAACAAAGGCGGATTCCAGACTACATAGTTGTAGAGGCATTCCCTGTATAAGAGCATATAGCAGGAATCGCCTCAAAACCCACAATATACTACAGTTCTATTAAACTGAACACCATTTCAACTCTAAAGTTTGACAAGACTTGTTACAATTTCCAGACAGGACATAATTACCTAGCCCTGCATTTACAAAATTACTGGAACTGACTGCACGCACAAACTCAAATATTTCTTGTTAAACAATTATCTCTTGATAATGTCTTATGAAATAACTGTCCTTATTGAATAACATTCTATTACTAAGTAATTCGCAACTTTCAATTATATTTTATAACAATTTGTTTATTCCTTTACATTTTATCAGAGGACATGGGCAGTAACAGACATAATTGCTGTAGGGAATATCACTAAACTGTATTAAAAGGCGTAAGTGGAAGACAGTTTATGAAAATAATGCAGATGGACAAACTGTGCTTCAGTTAATTGAGTATACCTAAATCTAAGTCAGTAGTTACATATTTTATGTCTCTTTTGTATTCAGACAGAAACATTATTGTTAGCGACAAGCACTGCATTTGTTGTGGTAAAAAGAGGAAGACGAGTGAATCACATTTAATTTTCACTGAATCATTGTAAACGCCTGATTGTAAAAGTGTATGATTTGATTTTCTTCAATCGGATGATTAGATCATGGAGCAAAGTTTCTGGTTGGCGCTTGAGGGACACATGGACTATATATGCATTGTTTGTGTCGAAATCGTCATTTACCTCCTTCTCAAATACTGTTGCCTTTATATATTGTACCATGAAGATTCAGACGAAGTTGAATCGGGTGTTAGGCGTTATGGCACTCGTAGGACAATTCAGTTTGTTTTGGTGGGTAAATTGGATGTGACAATCTTGGAAACGTTACTTTTTTTTAGACGTAAATGCACGCATGATATCGATTCCAAATCAAAAAGTTTTAGTGTAAAATGTAAACGACTTTTCCCCATTTGTATGCGCTTTCATGTTTTCTTATACAAATGTACTGAAAGACAATTATACAAACAACATTGTTGTGTCAGGGAACTATTTATATGTAAAAAAGTTTGTTCAAATCATAATAACCAACATTGTCCATCTCTCTCTCTCTCTCTCTCTCTCTCTCTCTCTCTCTCTCTCTCTCTCTCTCTCTCTCTCTCTCTCTCTCTCTGATATTTGTGCAATTGCGCGTCTGTGCATATCAGTAAGGGAAAACGGAGTAAGCAAAATAGTGAGGGTAAAATTATGATAGTGTTAAGTGTTAAAAACAAGAGAAGAACTGGTAACTACGGCAGGAAGAAAAATAGGGCATACAATGACAAAATGCGCAAACTGCTGGCTTAAAGGAATAAAAGGGCAATATTTCGTGTGAGTCTATTCCACTGTACGACGACCAGAAGAAAAAAAGAATATTTATAATAACTGACTATAGCCTGAATCTGCGCAAATGAGGGAGGGTAGTTCTCTCGGGTCATTCTGGACCGTTGACTGATATAACGTTGTGTGGAAATATACACAAGTTTATATGCAAATATGTAGAACATGACCAATCTAGCATTTGAATGTCTGTCTTGAAGGGATCACAGACCTAATTTATTTTGCATGTATGTTACACTTGCGGATATATTTGACCCATCGAGCTGCTGCATGAATTTTTTTAAAAATGATGATTGAGTTTGTGTATGAGATCTTGAAGGAGGAGCGTATTTAAGCTGTGTTCTAACTGAGGCTTTATAATCAGTTTAACATACGACTTCATGTTGGTTCTGACGTTTCTTCAGAGAATACCAAGAGTTCAAGTGGCACTATTTGTTATTCTCCAGATATGGTAGTTCCAGTTCAAGTCGTGGCTGATATCTACACCAAGATATTTAGCATGATTGACAGCTGCTAATTTCTCACCATATAAAGTGTGTATGTGCAGAAGTGGGTTTCTTTTTCAAGAGATAAGTAAGACTTGTCAGTTACCAGAGTTCAATCCATTTCCAACAATTTCACCCCATTTTGTCAAGAGTAGCCAGGTCTTGTTCAAGAATTGTACAGTCTGAGTTATTACCAATAGGGAGGTATGGGGCATCTGCAAATAATCTTTCTTTCGGATTATTGTTTTCAGGTAAGTCACTGATTTGTAATTGAAAAAGAATGGGTCCCCAAACAAAGCCTTAGGGTATTTCTGATATAACTGGTATCTCAAATGAGGATTCACCGTCAAGTCTTTACGCACTGCTTGCGTCCTATCAGGAACGTTTTAACATAATTTAGTGTCTTAGTTCTGAAGCCAGGTTCATGCAGTTTAAAAATTAGCTTCATTTGATGAAAATCTTTGACAACTCCAGCAATATAATGTTAGTCTGATGGCCCTATAAGGCATTTCTAGCCAATTATTAATCTAGTTCTATCGACTGAGTTTCACGTGACTATTTCTCACCGATTCCAAGTTGTGTGTCACAAAGTATGTTGTGTTTGTTGTGAAGTGCTTAACTTAGTTTGATGTTACTATATATTTCAATAAATATATGTAAGTGAAAGTGGTCTATAGTTTCCTGCATTGTTTTTTCCCCTTCATTGAACAAAGGAAATACATTAAATTCCTACCAATCAGTAGAAATTTGACCTGAAGTTAAGGTTTGATTTTTGTTTAATAGATAATCTGAAGAATATGTGTTATTTCTTTTCTGTGACACTGAAATACTATAGGAGTTACTGAATTAAGATCGATTGCTTCTTGTGGGTTCAAGATTTACTAACAGTTAGAAGTATGCCTTTGACAGAGATCTATGCTTAGCATTTTTTAATACTAACATTTGTATTGTCTGCAATCTGAGTATCCTTCAGAAGATATGAAATATAATCATAAACTGACTTTTGACATCGCTGGCTCAACGTCAAGGGTATAATCAGGGTAAAAACTGACTGAAATGCGTTGTTAAAAATTTCTGCTTTTTCTGAATTTCTGGTCTGTAGTATTTCCCTTATTGGCTTTTCTTCATGGACCGACACCATGAGAGTCCTTCTTCATTAAAAATTTCCATTTGTTTTGCTGTACCGGATATGTTAATGTTTATATTAATACCAATAATATATTCTAAAAAACTGTTGAATGTTGTTTAAAATTACACTTACGAATTATTACATTCACAATACAATGTAAGAATTTGTCTCAAATCAATGTTGATTAATTGTCAAAAATAAAGGTCAAAATTCATATTTGAAGAGCAGAAAGGAACAAAGCTATATGTAAAGATCAAATTAACGAGTTAAAAGACAGAAGGGCACTAGCATTACATGATTTACGGACATTTTACCATTATTTGATGATATATACATGAAGTGAAAACTCACAAAATTGAAGTACAATATACAATTCTAAAATTTCTCATTGGCATTGGTTGAAAAGAATAAGTGGAATAAATCTTACTTCGAGTTTATTGTTAATAGATTTTATTGACATTTAAGTACTATATTTGCAAAATTATGGAGAAACATATTCACAAGAAGTTTACACTCTATTACAAAATACAAAATCACATGGCGAGCAGAAAATAATGAATAACACGAAGGGAAGAATAAATACAGAATAGACAGGAAAGGGAAACTAAAATATATAATATAAACCAGCTTAATGGATGGAAGTGAGACAGGAAAGGAAAATAAATTGGTGGAGTTTGCCCTATGTTAATTTGTGCAAATTTCAATAGATATAATTTTTATTGTCAACACAAAAAGTATCTTGCAGTATAAAACAAGTCTATATTGTTACTACTAGTCACACCAGATACACGTATAATATTGCAATATTTAGAATGTATAGCCTTTAATTAATTGATCATCGATGTAAACATTTAAAATAATTGAATATTAGATAAAATAAAAACAAAGTGTTGGGGGAAGCATCATCATGAACTTCGTCATCATCATTATCATCATCATCATCATCTTTCTTGTCGTTATTGTACTATGTGTAACATGCATAACATAAATACGCTGTTCATTAGAAAACATTACACAGGATAGTTACATTATACTCATATTTCTAATAATTATTTATATATTTTACTAAAACTAATATGTATATCAATTAAATTAAAAATGTACGTACTACAAATATAATATAAATGTTATACATATGCATACATACATACATACATACATACATACATACATACATACATACATACATACATACATACATACATACATACATACATACATACAAACATACATACATACATACATACATACATACATACATACATACATACACACATACTTGTATAAAGACGAAAGCAGAACTAATTATTCATCAGAACGTTCATACTTTCTGACATCATTTTCAACTTCAGAAGTATGGATCTATTTTCTGAATACATAAGATATCCCCACGCCCAAACAAAAGTGTATATAAGTCACTTAAATTAACCTCTGACAGTTTTTGCCATGTAGTAGCTAGATGATGAAACAGAATACATTCAAACATGAAATGAATGTCGCTAAGACATTGAACAGATTCAGCTTTATTTTCATGAAGTTATTCAGCTACTACCCCCAAAATTGTTTCTAGTAGATATAGCACATCTCTTTATTTTAATACTGAATTCTAAGTTTAGATAACATAGATTGCAAATCTCCTATGTTGTTTGCTGGCTATTGAACACTATGTTGTCAGCATCGTTCAATGTAACTTACATTTAATTTCTCAGATACTAACCGATTTGTTTTCAGATTCTGATGTGATCTTGCAGATTTGTTATATTTCCCGGATATTCATCTCAGTGACCATGATTTCATCGATGAAGTATCTACCACTTGACCGAAACTGGACACTGAAGGAAATCAATGATGAACATTTCAAAGTCGTCATTCCAGCTGTGGTATTTTCTGTGATTGCCATGACAACTGGAACAATGGGCAACTGTCTGGTACTATACATATTTACATTCAAGTACAAACCATCCAATCGTCGTTGTTTCATCCTATGTCTCGCTGCCTGTGACTTAATTTTTGGCTTGTTTGAAATACCTTTCATGATTGTAGAAATGAGACTGAGATATGTCCTCAACGTTGCCGCCTGTAAAGTACACCGATTTTAAAATCATTCTTTTGGATACTGCTCAGGCTTTATCGTAATGACAATCGCCATAGAAAGATATCTGAAAATATGCAAGCCGAACGGAACACAGATAACTATCAACATGGCGAGGAATTTGAGTTACTTTTCAATTCTCTGTGGTATCGTTATAGCACTCCCTTCTGCTGTATTGTATGGACAAAGTTCTATTCAGATGGAGATACAAAACTTAACGGCCACCAAGTGCTTTTACCAAGACATATATAAGGGCACAGTCTTCCCTTTGATATATCAAGCATTTCTCGCATTATGCTTTATAGGGGCAGTGGTTATTGTTTGCGTCTGTTACACTCAAATTGTTTGTAGAATCAGAACTCAGAATGCCAGGCGGAAGAATACGTTTCAATGTGCGAGCGTCAATAAGTCTTTGGACTCATTAGAAGATATATCCAGTATATCTAATCAACTCACTATGACAAATACATATAGTTCTAACAGGAGCAATATTAAACTTAAATCAACCGTAAAGGCCCATCGACTTGCTAAAATGTTGTTCATTGCTGCTGCAATTTTCATTTGGAGTTACATCCCATACTTTGGTCTCACTTTGGCTGTTTCCCGATAACAATTTCTTACGCAGTTTGAGGTATTCTTGAGATTTTTCCTTATCAATAACTTTGCAAATCCGATCGTCTATGGATTCATGGACAGAACGTTTCGTGAGGAATGTCAAAGTTTATTTTACAGAATGATACGAAGAAGCTAAATGTGTAGTATATGCCATACTGAATCGTTTATAATTTTATTAATACCCATGAAGCACAATTCTAGTATTTCTTGAGACACATTATCAATTTCATGAATGGTGCATCGACATTCATTTTTTGCACATTGTGTACTTTTGTTTTGATTCGGAGCGCAACTACCATCATAGGATACAACTTCACTGTACTAACATTTTGTTCATATTAACCTTACTTTCGATCGAAAAGACGAATAAACTCTTTAAAAAAATACGAAAAAACAAAATATGCCATTGTTCCCGTTCGAGATGAAAACGTGTCATTATATACTGACCAATGGTTTCAATGTAACAATGTTTTTAAACAGAGGTAACCGAGTCAAATAAAAAGTTTTACAGGAAAAACAATATGTACGTTTTGGGCTCATTTTGTGCCAGAATAAGGATGAATGGAAAAAGAGAGGGAAAGACTGGTCTGATAAGCTCAAGGAGGAGATATTCTGTTCAGTAAAACGTGAAACAAGCCGTGGTTTCTTCTGTCCTTCTTTGTTTCGCTTAATAACTTGAATTAATAGAAACACAGTTCAGAACAAGATTTCAACAGCTGCTTCTATAACGCGCAATAGTCGTTAAAATTGAATATATTTTATTTCAATTACAAAGTGCGATAATTTCAATCGTGCATTAAGTTGTAAGAAACATCAACACTGATATGATACCTAGAAGAGACGCAGTGACTTTTGTTCAATTACTTTTTTGTTCTTCGATAACATGCGTAAGACATGCTATTTCGTCTAGTTTGATTTAGATCAAATAAATCATCGCACAATGACGAACGGTTTGACTTTAGTATTTACTCCCCCCCCCCCAATAAAATATCTTGTTTGCCGAGTCAACCTACATGACAAACGAAATGAATATAGTACCTTGAATCGGATATCCTTTGTGTCAGATCACAATGATCTTAATTATCTATGCCCTATATCGTGACGTCTTGCTTAGCTGTTGGAAACCCATTTTTATATTTATTGTTTAACGATACAAATAAGACAAAGGATGTGATACTCTGTTTCATAATCAAGAGCACGCATTCACTGTTTTTATAAATGTGATATATGCTATAAGTATTATACTTTATATTTTGTAAGATACTTGTATTTGTGAATGGCGAATATGGTTTGTATTATATTTTATCTTTTTGTTAGATACTTGCATATCAGTTGGAAAAGTTTGACCAGTTGCTATGCACGGTTCAACTGAGAAAAGTCATTTAAGTCAAAGTGCCAAACCCGACTGCCCTGAGCTTGATAACATTTTGATTATTCTTAATGTACTTTGGAGAAATAAAATATTTAATGACCGTTTTAAATCACGTCATAGTTGATGTTCAAAACTTACGTGAAAACGAACAAGGAAAATATATGTCATATTTTACAGCAGTGTTTTAAAACTCTGTCTAAAGAAGAAAAAGAAATACTTTAGTTCACTCAGGTCAAGCAATGACATAAATGGTAAATACACGTAGGTTTACACATTGTACAATATATATTTTCGTCTGGTTAAATCGTGCAAACAAAATAGCACAAGAATGATCATACAGTGCAGTCACCTATTCAAGACATATATATGTATATATTATTTACAACTTGTTCTGTTTTTATATTGTGTCTCAATTTCGATACAAAATATCAGATATAGATGCATTTATGTTTAGGACTTTTAGCTTTACAATTCTTTGGTGTACAGTTTTCATAACAAATGCTATAAAACTCTTAAATCAAGGACATAGTACAATTTTTATTATTAGACCCGATTAGAATCGGGCACTTACTACTGCAAACAACACAATATTTCACTGCATAATGTGACTTCTTCTACGGGGAAATCGTAGGAAGCGTTCAGTAAATTGTGATTTTATCAAATATGTAACACCTTTCTACCAAACCAAGTGTTCATTATTACTAAAAAATAACAAGAAGTGTCGATTGCTAAGTTATTTTAATGAGTTTCAAATTCATCGGCTTTCACGAATGATCAATGAGATTAAAGATATTTTAATTGTTTTCCTTGATAGCCATAACTTCATTTTGCACACTGTCTCCCTTCGAAGAAAGTGCCTTTCAGTCAACAAATGAATGTCATATTGAAGACTCAAGACTGTGAGACGACTATCATTTATAAGATTAAAAATACATTGATACATAGTTTTTCCTTCTTTGATTTCTAAATCTGGCAAAATGCATCGGTGGTATATCTGTAGCAGTGACAAATGTGATTCTATTTAACATTTTAAGGAACCTGAAGAGACAATTTAAACCACTCAATTTTAAGTTCACCTCTGCTAAGTTAGATAAAAAAAGTTGAAAGTTTCCAAACCAAGCTTAATTATGACAAATCCAACTTTTAATGATATTGGCTAGTTTTGATTTTGTACGAAGCAAGTGGTCGCGTGTACAGATTTCATCAATGTCCATTGATCACTATTTGGAAAATACTAGTAACATTGTTTCGGCAAATGTTGGAGAGCGAAAGGTTAGTGCCAATGAGGCCAATTTACCCAAATAAGTCGTGATGAAAACCTAATCAAAATCTGACGTGATTTATCTCGCTTAAAATGCGAGACAATTCAATTTAAAATTTGCATTATAAATTGTTTAGAAAGAAGGTTCACTGAACATAAAAAATTTCTGGTATTTAAAGAAAAGTAACCGCATCCTGGTGGAGAGAGTCATTAGCACATGATGGAGTTCAGGAATTGTAAACCTCAGATTAGACACAACTCCTCCCTCGTAATACAACAAATGACATCTTTCCCCAAACTGTTCTTGCAGCATTACCTCTTTCGGCAGAAATTGGATTAAGTAGGAAACATGTGTAGCTGTTTCCGTCTTTTAAATGTCGGTTCTGTTCCCGTTTCGGTAGTAGTCGTTTGAACCGGTGTAGTGATGGCCGGAACCAATCAGAACACGCTCGTACCTTTTCGATAATGATAGGAAAAACACCTCATGATAATTTGTAGAAAAGCCACGAGGTGCTTCGATTGACGGTGTAGTAGTTGATTGTATTGCTATAGTTGTGGCAGGAGCCGGTACAGAAATGGTCGTAGCCAGTGTAGTGGTCGTAGGAAGTTCCCGCATTGTACACCCATTTTTCAAGTTGGTACCAGGTTGTTAGACTTATATTGTTAAAATGAGGTTACTAGATAATTTTTCGAATGAGACTTAAGAATTTTGTGTACCATTATTTGTCTATTTTTACTTTTGGCTTCAACGTAAGAAATGAAGAAAATTTTACAAGCGGAGTCAAAAGGTATATTTGAAGATCATTGTTCCACTTTTAGCCCATAATTCGAAACTTGACTCAGACAAGGCCTTATTATATGTAATCTCATACATTGAATTCAAGAATAAAAATAGTTCATTCTCGTAATAATGACAAACTCGACCGAAGCAAAAGTTTTGCACTGACACATTTTAATGTTAGGGCTTTTAAGATTTTCACATGAAAGTATTTTTACATCACTTGGTTAGGACATGCTTCAGTATTAATAGAAATGTAATATCCTGACCCCCTATTTCTATTATGACACACGGATTGGGTAGAAAATCACACATTACATATGATAAATAGAAAACATGAGAATTTACATATAGCGTGTATTGGCCTTTAAAATCCCTATGTATGAGCACCATAACCGTATACCGTTCATTTATAATAGATATCATAAATTTATTTCGGCCGCGGAATAAATCCACGTATGGCATCCGACTTGCACGAGGAAAATGTTGAAAAACCACTGCTGCCTGAAATGGATCAACGACTTAAACTCCTCAATCCCCACCTCACCCACCCCAAGCATTCAGAGGACCCCAACATTGCTGTGTGTAACCTATCAAGTATTACTTGGGATACAGCAGCGGATAGACAACTCTTCCACGATAAAATGTGCTCAAATTCATGGTAGAGCTAGTTTTGCGGAATGATAAGAAAAAAAGATTATCGTGTAAAGGCGTTTATTATGATCCCTTAAGAGCAATAAATACCAGTCTGCACAAATTTTGAACACTTGATATCAAATAATTATACCTGATTAAATCAATGTGTAAAAAATGTAAAATCCTAACTCCCTATTTTTTTTTTATCATGCCACACAGATGGGGGCAGAAAATCACGCCACAAACTTAACAGACTTACTCACAAGAGTCAGATTGGCAAGTTTTCCCCATCCGAAACCATGGAGATGCAGCCCAGATTGTGATCAGCCGGAGACATAAGGCAAAAGGAAGACATGAAACAGTTCTTTTATTTTTCCTTTTTTTTACATAACAAATATCTCAAGTAAGCAAAACATGTTAGTACTATAACATTCTTAAATCACAAAAATGATTGAACTTTGAACTTAGAAAAAAAAAATCATACATAAAGTAACAAGGCAAAGATAAATAGCATTGATATACACAAATGACAAAAAAGAGCATATGACTACCACTGTGAAGCTGAAGAGTAAACTGACTATCACAGAATCATGCACAGCATGAACAGAGACTATCAGGTATTGTAGCTGGTATTGTAACCGACGTATATATGTGGAATTCGTTTGAATGATGAGCTGTGTATATAGTATTTTTCTTTTCCATAAACTTGAAACCGAAAGATATATGTTGGACTGCCGAACGAGAAGTCGCACCAGAGCTTCTGGTGAATGAATCTCTATTGTCCAGGTATTTTCTTTGAAACACCTACTGGTGACATTAGAAAGATATTGAAAGGGACAAAGGAAAAAGGACTAGCTATTCGACATAGGATGATTTGCCTGTCTAGTTTTACCTGGACCGCTTCCGCATTGTGAGTGGCAGCAATCAAATCTGGTGAAGATCGGAAGCGCCTAGGTCCAAAATAAGTATGTAGCCACATTGGAAACCAGAGACTATAAATGAGATATAATGTGCATAATATCCTTCTAGGAGTAAATGGAGGGTATGTCGGGAATTGAGTCTGCGTGGGCAACCTATATGGAAACAAATTAGTAATTCAGATCAATTAATAATTCACAATCTAATGTTGTTGATATTTTAGGATTCTCTCCGTGCACAATCAATCTTGAATGTTTATCACATATATCTTCTTCACAACTGCGTATTTATGTAATGCTAACTTGTTACGAATGATGAATAATTTACACCATCACAAAACACAATGTTCATCCATGTAAAAGTAAAACTGAACATGAAAAATAAGATATAAATTGGTAGAAATGCAATAAAACAATGCAATATAAGTATAAATTTAGATTTTTACGTTTGTTCAGGTAATTTCTATCTTTGTTTCGGTAATTGCCTTTGGTTTGGTTAGTTCCAGTAGATAGATAGATAGATAGATAGATAATCGTGTATAAAAAATTTAAGTAATGTTTAATATTAAATTTTAAACTTATACTTACTTAAAAATTCAAACAATAATTGTTTCAAGATTCTGGACATTACCGTCTGTTCCGGTAATGTATATTTTCTTATTAATTTGTTTTCCAAATCTTGCCTGTAAAATTTACTATTGCATCACTTTTCGCCATTAACGACAGTACATATTGCTATATTATGTAATTAAAGACATCCAAATTTCACAAAGCAACGAAAATAGTGCAACTGTAGGTATAATTTGTTGCAGTTTTATAAAAGGTAAAACAGGAAAAGGGGTTCGGATTTAAATAATGGTTCTACGTAAATATTGAAGAATATTCGTCAATAAAACTCGTAATCTGATGCTATTACCTACACCAAGATCCTAAAGTTTAGTGTTGTCATATACTTTCTCGTCCATAATGTTTTGGAATAAGGTTTATAAGCCACTTTCTTCTGAGCGACGTTTTAATCTGGGGCGAGACTACCATTAATTTTTCTATGTATTACATACATATTTGTTCCCAGTTAACCTCAGTGCAAACTTTCTAATCACACTAGGATTCTAAGGGATGACAGTGCCATCATAGATTAGTATACGTGAGATTGTCCAGCATGTTTACCTTTAACAGCTGATCAAAATCTGACTGGGGTCACTGTTTTGTTCCTAGGTCAATCAAATGATTGGTACCAAATAACAATGACTCCCAGGTCTTTACAATTAAAAGTCCTAAATTATTGACCAGATTTCACAGAAAGTACAGATCATAGACAGTCAAATTTAGTATCGTTTGAACTTGACTTGAATAAACACAGAATAAATGTATGTTTTATTTGCGAGTGTCAATTATATTTATATTTAAAGCATTGTAAAATGCATTATTTTCAGGAAAATATGGTCCTTATAAATTTTCTGGGCTTTTTATTATTTTCTTGGCATAGTGGAATGGGTAATAACATTAAATTATTATATTTGAAAACAAAACTTACATGTTTCCATGAAATAATTATTCTAGATTGCTAATTTACATGGTTTTGGTGAACTGACACCCTGTAAAAGAAAACTTTGGTCAATCTCAAAAGGTGCAAGTGGGAGACAATTTTATTTCTACAGCAGTGTTGAGTGGCTATACTCTCCTCACATTATTCTCCAAGATATTACGAAATATTTTGCAAGGTTACATATAAATACATGTTAAGTTCAGGTATTTGGCTCTTTCGGACCCAGGAATGCGTGATGTTTTGATGGTGCGTCATTTCAAAGTGATTTATCTTCCTTATCTTTGTATTAACATCTAATTTTGACAGACTTATTTGCTTTGGATACATCTACAACCAAATGTATATATCATACTTTTTTAATCGCGCTATGTATTTTAATAAAAACGTGTATGATAACATATAGTAAAATATCTTATTGAAGAGTGGGACCTGCACTCCCTTTCCACGTGTTCAATTTTGGCGGCATTTCGTCGAGTCCGGGAGATGTATGAGTTAGCTCATTATCATAACGAAAGCTCAGCATAAAATGAAACAAGCACGAAATGAAAAGATTTAACTGCCACATACATGTATAAAGATATAGCCATCGAATATAAAGAAAAGGAGTAAAGCACCGATTATAAAGTATGAAAGAATTTAACTGCTACTGTCATGACTAGATATGTCTATAGCATGCATAATGAAGAAATATTTTACATCAACAAAACGAGTAAAGTGTTGACATAACTATGGGGAATTTACATATTTTAGGTATTATATTGTGTCAACGTGTCCTTAAGACACAATACATATATAAACGTGTCATCGTGTCTGCATAATTAAGTCAACACATTACAATAGGTTACTCATTTTGTGAGGTAAAATACATCGTCGTAATCACGTATGTTTTATATAATATTACGTCATCACGATTGCAGCTTAATACTATCACAGTAAAGCAACATGCACCACATATTTTGGATAAGCATCACACATAATGATGAAACTACTGCATATAATCAAAAAACTACAGCGCATAATGACGAAACCACCACATATAATCTCTGACCTACCGTATATAACAACGAAACCACCGCATATAATACCACATACAGCGCATATAATTACGAAACCACCATAGTTAAAAGTTATTTTAATTTATTGTTTTAATTAATAGCGGCCATACTTAATGGCGAATGGGCATCATTTGTGCTAAATTGAAAGGCCATGACATGATTGTGCTCTTAGATAAATTGTTTAATGTCTATTCCTTAGTTTGTTTTCTTTTTTTTCTGAGAGCAGTCATTTAAAGGTTTTTCTATTTTAAGTAATGGCGGTCATATTGTGAATACAAATATGTAATAAATAAACATTTTGGCACTTATGTTGGATTCTTATAAATTCTTTTTGATCAGCATAGTGTCAGTTCCTTCGAGGGACTCTTGTTTAATATTTTATCTTCAGCTTCCTCCATATGTAATCTTAATTTGTCCCAATAGGCTTTCCTGTAAGTATATTGTTCTTGGTAATCGTATGCATACCTGTGGTTTCGTGTCAATTTCACGGTAAACTATGTTATACACACTGACGGCATGCTCAGTAGCGACAGGTCTAATGAGAGTACAATTTCAGGTGGGGAAAAGATCAAGAGTGATCACATATCGAAGACTCAGTAATCACCTGATTTATAGTCACATCGGTGGTTGACAAAGATGCTCCCATTGCCATTACTTTCCAGAAAAGTGATACTTAGGTCTTCCCATTCACAGGCGAGACCAGAAAGTTTTGTCCAAAACATTTGAAAAGGATCGGTTATATTGTAAAGCAGTCAGATGCATTTTTATTGGACACCATTTGGCAATCAAAATCAGGACAAATATCAACTAAACCCAGCAATTACAGAATAGTTGGAAGAAGAAGGTAAAACACAGGCTGACGACATACGGTGAACGCAGGGCGATACCATAAGCTAATTTGGCCTTACAGCCAGATGACCTTGAAACAGTGCTTGGGTACTAAAAGAAAGCAATGTTAAAATGCATACAAGCTTGGATTAGCTGGACACATTTAAACACTTTAGCTGACACATTGATGAGAAAGATCAGAAAAAGACCCAATTTTGTCTATAAATAGATTTAAATAGCAAACTGTACCAATATTACAAATATGGAGATTACAGATCATACAACTGATATATTCATTCTAACCCAGTTAAAATTTTCATGAAACTTTAAATGAGTTATATGGGCCTAAATTTGGTGTAAAACTAACAGTCAACTTTAAATATGCATCAATTTTATAGTGATAGATGATGCAGAGAAAAAATAATGAGCAGTAAGTCATAAGAATGGACAAACAGACAGATGGACAAAGTGAATCGTATTTAAAACTTGCTTTTCAACGTGAAAGCAAAAGGCATACTAAAGTCAGGATATTGACTGAAGAAAAAAACCATTTGAACAACCTCAGTTTCAAAGTAAGAAATAAACCATTTGTGTTACAATTGTATTGATAAATTAAACAAAGCATAACAAACAATTAAGATCTGATTGATTACAAGAACTTATTAATATGCTTACTTAAAATATACCAGAAAGTATAAATTACATAATTTGTATATGAATAAAATGTAATGTCTTAAATTTTATGACATTTATAAGCAGAGTGATAAATACATTTTCTAAGGAGAATAAAAACCATGAAGCAAACAAAAATTATTACTGGATTTCAATCCACAGACATCAGAAGTATTCAAAACTCTGTAAGATCACTGCTCTGACAATGTAAGTTCACAATATCAATCCGCAGGATATAGCCTCTTACTGTAGTAAGTATATGGACAAATTCCCTGTGGAGATCAGTCTGTAAATTGCTCAACAAAATTCATTTTCGAGAAGTCACTTCATTGTTTTTTTTTTATTATTTGTACAATGTAATATGGTATTTGCTTTTTTAAATCAAAGTATTGAAAACACAGATAGATTGTAGGGTTCAACCAATAGTACATTAAACAGGATTAAAGTGATAAACATTAGTTATAACCATGTTCCATTTTTATCATCATAAGCAAATACCAATAATCATTTAAATGTGATCTTAGTTATAATTGTTTTAAATATTTTCTTCTCTTTGTCTCTTACATGGAATTGATGAAACATGGCTAAATTGTTTTGAGAAAAATATTTAAGCATGCACCTCTGATAAGCATTTTCTCTTGAAATAATTCTGTATTGTTTGAAGTGCTAGAAGCTACTGAACTATGTCAAGAGATGTAATTACTCTAATGATTTCTTCTCAGGATAAGAATTTGAGTTATGTCCCTTTACATATCTTGACTAGCCTTTCAAGGTCAAAACGTCAGAAGAGCTAACTATATAAAGTGTCTTTTACTTATAAACACAAGTTGTGCTTAACAACATAGACCCGATATCATGTCATACGCTTGGAGAGATTAAATCCCTCCAACCCAAAAATACTGCACTCTAACCAAGCTCAGTTGAGAGATATATTTCACTGTGAAGGCCAAAACAACGAACCAATAAATAATTTAGGCATTTCAAGTAAATTCTTTGTATATCAGTATGTCTTGCTCACCAAAATGCCTGATGAAAATGTATAGGCCCTGATCCCACCTGCCTCTAGCTGAAATCCTAATGCCAAATATCTCAACAAGATTCTGATACACAATACGGTCATTTTACCCACTGAACAAATGGTGCCTGCAGTAGTAATGCAAGTTTCCGTCCTTGGTGGTACATAGTGTATTACAGACTTTTTTTAAAAAAAAATACGAATTTGATGAGATAATGAAGAAAAAAGATAAAAAAAACTTATACATTCATAATATAATTTATAGCAATACTAGCAGATTCTAAATGTTACATTTGAAAACCAGTCAAACTCAAACAATTCAGGTAAAATCTACATAAAGTATGTAACAATATAAGGATCATACATGTTTTCGTGGAGAATCCTAAATAGGTCGCTGAAGCCTACGTCAGGGATTTCAACACAACTGAGGGATTCAATAAACGTTAATAAAAAAACATGAAAATATAGCAATTTTTTAGATACAATTTAAAGCTTCTATAATGAAGCCACCAATACGGTATGTTCGCATTACCTAAGCGTTTTCTAGGGCAGCTTACGTAAAATGGATGAGCATTTTGCAAGAGAGTCAACTTCTAAGACTTACTGAGAAATAACTTTAGGAAATCGTTCAGTATAATAGCTGTCATTTATGATGAATAATGCAACCACCAGATCTTTGGCAGGTAATTACATGAAATCACTCAGATTCTGAACCATAATTTGATTTATATGCAAATGAGAATACACACCAGTTGCTGTGGAGCGGACGAGTTGAAAGGTCCCTTTGCATGCATCATTATTTCTATCACTCTGAATAAATAAGATGCATAACGGCAAGAGAGCAGATCTTATTTCTCTGCTCGGAAAATTTCTCTCTACAGTGAAACTGGAGAACGTAACAGGATTGCAGGTTTTCCATCAATGCACAATGCAAAATGGACAATTGATACGTACAATAACACAGCAAGGCATCAATGCCATGTGAAATGTGATATTGATACCTGGATTTGGTAACATTGACACACTTTCTATAAGATTGCTGCATATGCATTTTCATGTTCAACAGTTTTTGATACATAATACTGGATTGCATCATATGCTCAGTCTGTCCCGTGTAAGTGTATATAGAGGTGAGTTCTGCTTTGCCACTAATTACTACTCCGCGCTGAGTGACAAGGATTAAATGCCCTTGGTAAAAATTTGTATTGTGAGGGGTAAGTATTCTACCAAACACTAAATAGTGAAAGACAAGTTTATTAAAATTGTATATAGAAAATGATTTTGTATGCAAAGGTAGCCTAATCTACTTTTATTTTTCTGTAACTGCCCTTCGTCCAAGATGAAACAACATGTTGAAAAATTAATTTAAATGGGACATTGTTTTCATCTTTAATGGCATATCTTGCAACGGGGAAGCAAATATATATATATATATATATATATATATATATATATATATATATATATATATGTATATATATATATATATATAAATATATATATATATATGCATATATACATATAAATATATACATATATATATACATATACATATATATATATATATATATATATATATATATATATATATATATATATATATATATATATGAATTGTGCATGGAGAGATACATGTACCAGACAAACTGACTAGAGGTTGAAAGATGAATATTTTCTTTTCTTTGATAATCTCATATGGGTTTTCTAAAAGGTACAATGATGTAAACCAATAAACTTGTTTGAGCAATCGTCTCTGATGCAAACCCAATAAAATTTAACAGCTTTTTGTTTTGCATCATTTCACAGGCCAAGAATGTATTCTGCAACTTAAGTATGTGATTCACCATTACCTCATGTATAAAACAATGCAAATTGCATGCAAAGTTTCAAGGTTTACATTATATGGTCCAAGTGTTCCTACTATCATGGGAAACAAGGCTCAGGACTGTACTGTAGCCAAGTCTCCAAGTGCCCAATGTTCACCTGCATCAGCGCAGTGTGGGTTGTCAGCTATAATGGAGAGACAAGATAAGTACATTTTCAAAACAGCTTGCCCTGCCGCAACAACTCTTACCATTAGCAAATCATTGCAGTTCTATTTACAGTAATCGTGATACGTGTGATTCATGTTAATTTCATATGTAAGATGGGAATTATGACATAATTTATGCAAAGGTTATCAATGTATAAATCAGAGTTGCAACATCAGAAAGCAAATTGGCAAATAGATACCACATTTCGCCCCTAATTTGTTTCCTCATGAATAAAGCTTTCACTGGAAATTTTTTGTAATTACAATTAAACAGAAAAATATCGCAGAAAGAAAACCAAATTTTTATAAAAATTGTCTACCAATTTTGGGGACAAGATTTAATCTTTCATTTCTTCAGTAGATGAACATTCAAATTGTAATGATAAAAATAAATGTCAGTGGCATTGATGGGTACAAATACAAACTGAAACTATTAACTGAGCATCCTTCAAAAAGGATAAAGGGATATAGGCACATGTTTTCATGGGAAACAATGTAATTTCTAGACAGCATGTAGTGACAGTTTATGAGCAGTTTGCTGAAAAAAGTAAAATATAATATAATTAACCAGCTTTTAGAAAAATCCGAATGCAAGTGCATTAGGGCATTAAGATAGCTACATGTACATGTACCGTATATACTCACTTAGATCCAACTGCATTGAACATAGATCCTGATCTGTCGTCGTATAATGCACCGATAGATCAAGATCTATGTTTTTTTGTTCTTCTGATTACTCTTAACAAACTGCATAGACCCAAATATGCCGGCGCATTATGTGATGGCAGATTTGGATCTATGTAGTTTGAAGCTGAATCTGACCTGTACACGAGTATATATCTTCACGAAGATTAAGTATAAAAGAAAGAGACGAGACTGACAAAATTCACATACAGTGTATGGGATCAAAGGCACACAGACTTGCTGACACTGATATTCACTCTCATGGGTGTTCAACATAAATTAAAAATCTCATGTTCAGAAATTATGTTTACGATGTGAATAATAAAGATTTACTTTATTTGAAACTGGCTTTGAAGAGAGAAGATCCAATACGCCACTGATCCCAACATTATGTAATTGAAAGAAGAAACACGTTTCAGTAACTGTAAAGCATATAAGACAAAGTGATAATATGTGCTTTGTCTAAGAAAAGAATTCTACATTAATGCATTAATATATGAAAGTCATCCAGTTATGCCTTAAGAAATAACAAAGTGACGCAGTATTTGGGTAAAGTAACATCGTTTCTAGGTCTTAAGAGCCTAAGAGAAACATATCATGTTCTTCCACGATTACATAAATCACTCAGGCTGATGCTCGTGTCTTTGGTTTGGATGTGAATAACTGTTTCAAGGATTGAAGAGTCATCTTTGTCAAGAAATTATGTAAAATTATACAAGAGAAAATGATAGTGTCTTGCATTATCCCCTTTTGAAATTTAAGAGAGTACGGTAAAATTGTTCTTCGGGCATTATTCAAGAACAGTACATTGGGGTGTGGGTTGAAAAAGTCAGGAGCTTTCTAGAATAGGAGGGATATAGTGTCGAAATAAAGTTTGGAAAATATGATGTGCGATTTTCACACATTCTGTTGGTGTTTGGTGCACTTTTTGAGAAATTAGCGTGAATAACACAGTTGCGCGTTCTAAAGTAGACTTTGTTACCCTCTGTATATTTTCTTTTATTGATGTAAAATCCCTTCGAGGGTTGTTGTAATAGTTTAACTGTAAAATCAGAGGAATTGTTCTTTTCTCTCCATGCAACCACATATTCCTCCCTTGATACCTCTGAGGGTCATGGTAATTTTAAAATATTTTTTAAGTTTTCACTTAAATGTTTTTCTATATGGTCATGATTCACCATAATATATAAACCTTTATTAGTAGGAGAGCTGACCTGACATCGATTGCAATAAGACATATGGACCAAAATTCGTTTTCCTTATTTTAATAGCTGCTAAAGATAGCGTACTTTGGACTAATTCAGGCTGATTTTTCGATCACATGGGAGCGGCCATTTTGGTCAGCTGTGTAATTTCTGCAAGTACAATATGTAACGAAATTACAGCCACAGTACATGAAAGTAGCATAGTGGTATGCCAACATTCTCTCCATTGTTAATGTTGCAAATGCAAACAACTTCACCTTACAACTGTCACTCTCTCTGAAGTACGTAATATCTGTAGAGCGCCACCTTTTCAATTAGTTTTGTCTGTAGTGTAGCGAGAGTTCTGATTGCTTGGTATACCCTGTTGCTAGGATGGCGAGAATAAAATCCGTGTACAACAGTTCTCGGCGTGGCAGATTCAATCTGATTTCTTAGCGCTCAGCGAGAAACTTCTTTCTGCTTTTCAATCTTTGTTTGCTCCTACTGATAACCAAGCATGGCTCAGAAAGCCCTTGAATTGAGGATGCAAATTCCTGAGATGATATGATGATGTAGAAATAATATTTTAAACATAGAGATAACTCCTTATATTCGAAGACATGAATAATATAACTCCATCTACGTCGGCCTTAAAATGTTAGCGTTCAATCTATCTACTTAGCAACATATGTAATTAATCCTTTGTAATTTTCTTAAAACTACGGTTTGTTTTTATTAATTGCGATTAAATATATGAGTGTTAAGAATCTAATCATATCCATATTGTTACGACTCTAGGGGTAATGTAACAGAATAAAAGACACAAACAAGCTTTCAAGATTAAAATGCAAAACTTTAATTTCCTAAAATATTAAAAGAATTAAAATAATTCAACAAACAATCAAAGTGAAAGAATTAAAATAACTTACAGTATAGAATATCCTAAAAAGTCCTAAAATGTTTTAAAGTTCACTTCCTGCTGTTAATCCGAATAATCCGGATGTGGTATTCCGAATGAAAAAGCCTGTAATTTGCTGAAACTGATAAGTTTTGATGCAATCCAAAATAATCCTTGCAAGTCTGGAATCTCACAAGTTTTAGAATAATGTCCGATAATTCCACGGAGCTGTATAGTAATTCAGATGAATTGCTAATTAAATAAATTCCACACAGAACTGAATAATTTCAATAACCTCTCCTCGATCAAGCAACTGTAAAGAATGATAATTCCAGAGATTATTCCCTATATATCTTTACTAAGTGCGTAGAATAACAAGGGAATATCCTTTCTACGTCTTTAATACTATGGTATTTCAAAATAACACAACCCTCTAAGAACCAATCAGGAACTAGGTTACGCGTCATTTACCCAAAGGTCTAGTGTACTAAAAATCTTAAAGAGTAAACATAATGTTATTGTGTAGTATGGAATGTGACCTTTCAATGTTGATTTCTAAAAAGTACAAAGCCAGGTCGACTTCATTTCCCGCGCAATTGATCATGTGACCACTTATTGATCGAGCAGTAGTCGTATCTATACTGATATGCTAACCCCTATTCAGACTAAAACAGAAATCATAAATTAGTAAATTAAATCATTATAAAAGGTAAAAAGGTATGATTCCGTAACACCCTCAACCATCACGGAAAAAATAAGGATTTATGCAATAAAAACTTATTTTTTAATATGTACTTCCAACATACAAGTAATTATATCAAAAAGAAAATAAATGAATACATGATACAGTCATGTATGCAAAACAGTGTAACGATTGTATTATACACATGAAAATACATCATCGATTAAATTTTACTAAGAAATAGCCGTAACCTAGGCTTCTATTGATTTTATTTGTCCATGTCTCACAATCATGCCCTGAAAAGGTAACACAGCCACGATAAAAGTCACTTTAATATTGATGATCAGGTTCGCTTCGCTGAATCTCTTGAAGAATGGTTCTATTAAATCTTGCCACATGTCGTTGCAGATGATGACATCATCGATGTATGCATCGCAATTTCTATTCGGATGTTATTATATTCATCAGACGTTGGAAACTTGGGGAACCTTCATACCAAATGATACGACTTTGTATTGGTCAAGTTCTGGAGTCATGAATGCAAATTTTTCTTTCTCTCCTTAAGTGAAATTTGGTAGAATCTCTTCAATAGGTCAATATCTTGCGACGTATTAGTCATTTCCAATCCTGTCTAGAAACTGGAAATGAATATGTCCCGGTGACTCTATTTACTTTCTATACTTTACACATATACGGAAAGTGCTATTTTGTTTCTGCACTGAAACATGGTAAACTCCAGTCACTTTTATTTGGTTCGTGTAGAATGTCTATAAATAAATATTCATTTTCTTCTATGAACTATTTCAGTTCGTAAATTTCAGGCGGCAGTATGTGCGAAGAGTAGCGACTTCAAATCATCCTATCGGATTTCTCATCTTCATTCAAATCTTCAATGTGTGAGACAAGTACTACTAAAGTAATCGATAATTTATATGGCTATCTCTATCTACATATTGTTCTAACAATCTAACATTTTGACAAAGTTGTTTCTGCTTTCTCCTCCCAGAAGTATTAATAATAATTTAAATTCCCTAACTTTTTGTCAGTAGTATAAGGACCAAAATACTTAACCTAAAGAGGATTTTTGGGGTATAGGTAGCAAAACTAATACTCTATTATCTGACAAAAAAAACTCCTACACTGACCCCTCGCAGCAAACAACAATAATTGGAGAACTTCAACCAACTCCCTTCCTGTTCCACAACAATTCCCAATTATATACCATCTCATAACAATATGTTACAATAATTCTTTCTAAAGCCTGATGTAGTATCAACTTCAGAAGACCAAACAGTGTGAAGAACCCGACCAAAACTCTCACTATGGTCTCAGTTTTAATATTCCACAAAGGAATAGCTTTTATAAAACTTGTAGACGCACACTTCGCCGACAAGTATTGGTTGCCTAACATCGTCTCATTTATTCCTAAACGACCAGACAACGACGTTTCATGGACTACACTAAGTAATTCCTGACGATAGTATCTAGGAACAACTATTTTACCAACTGACCACTCATCACCAGCAATTACCCTGAGCAATCCTGTTTCCGTTCAAGGACTTCACTCGTCAAGAAGTAACAAGTACCTTCTTGCGTGGTTTCAGTTTCAGTCATAGCCCCCTGAAACAAACAGGAGATATCCGAACTCCCTGTTGTAAGACATCTAGTGCTTGTCTTATTACACCCTGACTATTTTTATGAGACATAGTAGTTGAAAGAGTATCACTATCAATACTAGATTGAGGAGCAGAAGTGACCTCATGAAAAGCCTGACCCAAAAAGGTGTCCGCTAAAGAAAATACATCCTGTTCAACAACAACATTCTCAAGAGCACGCTTTGCCATAGCTCTAGTAACTTCACAAGCTGGACGTAAACCAGGGATTTCTACTTCAATATGATCAACTCTTTGATCCATACTAAGCTTGTTAGTTACAAGTGGATTAACCACGACCTTATCTTTAGCTAGGTCATTACCTAGTAATAAATGGATGCCCTTAATAGGCAAAGAAGCCACTGCTCCTATGGTCACAGGTCCCGAAACTAAGTCTGATGACAAATTAACACAATGAAGAGGGACATTAACATATCCACAATCTACCCCCTGTATTAATATACTTTCACTAGTAGAAGACTTCTCAGAAAACGGCAAAGTACTATCTAACAACAGACTCTGAGAAGCTCCTGTATCTCTTAATATCTTAATAGGAGTAGCCTTATCCAAGTCACCAACAAGTGACACAGAACCCTTCGACATGAATGGTTCGTAATTCTTCATTATAAAATCAGACTGAGGTAAGCTAGCCTCCAAACAAATATCATTCTCATTGATAAATGACCCTGACCTTGACTTCTTGATAACTAGAGCATTTGGAACTGCTCTATTATAATTCTGAGGCCTAAATTGCAACTTTAAGCAATCAGAAATAACGTGTCCCTTCATCTTACAATATGAACACGTGGGCAGAGATAAGGTTTTCTGATATTCCCTATCAGAATTTGTATTCTCTACAATCACATCACCCTGAGGTCTGAAATTTCCTGAACGAGTTTGAAATAATTTCTTAACATAAGGTTGTTGAGGAAAAGTTTTAGTTATCAATGGAACCTTGTGTATTGAAGAATATTCATCAGCTGTGATGGCTGCCTTTTCTAAAGTCTCAACTCCTTTCTCATTAAGATACATGTTAATATTATCACTGACACAATTCTTGAAATCTTCAATCAATACCAGTTGTTCAAGATTATCATAATTGCCTTCAACCTTCTTAGATATACACCATCTTGTAAACAAACGTTTCTTTACCCAAGCAAATTCTACATGAGTTTGATTTGTTTCCTTTTTACATTCTCTAAAGTTTTGACGATGAGTTTCAGGTACCAACTCATAAGCTCTTAAAATGTATTCTTTGACCACTTCATAATCAGCAGATTGTTCAGATGAGAGTGCAGTATAAACATCACTAGCTTTGACAGTTAACACACTCTGCAATAATAAGGTCCACTTCTCTTTTGGCCATTCCAGATTCTCGGCAATTTTCTCAAAACTGAGAAAATATTTGTCTATCTCCTTTTCTCTAAAAGGGGGAACCTGTCTAAAATGTTTGGCCAAATCAAAGTATGAACCCTGACTGCCATGAGAGTGCCCTTTGCTGGTCAATTCTAATTCCCTTAATCTGAATTCTCTATCAGAATTTTGATTCTGAAATTCTCTAACTTTGTCTCTCTCTCTTTCCTCATTATCTCTTAATTCCTTCTCTATTTCCCTTTGTTTATCTCTCTCTTGAATTTCTCTTTGTTTATCTCTCTCTTGTATTTGTATCTCATTATCTCTTAATTTATCTTCTCTTTCTCTTAATTCCTTCTGAATTTCTCTTTCTCTTAATTCCTTTCTTTCTTCCCTTCTTTCCTGCATCTGCATCTGTTCCCATTGAAGTTTGATCTTTTCAATCTCTATGTCCTTAGCTATCTGTAATTTCTTTCCCAAACCAGACGGAGATTTTTTCTTAACACTTGAAACCCCCTCTTCAAAAATACCTGATTGTACCAAATATTGAATCAAGACACTTCTAATATCCTGCTTCAACATGGAAGCCTTCGCTTCAGTAAGACTATAATGTTGAGCAATTTCAAGTAATTCGTCCTTCTTTAAGGACTCAAATTTCTCCTGGGTAGGATCAGCCAAGAAACTCTCTCCTCTGGATGTCATTATGAAAGCCTGTTAGTTTCTCTTTATTTTGTTAATCTGGAAATCAAAAAAACCACTAAAATTTCAAACAATGAAATTCAAATCCCAAAAAGAAAACTTTCCGAAGTATCAAAATCTCTGAAATATTAAAACTTCGAAAATATTTAATTAAATCTAAATTTCAAAATATTTAAATTCGGATCGCGAAATTATTCTAATTTCTAATCCCGTAATACGAGCACCCAATTTTTCCTGTTACGACTCTAGGAGTAATGTAACAGAATAAAAGACACAAACAAGCTTTCAAGATTAAAATGCAAAACTTTAATTTCCTAAAATATTAAAAGAATTAAAATAATTCAACAAACAATCAAAGTGAAAGAATTAAAATAACTTACAGTATAGAATATCCTAAAAAGTCCTAAAATGTTTTAAAGTTCACTTCCTGCTGTTAATCCGAATAATCCGGATGTGGTATTCCGAATGAAAAAGCCTGTAATTTGCTGAAACTGATAAGTTTTGATGCAATCCAAAATAATCCTTGCAAGTCTGGAATCTCACAAGTTTTAGAATAATGTCCGATAATTCCACGGAGCTGTATAGTAATTCAGATGAATTGCTAATTAAATAAATTCCACACAGAACTGAATAATTTCAATAACCTCTCCTCGATCAAGCAACTGTAAAGAATGATAATTCCAGAGATTATTCCCTATATATCTTTACTAAGTGCGTAGAATAACAAGGGAATATCCTTTCTACGTCTTTAATACTATGGTATTTCAAAATAACACAACCCTCTAAGAACCAATCAGGAACTAGGTTACGCGTCATTTACCCAAAGGTCTAGTGTACTAAAAATCTTAAAGAGTAAACATAATGTTATTGTGTAGTATGGAATGTGACCTTTCAATGTTGATTTCTAAAAAGTACAAAGCCAGGTCGACTTCATTTCCCGCGCAATTGATCATGTGACCACTTATTGATCGAGCAGTAGTCGTATCTATACTGATATGCTAACCCCTATTCAGACTAAAACAGAAATCATAAATTAGTAAATTAAATCATTATAAAAGGTAAAAAGGTATGATTCCGTAACAATATGTATTAGTAACTGCTAGTCGCCTTAATAAAGATATTTGTAAGTTTACAGTTTCTGTTTCGTCGTCTCTTCTCTTATGACCAGAAGTAGCGGACTAACAAACATGTAACCGCCCTTTGAGTCTACTCAAAGTAGACCTTGACCGGCGTTTACAATAATATTATTATTATCTTATTAATTATCATGTTATTATTATTGCATATCTGAAGGAAGTAATTTGTTAAAAATGACAAACCTGATTTTCGTCAGCACATTCATTCTGAATAACCATTTATGTGGAGAGCAGAATCTTGGAAAGGGCAGATTTGTGGAATTTGTGTGTTTTTTGTTTTGCCTGTGGACCTAATACTTAGTATAAACAGTAGTCAAAAACTTGTTATGGTTTGAATATTTCATAATTTGCAGTCACATGAAATTTCTTTTTGAAAAACTTTGCATAACCCTCAAGATCACTGAGCACATCAACTCCAAATATGTAAGAATTAAACCTATTTTCATCAAATGTGACCTGCTTTCGTAAACTGTGACCTACTTTATGCCAATATATTAGAGACCCTGGAATGACAACAACACCTTTTGTAATCCTTAGAACTTAATGACCAAAACTATCACTGTTGGCAGTTTTTAACATACTGAATAATATTCGTTTTCAAAGTTTACCACCAGCCTATCTGGGCAAAAATGAAAAAAAAAGGTTACTCCACGAAAGGCACATGTAAAATTTAACGGGATGTTCCCTGATAAATTATGGAAACTAATGTCAAAAATTTATCATCGGTAAATGCTGGGTACAAGATATTATCGGCACGGCACCCACATTGAAAAGTACAAGAGCAATCAAAAATGGTGCCAAGCAACTTAATCAAACTTTCAAACTTGTTCAAAATATTTAAATATAAAACTACAGAAGAAAACAAAAAAACATTACAAAGCTACGATTTTTTGAATGAGCAATATTGGAAGACAATGATTTACCGGAGTTTATATACACGAAACTCCTCATGCTGAGCGAGAGACTGAGTTCAAAATATATGAGTGTGTCCCTCATGTGATTGTCCACTCAATTTATGATTCATGAACACCGGTCTCCTTAATTGTGAGTGAACTCCGTTACGGGCGACGTAATACTCAAACTATTAAGTGCATAAGCAGTCGGTTATCCTAAAAATAGTCTGTCTTGTGTAGCACATATTATTTATGTCGGTTATCTGTTCGTCGTCGTACAGTGCAATGCATGGCGTTTTCCGCTTGTTAGTATTAGAGCTTTTGCCAAAGGATGGTTGTGTGTAATCATGTTCTCAAGTTGCTGAATATGATCCGCGACATTGTTTGTATGTCCAGTAGTATGTCCCTTTGATTTTTCATATTTCTTTTTGTCACGTATCTGTTGCAGTCCAGTCTATAGCGACACCTCGTCATACTTCTTCTAAAGATTTTCATATATCATTTGTGGTTTGTCTGTCGTTCACATGTCATTTACTTCTGTCATTGCAAAGTCTAGTGTCCATAAATATTCTGATGCTGGATCTTTGAGTCTCCATGCCGAGTTAGACCGGGAAATGTGCCAGTGTATTATAATACAGCCAGTTGACTGGTTAAATCCCCTTCCTCTAATTAAGTCTTTTCTTATAAGACTGATTTGCCTTTAGCGAAGGATAGGACCTATGGACCACAACAACTCGGTTTGATTCAGGTTGACTGTCCAAATGTATATACTTCCACTCTGTCTGCCCATGTTCACCTTTAACTCTGGCATGGTTACATATCTGACCCTTGTAAAAATATGTTTTGTTGAGATCACCGTTCACACCTCTATCCTCCACGATTCTAGTATACGTTTATGATGCCATCTCTGATTGCAGTTGTAAGGGAAAATATGAAATGTATTGGCGTGTTTATTGCTGCACTCAGTGCATATATACGTGGCATTTCAGAATATGAATTGACGACAACGGAATCATGATGCATTTGTGAATAACTGCTTGTTACGATTATGTTATCTGAAAACAAATCACGGAAACAATTGTCACTGTTTCATCATAAGTTTGTGTGCTTAAAATCATTTCAACATTCTGAGCCAGTAATTGCTAGGGATACCGTTCTATACAAACAGTTACCATCTCCAGCTACAGACAGAGTTATTTTACGTGTTTCGAAGGACCGATGGAACATTCTAAGAATTTCATTTGCTACAGGATAACGGCTACTAGTGTCGTCTCGCTGTTCGGGAAGCCTGGCTTTGTGAGTGCGTATGAGTTTCTCCTCCGATTTCGCTGCATTAAGCAGTATTCCCGGCTTCCCAGTTTCCAAAGCTAAGTCTGTAGGGAGAAAAGATCGAAATATGTAATTTGTTTATTGACAAGAAATGACACATATGATAAAAATGAAATACAAAATAGCTCCTCTTTTTATCATGATTTAATTATGAATAAATAAACGTATAAGCTACCATTTCGCTTAATGTTTAATTATTACGGCAAACGAACTTTAAAATTAATGTAATATAGTGAATAATTGCAAGAGTCATTCTCGCATTGATGTAATCGGTAGTCGTTGACAATGATTGGATTATCACACCTTCTTTGATCACATCTCCATCTCGTCCACATGATTAACAGGTTATTAGCATACCTTTGTTGATTCATTTACTTTATTTTAATTTTAATTACCATGATATAGAAATCTGCATGATAGTATGACCTAAATCAGAGTTTTATGAATCAACAGTTTCCGTAATTTCGCATAATATGTTCCTTGAAAACATTATTCTATTTTGCGTGCCGAATTATTTCCAATAAGAACGATCATGAAAAATATACCCCAAAAATTCACAAACTGCAAAAAGCTAATTTCATTATTATTTATAATTTTTTTCTCAGTCCATATGATATAAGGTACTGTCGGCAAGAAAGAAAGGAAGGGAAGTTAGAAGTTCGTTTCAAACAAAATAACAAGATTGTTACTAGTTGAAATAAAGTAGCAATGGTCGTTATATTTTCAATGCAAACAACTTTTCAAAATTGTTTGTAAGTTACAATTCATTATAAAGAATTACCAACAATAGGAATAGTAAAAATAATTAATAAAATTATTTAAACTAAAAAGCTAACGCCCGACACAGTACTATCGACCATATTTTACTTATCTTGCCAGCATTAAGACAACGTTTTCAAGGCAAGCGACATTTCAAAATAGTTCGAAATTTTATACTTCATTTTAAGAATCAAATTCACTGAAAATAAGAGGATTAAAATAATACAAACAATTATTTGAAACGGGAGCTACAGCTTTTTTGTTTAGTCTTCATTTAAATCCGTTCACCATGATAAAGCTTCTCCGGCATAATGCTTATCATCTTCAAATGCACAGAAATCGCAAAAGAAGTTCAGTGATTTCAGAGACCAAGATTTAAGGTCTTGATCAGACATATCAATACACTTCCTATGGTATCATTTACAACAATGCGGGCACTGAATGGTATCATTTTGACATATCAATACACTTTCTATGGTACCATTTACAACAATCTTAGCACTGAATGGTGTCATTTTGACATATCAATACACTTTCTATGGGACCATTTACAACAATCTTAGCACTGAATGGTATCATTTTGACATATCAATACACTTTCTATGGTACCATTTACAACAATCTTAGCACTGAATGGTGTCATTTTGACATATCAATACACTTTCTATGAGACCATTTACAACAATCTTAGCACTGAATGGTATCATTTTGACATATCAATACACTTTCTATGGAACCATTTACAACAATCTGAGCACTGAATGGTATCATTTTGATATTCAGATTTACATGTACTACAAGGCAATTCAGTCATCATGACTGATTCAGTGAAGAACATAGTCAACTGAACAAAGATGTGCAGATTTTTAGCATTTGTATACGAAGATCCATCAATTGCTTTTTAAAGATGCAACAAACCTGACGGTGAGGTAAAGATAAGTACAATTTTGCTTGAAAAACAATATCGGCATTTCATCAGGTACCGGCCTTTAATGACCTATCAAATTAAGATGAGTAAAGACATTTGTATAATCTTGATTGTCAAGCTGAACAGTGATGTTTTAAATCAAAGCACCAAATTATCTCGCCATATAATGACAGAAAAATTGCTCTTTCTAATATACTTTAATTACTTCTTTTTGATGTCTGGACAAAGATGATGAATTAAAAATGGATTAATGAAATGTAGTCATTATTCCCAATTTAAGGTATTTTAATATAAATTATATTTTTATTTTTATTAAAATATGACATAATTATTATTATTTATATTCTTATTATGACTTAAAACATATGAGATCAATTAATTAAATGCAGTCGTCAAACCTAATATATATATAAGCTGTGTAATCTAAATTATGCGTATCTGTACCTGTATTTTCGGACAACTACACCTGTATGATTTTATTTTGATTTGATTCACTCATTCTAAATACAAAAAAAGCAATTGCGATTAGGACAAACAATTGATTTAATTAATCACCGTAATGAATATACTGTCTATTGTCTTAACATGTGGTGTTTCAGACTTATGACACTTGTTTATTACTCAATAACAGCTGACGTGACACGTACTGCTAAAACAACACTCCGCGACATCTAAAATAATAACATATGATTCCCTAATATAAAGTACAAATGCCAAACATAATGGCCGTTAGCTATGTGCCTAGACCACTGACAATGCGCGAGCAATTATCTATTTTCAGTTTAGATTTCATTCAGACACATCGATCGACGTCTAGAGTATATATATATATATATATATATATATATATATATATATATATATATATATATATATATATATATATTCTAAATAAGTTGAAGTATAATGAATGTATATATCTAAAATGTATATATGTATATAGCTTACAACAAAGCCCCAGTAGTGTGTTCGAATCTCCGTAGAGTACGAATTAAAATTCTCTAACCTGTATGATAATATTATTTATTCGTATTTAATGTTATCAAGCCATTCTCCTGTAGGATCCAGGGATAGCACTTTCTGCTCTGTTTGGAATATATTTGTAATTCTCTCTCTCTCTCCCCCCCCCCCTCTCTCTCTCTCTCTCTCTCTCTCTCTCTCTCTCTCTATATATATATATATATATATATATATATATATATATATATATATATATATATATGTGTGTGTATGGAGTCAGTTTTGTTGGCTAGTTTCATGATTTTGTTGTATTATAAAGGTCACGTGGAGGGAAGGAAGATACTATATTTTCAGTTTTCAGATCATCTTTGTAGAGACAGCTAAATGGACAGCAACTATTGTTTGCAACGAAACTGTGTAAGACCGTAACGTCACCGATTTCCTGCTCAAATGCCCTTGCAATGGTTTCAGTAAAGATCTTTTGCAGATTCGTATGTTATGTCGTGGCTGCATCATCTTCCAGGTCATTTAACATCGTCATCCTTTTGTCTCGAACACCATGAATTCAACACAGAAGCATATACCACGGGAAAGAAACTGGACACCGGAGGAGGTCAATGACGAACATTTTAAGGTCCTAATTCCCGCTGTCGTATTATCCGCTATTTCCATGACAATCGGAATTTTCGGAAACAGTCTGGTATTATACATATTCAAATTCAGGTATAAACCCTCCAATCATCGTTGTTTCATCTTGTGTTTGGCTACATTTGACTTATTTTTTGGCGTGTTTGAAATACCTTTCATGATTGTTGAGATGAGACTTCAGTATATCTTCTTCGACGCTGTCGCCCGTAAAGTACACCGCTTTATCAACTATTCCTATGGATCCAGCTCATGTTTAACTGTCATGACGATCGCTATAGACAGATATTTAAAAGTATGCAAGCCAAATGGAACACATATGACCAACAAAATGGCTAATGGTTTGTGTTTCTTGATAGCCTTCATTGGTATCCTTGGAGCACTTCCTTCCGTGGTCCTGTATGGACATCACTACGTCCAGACCAAGGTACCAAATATAACGGGCATCCAGTGCCTTCCCCAGAATAAATATGAAGTAGATGTACTATTCCCTACTTTATACAATGGTTTTCTCGCACTCTGTTTTATAGGGACAGTGGTGACAGTTTGCATCTGCTATACTTTGATTGTTCGCAGAGTCAAGACTCAGAAAGTCACGCGGGAAATGACTTTCCGATCTGCTATAAGCACCACGCATTCATCAGAGGACCCAACGAGGACTTCGACCCAGGTTATTTTGATACATCAGGTTGCTTTCAACAGGAAAAGTATTAGGTCGAGGTCTACCATAAAATCGCACCGCGTGGCAAAAATGTTGTTCGTTGTTACTGCAGTTTTCATTGGCAGTTACATTCCATATTTCTGTCTCATCATCACCGTCAATGCCAATAAAAATTACAAGGAAGACTGGAGCACGACGAGTGAAGCATTTTTTGAGGTATTCTGGCGATCTTTCCTGATCAATAGCTTTGCGAACCCAATCATATACGGATTCATGGATAACAAGTTTGGTGTGGAGTGTAAAGCTTTATTGTACAGATTCACAAACAGAGAATAGAGGCATATTATTAACTGTGCTTTTCAATGCACGATCGTTTGTAGCATCTTGAATTTATATTTATTGAGGTCACAATAACTTTTCTCACGGCAACGTATTGGAACTTACCTTGATATTTTTAGCGTAGAATATTTATCTCGTCTATAAAGTGAACTTCCCCGCAATCCATGAACAGTTAAATAGATCAAGGTACTTAAAGAAGAACTAACCGCATGTTTTCATGTAAAAAAGTGACTGCGATTGTATGTTGATCTTTTGACAATTTAAATGAAGACCTCTAACGAAAATAACAAAACATTCCATCCATGCAGCTGCGGATGCTGATCTTTGTGATTGTAATTCTATGCAAAAATAACATCATCATATTTTGAACATTGGTATGCGAAAGTTAACATAACCGAGGAAGTCACATGGTATAACAGACCACATTTAACAAGTGAGAATGTTAACCGCCGGTATGTGATGAAAACAATTTATCAGTATTTAAATAAATAATGAAGGATCTTACAGTTGTTACATCTCTCATTTATAACCTTAACACGATGGAATTCCTAACAGTCAATCATTTTCTCTTCTCAAAACGCTCAGACCAGTATACGTGTAGGTCAGTGTAGGTATTTAACACAGCGGTGTTCTGGAAGGGGTAGAGGTAAATGATGTGAAATTAGTACAAAGGAGGTAAACGGGGGAAAATAGTACGAAAACATTAAATAAAAAACTGGGGAATGTTTATTGATTTTAATCAATGTAAATCATTAAATAAATACTTCTTTATTTCTTTCTCTATAATGGATCGCCGCAAAATAATTCTTTAATCGTATTGTTCCATTGATTTTAATATGTTCAGCATAGTGAATTTTTGCCAGCTATATGTACATGTGTATGTGTGAGAATGGTGCAAAGAAAGAATCATCTAGACTGACTTATTGTTCTTTAAGTGAAAAAGATTGTAGGTATCTTCAGCGATCGAGAAAGGTATAAAGTACACAGGCATTCAATGTTATCCTTCAGCTAGGTATTTGCCACCAAATACAACGTGAAGCGCTACTTATATTTCTAGAATCTATTTCTAACATTTCAGGTGGATATTTTTATTTTGTTGTTTTTATATTAGCTCGTAATGAAAATATTTAGATTCCTAACAAACTATAGTGCAAAAAAATTACTGACCTCCATTTTGTAGTACTCGTTATCTTTTGAAAAACAATATTTCCAAAGAAATAAACAACGGACAGTTCTTTTACTAATCTTTTTCACCTTGGAAATGACTCTTATTATTCACATTTTCATGATTATGTAGTACATGCACTTTCGTGTGAGAATACAATCTCTTTTCCAACATTTTTTTTCTCTCATCCAAGCCGATTTATTTCTGTTCATAACACTGCCATATAGCATTGACGTTAAATATTTACCAAATCCGTTAACAACAAGATTTAATGGCTTTAATACTTACAATAACAATAGGAACAGCAACGATAATATCATTAACGAAACAGTTTTATCAGCATTTAAACAACAGCAATAACAACAAGAAAAATACTACCACCACAATGACAAAAACAAATAAAACAAAAACAATGAAAACAGGAACTACAGCAACAACAACAACAGCAATAATAATAATAATAATAATAATAATAATAATAATAATAATGTGAGCAGTATAGATAGGGGATAGCTGGCATGTAATATTGTTGTGGTTTTACATCTGGTGTATTGATATGTGAGCACAAAAATAATAGCCCCGGTGAATACGTGCTGGAGTTGGCAAGTAATATTTTTAAACAAATCTATTTTTTTCTATCTCGAGAAGGGATAGGAAAACACACACAAACAAATCTGAAAATATATTCGGAACCTGGTGACTAATATTTTTTGTGTGTTTTACAACTCATGGGATATAAGATTAAAATTAAAAATAATCAAATATTACTAACACACCAGCGCAGCGGATACAAAATAATTTTCCTTTTTTTCCCCGGCAAAATATTAATAATGGCAAAATATAGCTATTCTGCTATTAAAAATTAATTACTTTGGTACCAATAAATGCATCGGAAGTTCTTAAGTATCCAACACTGGGATACTGTTTGAAGTGGTGTGGTGTGGGGGATAAATCTAAACAAGGAATGCGAAAAATTAAACAATAAAAGTAGTAATAAAAGGTATTTCATTGTATCTACTTTGTCTAAAAGAAGTTCAAAAGGGCTTGTGTGTTTTAAAGCTTTTTTTGATAAAATTCATATTAAATGGACGACATACAGTTTAAAAAGTAATGGAAGCAAGAACAGTATATAGTGAACTTTGCATCTTTTATAAGTAAGAACCACTCCGATGTATATTGAAGGTCACCTTCATAACGTAGATCAGATGCACTCCGCTATGAAAGTAAATAACTCAATATAAGCTTCTTGATTAGGAAAGGGTTTAAAATGTGTGAACAAAATTGCAAATACGATTGATACGAAAATAGAAACAAGGTGGCATTTTCCAAATATTTATGATGAAAAAGGTAAAATGTTAATAGCACATATAAATTAAATAAATAGATATTGAAATATTTCTACTTCAGTACATCAAAATGAGCATCCGACACTTGATAAACCAATACCAAAATGAGTGAGAAACAAATATAACCACCTTTAATACATGCTCGAATTAGAAAAGAATAAAACGTATTAATTTACATAATTTAAACAAATATATAACTCAAATACGTATATAGAATTATTTTCATCGAAATGAAACAAATTCAGAATACAGCACAAATCAAGATTTGTATTAATTTTTAATGAAATTGAACCATATCTGAAGCAGATTATCATTCGAAATTTTACAAATTGGCTATGTGAAAGCTCAATTAAAATTTATGATCATTTTTATTAAATGACTCATCCAGTAGAGCAAGGTATTGTACGAATTTTACTTCAACAAGCACTCCAAACTAATACGTGATAAAATGGGACTACTACTGACGCTTACAGATTTACTGACGATTTATGCTGAAATAAAATATTTTATAGTGACAGGATAACATAAAGTTCTACGACAAAAGTGACTTTCTAAATGATACCATATTTGGCATCCAACTCATGAATAAGTAGGTATTTGGACTTTTAAAAGATGACTTAAATAAGGTTCCAATTAAAGATTTTTGTGGATTCACGTCAAAACTGTATTCATTCAAGACGGAAAAAACGAAACAACAGTTTGTCAAGAAATAAAAAATGCGTGATTATAGAGTTGTAAATTTGCACGATCACTCAGACAGATAGTTCATAATGTCAGTTACCAGAAGCTAGTTTGGTTCGGTTAGTTGCTTTCCTTTCACAATGACTACTTCCTATTCCAGTCTATAAGACAACCGTTAATATTTGTTCTCTGGTTTTACTGGAGATTTGCTAGCCACTGAAGAATGTTACTTGCATTAACTAGAAAGCAACACTAAAAATTACACCGAAAATGAAATGTTTCTTGAATTCATCTTCTTGGCTTTTGCGTATGATGAGGAAGCAAACAGATGTCATTCAGCCGTGTTAGAATAATCACTTGCATTAACCTTTCCATCGTTTTATTCCAATGCAACTTTATTTTCGAAATTGCAACAAACCTATCGTGTATTTGAATACGTTCTAGTGCCAAACGTAAGTAAGATAGTCGTGGTACATCCAAATTTATGATAATGCCTTGGATTTCATCACAAATGTAGAAAAATGAAGGAAATATGTTAGGAACTTAATTTAATTAATGCATTATTACCTTGAATATTCTCCTGAGTATCATACTTACAAGATATATATATATATATATATATATATATATATATATATGTATATATATATATATATATATATATATATATATATATATATATATATATATATATATATTGACTAGTGTCTGCTAGTGTCTCCATCTCTTGAATTTACAATTAAAGCAGTATTATCCCGAGATGGATAGTCCCGACTCGGTACAATGCGAAAATCACAAAGTAAGTTTAGTTTTCCCTACAAACTCCTTTTTGTTACTATTGTTTTTTTTTTTATCACTTCATCTATTCTAACACCTAATGCAAAACACTTTACGTTGATTTCCGTGCTCAATTAAATTGTGTCTGTCTCTCTATTTTCGTTTATATCGGTTTTAGCTGTGTTCATTCTACCATATAACACCAGTCTTTTTTTATCTGTTTCAGTTCTAACTGCATCTGTCTCTGTTGTAAACTTGTGTTCCACGTCACTGTAATTTGTCCTCATTCGCTTAATCTTCTGGGCTATTTTGTCAATACTGCCTTGTAACTCACCCATATTATTAACCACATCTCAACGAACATATTCTTTTGTATCTGTTTTTGATATTTCGAACTCAGCATTAACTTGTTGCAAAATTCAGTAAATGTAATTTATTTTATCTTTTTGATCTTATCACCCAGATCTGTAATATATACATTGTAATTTGGTTTCATAGCTTTTATCATACCTTCATACACATTTATCTTGTTTTGTTGGATTCCATCTTTTTGATTACTTCTTATATCCTTTACAACACTGAGAAAATGTTAGTGTTATCTTGTTGTTTAAGTCAATAATTTTTGTGTTCAAATGATTCGTAAGACTTTTAATCTCTTGATCGTTTTGTTTGTTTTTATTATTTATATCGCTCTGTAGAACTTTCAATTGAAATTGTAGAGTACTGTACTCGTCGAGTGATTCTTAGTTCCTCGGCGTCACTTCCAAAGGCATCTACCTCACTGTTTCTCTATTTCCCTGTTTATCCTATTTTCAGTCCTAAAAAGTCTTATGTATTTGAATAATAACTCGTCTCCGCACAAACCGACTGGCAGCTGCATCAGATAAGATAGCAGGAGCGCTTAGAGTTTAATTCAAGTGTAAACGAGACTTTGGATTTCTGTCAATTGTTATTGTTTCCAACGACACTACCAAGTTTCATAACCATGTCACTCGGTATCAAAAATATACCTTCACCATCAACAACACAGTCACATTTTACACTTGAATATGTGATGTATTGTTGAAATGTTTCCATAATGTTTTCATCTGTGTCATAATCATGCTGCCCTAACTATTTAACAGTGACTGACTTTACGAAACAGACTGTATAATAGATGTTCTGTTGTGAACGTGTGCTCCAAGGATGCAGATTACATAAGACCATATACCTTTATTTAATCTTGAAATACTTTCTTCTGTTAGACCGTTAGTATCCCCTAAGAATAAGTATTTCCAGACTATTTTCTCGTCTGGTTTTGTTTCATTATTAATTATTTTGTGTGGCATCTTAAATTTAAAGAAAAGAAACCCCCAGTTACCAACATATTGGTCTCCAGTTAGTTTGTTTTTTCCTCGTCTAATTACTCAAGCAGCAATTTATAACATAGGAGATCACTGCATGTAAGTAACCAGTTTGTATCCTGATCATATCTCCAATCATCGGGAGTGAGAATTTTAAAATTGTTGCAAACTATGATGAATTGTTTCAAGTCAATGTCATTGTTGCTGGGGTTAAAAGCATTTTCATCTTGTAGATATATTTTGCATACATAAAGCAATATTCTTACTTGGAAGTACATATGAAATCTTCAAAAAAAATTAACAACCGGAGCAACATTTTGAACTATTTAAATTATGTATGATATACCACAGGCCACTGCTGCCATCTACATCAGTTTAATCGACTCCGCCAGAATTCCATATTACATGATGCTTCGTATGTATTCATTGAGTCTTCTCTATTAAATTGTAAAATGTAATTATGAAAGACTATTTAATGGCCTGTACGTGAAACAATTCAGTGGAATATAATTTGTGACATTTTGCAATATCAGGATAATATTTGGTATTAAATATAGATATAGGAAAAGAAAAGTGTTGAGAAGTATTCAGTGTTTACATTTTAAAACAATTTCTAACTTTCTTGTTGTGAAACCCTTTTACTTTATCAAACTGTATTTTTTCAGGCTTTCTCCCTTTTTTGTTTTATTTTACATATACTTTCACGTGAACAATGTCTGCCTGCCACTGGTCATAGACCCTCACGAACGGGCATCTTTTTCTCGATTGTCTAAATGTGTAGGTATATTGTACAGTTAACCATTTTTTCAATTCAGTGTATCGTGTTTAATTTTTGTTCCCTATGCATTTTCCCCCAATTGATTGATTTTTTTGTAAACAACTGACCTTTCTGGATCTTAGTAAAGAAATGTGTCTTAAATAACGTTTTTTGTCAGTATTTAAAATGATATAAAACATCCAGAGAATACCTTATGCTTGATAAATTGTCTTTAGGTGTTAGCAACATGCCAACAAGACGACTGTCTACAACAGCAACTGTAATCTTTAATTTTCTTTATCTTTATTGAATCCTTTCAAAAGTATGAATGATTTCAGATTTATGTCAAATTTTGCCATTCCTATGGTTAGCTCTGATACATCTACTTCATATACTGACTCACCACGTGCTGTTTAAAATTTAACTTTGTTTTCCATACATTCCATCTCTATTTTGTTGAATCGTTGTAGATGGAGCTTGTAACGTTTATGATATCTTCAAGCTTGACTGTAAATTTAGTCGAATATAAAATTGTTATATTTATTAACATTAAATACCTTATATATTTCTTCCTCATGCTGCACTGATTTTTATAATCTTGCTATCAGGTATACTGCTTATTTTTCAATGTTATCATCATTAAAGCAATCTCTAAATCAGCATTTTTTCTAAAGCATTGTACGATAATTTTCTCGAGTTTTTAAATCAATGAATTAACACTTTTATTCTCTTGAATGTTATTCTTCAAAACATCTAGCTTTGACTTCATTATATTACGCGTCCAAATTTGTAAACAAATAGGCATTATCCTATGAAATAGTTATATCACCTGTCTGAAAAATTTGAACTCGTTACAGTGCAGGTGTGAGTCAGTATTTATGTTTGAAAATATTGAATTACTATTTTGTGCTCGCTGCGCTGGTAATATTAAAAGTTTTATTTTAGTGTTTTGTACCCTATGAATTGCAAACACAAAAATATGTGTGGCAGCTATCACATGCAGTTACCGATTTTTTTTTATTTTAGTGATCTTGAGTCCATACACAAGATGCAAAAATACGACAATATTAGAAGTGAAAGGAAGAAGAGGTTGCTAACCACTCATGGACCAAGTTTGTAACTTATAGAGAGCAATGAAATACTTTAAGTCAAACATAAAAGATTGCGAATAAATCTCTTAGAAAAGATATTTCTACATTCGCTGTAAATAACACTTTAAAGTCTTTTAAAGCTGGATATTACTGGTTGTGGTAAGTGATGATCTCCACTAAGTATTTTACTTTTACAAGAACAAAAGTATTTATTAAAATATTTAATACGTTGGGAAAAGATAAATAGCTTTATGTATAAGACCTGAGTTAACAGTTGGATGACAAGCTATAAATTTACTCAAATTGGTCTTTAGTTTCGCGACGTAAGATAACATCAAGACAATTTAATTTCCTCTACCAAATCCTAAGGGTAAGGAGTGCCAGGATTTAACCGGAAAGAATCAAATAAATGTATTCTTCGTTTTATCTCAGGCCTTCGGCTGGATGGCAGGTAAATTCAAATTCATATACAAATGAGATAAACTTAGACACGACTTCATTTTCAAGAGATTAACTCATAGTGTAATACTAACATCAGCAAACGATTAATCTCCAAATTGTCTTTAACACTTTAAAATCCCTTCAGTGATGGAAGACGACAAAAGCAGTAGTATTTTTGGTAGTAGAAACTCGAAATCAAAGCCAGGGGAGGGAAAAATATCTTAGAAACGAATGCATACTCTTTCATGCAATGTTTAGAGGAAATTCGTATTGTAGATTTACTTATGTATTTAGAGAAAAAGGGAAGACCAAAGTCTATAAATAATAATAACAATTATTTGTAATTAAAATCTAGCTTTATAATATGAATTTTTTATCTATCTATTTATGTAAATATGTGCATACAGGGATGACCTAGTTAATAAAGGAAGTGAAACAATATCTTTAATCAGATATCGCCTCTTTCAATAGACAATGGTCATTATTTACTTATGTTATATTGTCTCGGTAAGGTAGGGTGTGGGAATACGGAATACGACTATCAACACTATGAGTGTATGCTGGGGCAGACGCAGACATCCATTATGGGGAGGGGGGGGGCTGAATGATATCAAGAGCGTAAAAAAGGGAATATAAATGGGTTTACTCCTCCCGCCCCCCGAAAAATGTTCCATTGGGTCATTTTTGTTGTTGTTGGTAACATCTGAAGTTGGTTCTCTGTGTGATAGACACAATAACCCGCTCGTTTATTATTATTATAATTGTATTAATTGTATCCTTTTTGTTGTAAATTCCCCAGATGATTTTAACATGTAGGAGTCCAGAATGTATCGTAGATTCTGTGTTTAGTGACTGTTTTGTATATATAAGCTGTTTATTCCCCTGACGAAGAGTTTGTTTAGCTTGAAAATTTGGGAAACCATTTTAAATTTGCGCCGTTACAAATTTTTGTGTCTATATATATATATATATATATATATATATATATATATATATATATATATATATATATATATATATATATATACATATATATATATATTATAGTATATATGATTTTTATTTTACTGAAATTCTAAGCAAATTGTAATGCTATACATGCAAATGATAGAGACCTTTCAAAATTTACCACTGTTGCATTCCACTTTTCACAAATGCCTAAAATACTATACTTGTGTCTTGGTTCATTTTATAAAACTGACAATAAAACAATAAATACAACTACATAAAACTACATATTCGTTTAGTAAACACGATCCGGTAACAACACTTTAAACTTTTACATACAAAATGTCAGCTATGTCATTCCTAAAAGTGTTACCTGCTTTTGTCTGAAACTGTCTATCAGTTTGAATCTTCAACTTTATCCAATTTCTCTCTTTTCAAGAAACCAAACTTGTCCAGTGTTGACTGTGGGCGCTTCATTTTGGCAATTAAAGTAATTCATCATTGTTCTTACAGTAATTAACTTCAATTTGAGTAAATGAAAACCAAAACCTTGATTTTTACCGACTGAAAATTTGCTTTTAATGATCTCCATTGTCTTTCTTTAACTCAGTACTTCCAAACAGCCAAGTCAGACGCGTCATCCGCTTCGCATCGGGATCATCAAACGCTTTAACTATTTATACATATAAACCTCTTTATAATTGGCTACACTTTTGAACATAAAACAATCAAACCGTGTATATCATTTCAGACACGTGTGTACAGTACATTAAATCAATGATCTTCAGGTTTTTGGCGACTAACTTTGCCTGGGGCAAAAGCTATTTGGTGCTATCAAAACAGTGTCCATAATCCACCGCCAAAATAGGGGATTAATTATCTGCAGATTGAATAAACAGCCAAAGGGTGTCATAAAGGGGAATGTAAATAAAACCTAATTTGTGGGAACATAAAGAAAGCGGCGCGACTTGGGGGGGGGGGGAGGGAGGATGGTGGCTGCAGCCAGTAAGTCCCACCTCCCAACTCCTCCCGTGGCTGATCTATGTAGTTGTATTACCTACTCGTTAGTGCCTGTGTGCGACTATTCATGGTAAGTAATTGACTAAGAAAACTCTTGTTTTAAATTCTTCAATTTATTGCATAAATAATTAAATCACACTCAACAAAAACAGATGCCATTTTTAGTATTACCATAAATACGATTAATAATTGACTTACTGTACTGGCATAGTGGTGAAAACCACAGTAAAAGAAAATACACTTTGGAGCATAACAAAGAGAATACATAATAGAGTTTATTTACAACGGTTAAAGTAAATAGATAAAATAATAAAATTAGAATCAAAATGTCAGATTAATAAACCTACATGTGTGCAACTCAACTTTGCTTCAACTCTTCCTACATACAATTAGAGTTGCATGTTTCTAATAATAAAGAAAAAATTTTTACTTAACAAATTACACATATAACTTATTTTTATAATAAGTATGCATTTGAACGATATGTAATCATCCACTCCCCCCCGTTCCTCCCTTTTCTGAAATATACTATCGTCAAATTAGGTGTTGTATCACTATGAAACTCGTTTGTGTACCTATAATTCTGATTTTGAGGAGAAATTAAGTCATTTCCTAAGAAAAGTATTTGACCATTCTGCCGCCAACATCTGGTGTTTACATACCCTACAAAACCCCGCAAGATGTGCTGAATTATACAGAAACCCGCGCGACAGATCGTGTGCTCATTGCGGAATTCAGTAAAGAAAATCATAACATTTAATGAAAAATAATTAAACTCTTTACAGAATCATAACATTCAATGAAAAGTAATGGAGCTTTTTACAGAAACGCAAACAATATTCTTTAAATAGCAATTACCTTACACTTAACACGAAATCGCCATGAAAGTAATGCAAAAACTTATATAAGAATCTTGAGGACGAACACAGCATTTCGTCTCAAATGGTAACTCTAACACCAAAACTCAGACTCAAACTCAACTTATTATAAGAATCATGTTTTGCAAGGCAGCGTACAATATACTATGTTAACATGTATTAAATATAGCAAATATGAATACACGCATAGTCTGTATATAGTCTATATGACTAACAATACATATCTTGCTGATGTTGGAGAAATGTCATATTATAAACAAATTCAGGTCAAAATCAATGTTTATAGACTGATATTCCCTACAATGTACATCTCTAGGGAGACGGTATGGACATTTTGTAGGTCAAAATGAGACGTACTGGCTCTGTCAGTTTGGGTTGCAATCCTTTCGGTAGGATGGGGGAGTGGGGGTCAAGAATGCCTTTATTTCCTCATCAAATGAGACAACAATAAATGGTCTTACGTGAGAAATGAATTCGACAAATGATTTCACATTGACTTTGTCATGACAATAAAGGCAAAATCTTTCTTCAATAATCAAATTCTTGTGTCTTCCAGATTCTAATACGAGAAAGCGTGTACTTAAACGAGACAAATTAATGGTCTGTTATGAGTATGAATTGTTATAGTGGACTAATAGGGACACTTTTATGCTGTTTTTTTTTATATTTCACTGCAAATGGATTTAATGGAAGACTGTCTCTGATAAATATCTCCCACCACTATTTATTTTTAAAAAAAGTGAATCTGTAATATCCAGAAGATTTTAATTATGTTGGTGTATGTTGATTTATTGAAACCTATGACACACTGAGGTATTTAATATGGAGGCTATGGAACTAGAAAGATGCAGGTCTCCTTCAAAAACTTTATTGACTAAACAAAACACCGCATATACAGAAGCAGTGGCAGTGTGATAAGAAAAAAAAAACGCCTATTAAATGCTAAAAGGGTTTCAAGATGGTTATTGCTAAATAGATGCCTGTGTTTATAAGTCATGAAAACATGTTCAGTATATATAGACGTAAAAAAAATCCATCAACAGATGCATCATTGCTGCAAACATGTTAAATAATCACATTACACTCTGTTTAATGTGAATTGTCTTCACGAACATTAACAATTTACAATATGGACATATGTCCTGGTGTAAAACATGAATCGTATAAAGACAAATATAATGGATTGCTTCCGTGTACATGAACCATACCAAACAAACAAAACAAGAAAAACGGAAAAGAGAACAACTGTCAATCTGCTAACATTGTGTACATCTCTGTATAATATAAAACAGTAAGAGAAATAATTAAGTATGATTTCAAGCGTGACCAGTGTACCTATATATGATATAAATATAACTGTACCCATATAAAAGAAAATGAAATTTTATATGATAACTCATAAAAAAATTTTGTTGTGAATTACATATATTATGCATACAATGAATTCGAAAATATACATTATCTTTGATTATGATGAACAATGAACACTCGCAACTGTTTCAGAAAGGAAATCAAGCAAATTTATACTGGACATGGAGTATCATCTTTCAAAAAGGTATGCAGAGACCTGAGATATAAATTTATTGGAATATAATTTATATACAGTAATTCATATTTTTGAAACCAAAAATACATTGGTCAAGTTTTTTTTTTAACATTGACCACTCAGCACCATTTCAGAAGAAGAAACTAAAGTTATGAGCTATATTACATAGGAGTATATACTTGATTCATTTACATTAAAAGTAAAATTTAGACTCAAATAAATAAAATGTACTTATTTGGACATGGCCAGAGAAATGATAATTTAAAGCATCTTTATTAAAAAAAACCAAGTAGGGAAATTTGTCTGTCAACCCTAGAATGGAAAGACAAGGAGATATGAAATTGCATTTTAAACCATATTCTCTATTATTTTACTAGTCCAAAGTAGATGACTATTTGCTTGGTAAGGTTTTAATTTGTCATGATGCATGACCTTTTGATTGCCATGAACATCAGACTGGATAATGTAATCCTAGTTACTCATCTTCTTCACCGAATATGGTCCAGCGTATGGTTACTGAACCTTTGGACAAATTGCGTCACCTATCGTCATCTTGAGGTACCACACCATATCACCAAACTGGTAAGCAGGATGTGTTTGTTTCACATCACAACTGTCCCGCTGTAGCTCGGCAGCTACCTGTAGACGTTTACCAGCTAGACTGTGAGCTCTCTGCATCTTATCATTCAGCAAGTGCATATAGGCTGCATAGGATGAAACTGTTTTTGTTTTTTAAATGGTTGATGCCGCTTCCAAACACAACTTCTGAGGGTAACCTTACTTCACGTCCCAATATCAACAAGTTAGGAGTAATCCTACTGCCCTTTTAAGGGGAATGCATTGTATGCGCAAGCAAGGCGACCAAGTCCGACTCACTTTGCTCCTTGGGTAGATATTTCCTCATCATCAGGACAAGCGTCTTGTTCAACCGCTCCACTTAACCAGTGCCATAAGGATCCTTGATACTGTCTTCGTCGCTTTTACCTGTAGAAGTTCATAAAGTTCTGCAAAATGTCTTCTTTTATAATTTGGACACTATGCAGATCAATGGAATTGATAAAGTGGGAATGGGGCGTGTTTCATTCACAGTTGCGCACTGTGCAACCACATTATCACTCTTCTCACATGACCTGACCGACTTTAAATCCTGGTTTAAACTGACCAGACCTTATCCCTCGTCACACCTAACTAGCATCCGACCCTAGCCGTAACTGGCCGACCTTTAACCCTGGTCTTACCTGACCAGATTTCATCCCAGAGGCACACGGCTGACCTTTAACCCTGGACTCACCTGACCAGTCTCTATTCCAAGTAGCATTTGGCTGACCTTGAACCTTGGTCCAGCTGGACCAAGTTTCCTCAATAAACCTTCATCAAATACCTTCGATGACTGTTTTGATATATTTCCTATCTGACTTAAGAACTGGCAAACTTGAAAATCTCATCAATTTCAAAAGTGCCATGATCAGTATCATAACTTGAATGAAGAGTCGACTCATCTGGTGTACTTTGATATGCACCATATTCACAACCTTTAAAAGTCAAATTTCATCTTTCGGCTCATTTCGTTTCACTCTGCAAGTGTTCCACGATGATGATTATAGACTACTCTGCACATCTTTCGCGCTCATTTATTGTATGGTACGCATTTCAGATATTATTCTGTGTCAACATCAGAACATCTGCGGTGTCTGTTATTACAATACCGGGAAGATCCATCAGCATTCCCAGTCTTGGAACTTGGTCTGTGCTCTACTATGAATTCATGTCCAGACAGTATTTCTAGATATCTAGCTATGCGACCCTTTGAATCCTTCAGACTTTAAAACCACTTTAAAGTTTGGTGATCACCTGTTACTAGGAATTTCTGTCCCATGAAGTAATGTTTGAAATACCCAATGAAGTATCGAGTAGCTTGCAACTCCTTATCTGTGATACATTAGTTTCTTTCACCCTTTCTTGGTCATTTTGAATATGCTGGCACACGACTGCGCCTTTTTCAGCCTCACATGCATCAGTGTCAAAAATAAAAGTTTCTTTATCTCTTGGAAAGGTCATGACGTCCAGCCCTGCTCGAGGTCCTTTCAACTCATTGAAAGCGACTTGGCAGTTTACTATAGTGTGCTCTTCTTATTGACCAAGTTAAAGAATAGATTGGCGATCTTTGAAAATTCCTTGCATGAAGCGTCTATAATAGGAACAGGTACTCAAGAACTAACGAAGTTCAGTCACATTTTGCGGCTCCTTCTAATGGGGGATTCTTGCTACATTATTTTCATCAAGGTGAACTCCGCCATGCTTTGAGATTCCATGTCCCAGGAAGCAAGTTCATCCTTTAAAAGCTCACACTTTCCAGGTCTCAACTTCAAATTGGTCATTCGTATTCGTTCAAACGCGGCTTTGAGTCTTTGTATGTTTATTAACATTAGTCTCTATGCCATCATCTATGTAGATGATACACGAAGAATGCTGCAAGCCTTGCAGTGCAAGCTATGCAACTCATTGCAATGTTTCTGGACAATTAGTCATTCCCTTTGGCATTATTGTAAAGTCAAATAACCCATGCTTTGACACAGATGCAGTCTTGAGGACGTATTCTTCCCTAACTGGCACTTGAAATTATCCCGATGTGAGATCTAACGTGCTGAAACATTTCACACGTGCATATGCATCATGACATACATTCACACTTCGTATAAGAAAATCATCAGTGTATCACATCATTTTATCTCCTACTGTCTCCACATGGACATACACTAACGTTTTTTTTTCTTTCTTTCTTTTTCAGCAATACAATTGGCGATGCCCATGGAGAGTTGTATTCCCAGATTACACCTTGCGCTTATAATTTGTTTACGACTTCTTTCTCTTCATTAGCATCGGATGCCGTGGCTACACTTCTGAAGGGTTGCTTGATGTCTTTTGTGTCTCCTGTGTCAATCATGTATTTAGCCAGAATGGCGAGTCCTATATTCCGTGATTAGAAGGATTTAGGACCCGTCCGTCTTGCTAAACACACGAATGAAACATTCGATCACTGGAGAAAACATCTTGCAAATCAATCAGGGGTGTTGCTAAAAATCTTTCTACAGATCATCCTTCTGTGTAAATTTATGAGCTTGCTTTGCTTTCCATGTTCCATTTTTTCCAGTTTACCCGTATCTTTTTATAATCTGGAGATTTGCATGAGCCTGAATTTGTGGTTCTTTCCTTTAGGTAGATATGTCTTGTGGCACTGCTATTCTCTTTCTCGCTTTCGTCTTCCACTCGGGTTAACTCCTTAATCATTGACCAAAGTGTAACTTTCTGGCAGTGCTTATTACGGCACCTTGTTCCAGTTGGACAAGGGGCAGGAAAGGATTTTTGACCTTCACTTTACCATAGCTGTTGCGTTAAAATCAGAAAGGCTAAAAGCCATTACAAGGGGGTAACTTTCTATGAAATGCTGTGGTGGTTCAATCAAAACATTGTATTCATCTTCCTGATCACCAGCTTCGTAAACACACCTTTAATTTGTTCACTCAAACCTGCCATGATGTAAAAATCAGGCAACATAACTTTCCTCCTTTGATTGTTAATAATCTGTTGATATCTTTACCTCAAGGATGATTTTGTTCTTACTGAATATGAAATCAGCTAGCTTTCCGTCAGATCATTTTAATGCATGAATACAAACCAAACATCATCTTTAATCTCAGGAACAACGACCTCATTGTCCATCCTAGCTTTGTCTAGTTCAGGGGTGACTTTGCAGTTCCCACAATCCCCGAAACGATGCCCCTTTGCATGCACAAGGCATCTTTTGCTTCCTAATTCTGGTCCTCCAGATTCCTCTGTTTTCTTGTATACATATGTAGCTAGCACATTTTTATCTGTTCTTTTCTTCAACTGTAACTTGGACACCCTTGCGAAGAACATTTGACATAAATTACTCCCTGACTTTGGTATCCCTCCACGCACTTGTATATGAATGATACTTTGTTTACGTGCAGCTTGAGTTTTATCATCAATATGACCATCTTCATTTTTGACCATCGGAGTCTATTCCAGTTATTGTAAATGTTTCTCGTAATTAGGCACTTTGGGTTCTGATCAGTTGTCTAGAATATTCTGTGCTGTTTGTTGTCTACTGTATCTACCTCAATTTCATTTAAATTCACGCTTGAATTGGTGAGGGTTACAACAAAATGAGGCTGACTTTATTCTGAGATCGATATCTTTGACTGTCATCGCCCCTTTGAACAGGACCTAAGTTTTTGTAAACCTGCTTTTTGAAGCTAGGTTGAGACTTTTCTATTATAAATAGCTGTATCTTTCTTCATCCCTCCTTTTTTATAAACTTTTCTTAGGTTCTATAATAAAAAGCATATTTTTTTACTTCTTTCTTTCTAAAGCTACCGTTTCCTCTAACATCTTTCATGATATCGTGCCCTTGTTTCTTGCAAGCTTTATTCTTGTTTGTTTGTTTGTTTGTTTGTTTGTTGTTGTTGTTTGGTTTTTTGTTTGTTTGTTTGTTTGTTTTCCTGGTGCTGTGGTTGCTACTCACATCTACAGACAGCTTTCATCACCCATTTCACCGCTGCTGTCTTAATATGTACTTGAACCCCTGTATTCCTGGACTGCTCGTGTTTCACTTCTAGTCTGCTTTGTCTCTAGAAGATGTACAGTTAAGAAAACAGCATCATCAATATTATAAGGTTCTTTTACAAACTCAGAATTGAAACAAGCTTTGACTGCGTACGCCATTGAGCCTATCTCTTATTTGACTGCAAGTTTATTTACTAATTTTTTTTTCTTTCAGTAAAAAAGTTATTTATTTAGTTATTTTTTTTTTTATTTCTCATTTTTACTCCATGGTATTAGCTTGCAAATGCCACGCATTATCTTGCAAGAAGTAGAGAGCAGCTGCAAATGGGAGGAAAGAATGTAAAACTTGTATCTTTAGCTATGTAAGTCATGTTATGAAATTGTGCAAATTGTAGAATTCCAGGAGTAGTCTACTAACATCATAACAACCAAATTCATGCATTCGTCCAATTTAATGTCCTTAGACCAAAATTAATTTGGAAAAGAGAAAAAGTACTTAAAAAACTATTCGTATTTGTTAATACACTCAGAAATCAAATAAAAATGTCATCTCTTAAAATCTTTGACCCCATTTGCAATATTTACAAATAATGACTGAGAGATTTGCAAGTCGAGAAACTCATTTAAAAGAATGCATTCATGTTAAAATGATGGTAGTGACGACAGCATACCATCTTTTTGCAACACTGCATTAAAAACTGGACAGTATATGGGGTTAATATTGCCTATGCATCCGTTCGTTCTCTCTATCCTGGTTGTAAAGTTTACTTCAATGCACCAAAATATATCAAACTTGCAGTGTGGGTACATCTTGTCGCACACTTTAACTGAGTCGCTGTGATCTTTCGAGCGAATATTTTTGTGAGCTGTTTTATTTTCCAGGAACATTTTATAAATTGGATCTGCATAGTTCTCAAATACAATTTTAAATACATATAGACTTGGATGAAATATATATATATTCACATACACATACACACACACACACACACACACACACACACACGGGCGTGCGTGCGTGCATATTCCCACACCTGCAAAACACAAACGCACAATCGAAACATTCAAACTTAACATTCTAACTATTTACCTAGTTACCTTGCCAGTGTTATTCTGTATTGCTTGAAAATCCTGTCCAAGTTCTGATTACCTTCTCACATATTGACCCAAAATTGCAATGTGGATGCGCCTGGAGATGAATGTGCTGTACACCAAAAACGTCACTTCGATCTAATTTCCCGTTTTTATTCTACGTCGCTTAAAATACTCATTATGCCACTAAAACGGTATTAATCATGGATTTCAACTCCATTCTCACGCTCACTAGGAAGTTAGTTCCGAATTATGACAAAAATGAAAATGTATTGCATGTGCTTCATGTACTCCTAATTTTACAGTTTCCATACATATTAAATAATATATAGGAAAAGTAATTTGCCTTAGGCTACCATACTGATATAACTCAAATATCATTTTGTTCACTTTCCATGAACTTTGATGAGTTATATTTTTTTCCTCCACATAGATCTTATTTATGTATGTCATTAGAATATGAAACTTGGTGCTTTCTTTAATATTTGAGTACGTTTTGAAATATTTACTTTCCAGGCGCTCAGATTTATTATTAATTTGAGCTTTTCTTTATAGGATCACCCAGGAATAAGTTTTTCAAGAGCCAAGTCTCTTCCATCTGCAAGAAAACCACTGATTTCAAAATTGGTCCTCAAATGTCGATAAATCTGCATCACATTGACTCCTAGACTTTTGTAATTCCACCATGTTCCACCATGTTCCACCAAGTCTATTATTTTCCAGTGCGTTTTATTTTTATATCTTTTTTCAATAATGAAGCCTGTCGTAAAATTCAATCCGAGTCTGCTTAAAATATATCTTGATGACTTCTTTTCTCCGTGTACCCAGTATCTAAGTCACTATCTTGGACAAGTACGCTGTATAATTATATTTTTGTGGTCTTCCTGGTATAATTATGATAGCACAATCTATGTTGGTGCTCATCTGCAATTTATAGGCCTCAACTAAGAAAAGTATGCTACTGTCTTGCTTTCTTGTTACAGCCATTATTATAGTTTCAGATAGTTGCAACTCAGCGAATTGCTTGCTGGTCCTCTTCTCTACTTATTTTCTCACCTGCTTTTTATTTTAGATTTTATTATAAATTATAGATATAGGATTTGACATACAATATTTTGTAAGAAATGTTCTGTTTTATATAAAGCCCATATTTTCAGGATTTCTGCATTCTCAGCAATGAAACTACGACAGCTCAGAAGATAAGATATATCTCAATGTTCATCTTGTGGCATAATGTTTGCAGCATCAAGATTCGTCTTGTGACGTCAATTATATTGACAGATATCTCAAAAAGAAATCGGGCAATAAAGCAATTTTGGTTCCATTTAAGGACAATTCGTTTTGCTGCCCAATTCAAATTTCGCCGTTACCAAGAAGAATCCAAATGATGGAAGATTTGTTTTAGGTCTCAGCTTTCCTTTGAATTTTTCTATCACTATTTTGGCAATGACCGAAATTAAAGTATCCTTCAGTCGATGATTTGGTGAACATCATCAAAGTGAAAGGTAGAAATTACTTGTTTTTTAAACGGGATCTAAAACGATCTTACAGATAAATATCGACTGATCCTGACGATGTATCTCTGGTTGGGTTTCAATAGAAAAACAATTTAACATCTGTAAATGTTATTAATAATGGTCGTTCCAGAAAAAAGTTTCGTCAAGCCTATTTGAGAGACATCTGCTTCATAGCTGCCTTGTGTGAGTTTCAATTTGAGGCTCGTCGTGTAGCAAGTCATCACAATAGACTACCCGATCTTCTTTCAAGATGGCATCTTCACAAGTTTTGAGGAAAAGAGTTTTTCAAAATAACGAAGAATTATAACATTCAACAAGTCAACAAGTCAAAGTTCCAGAGTTGCTGTTTCCGTTATCAGTTGATTGGTAAATTTACAATTTATTTTATTTTAATCTGCTCTATTGCGTCCATATTACCTAATGTTACATAACTTGAAGTTTGTATTAAATTTTTCGCTAGAACATTTATAACATTTCCAATATGTATTTTTATTTGTACATATATTTCTCAAACTGTGTCCATTACATCTTTCTTAATTCAGTGTTTTTCAGTAATCGATCTGTTGCATCTTAAACAAGAGGTAAAAAAGATCAATAAAGGGTGAATTTCCAGAAGGAACTTCTAGAAATTTAAACGTTCATCGGAAATTGCTCAGTTTCTTGCTAGAAACTTTCAGTAGTCTAATTCCATCAGAAAAAAAATTCCGGTGTAAAACTATTACATTTAATGCTACAAATAGAATTCCCTCAAACTGAAGTTTTCAAATTAAAACTTTTACTACAAGGCATTGCTAGATCCAACCTACATTGCCCAAAGAAATCCCTACCCATTACTAGAAGGCTTTGCTAGATCCAACCTACATTGCCCAAAGAAAGCCCTACCCATTACTACAAGGCATTGCTAGATCCAACCTACATTGCCCAAAGAAAGCCCTACCCATTACTACAAGTCATTGCTAGATCCAACCTACATTGAACAAAGAAAGTCCTACCCATTACACAGGAGATATTATTGGCGATATTTAAAGTCATGAAATTCGACGAGGACAATGACTTTGTCCTCTGTTTTTTTTTTAATGGCTAGAAAATCTAATCTTGTTCCTAATTCACTAAGGGAATTTGATACAAACAAACAACTCTTGAGGCAGGATATAAAAACAATCAGTTCGAAGGAGAGTTTTAAGGATACCTATCGTGGCAATTCATGATTCCCATCTGTATCCATTTGGCGTTTATAAACAAATGATTCAGTGAATCAATCTCCCTTCTAATCATCCGGCATTCTATATTCGCTCTAAAAAGGGAGTCTATGAACCTGTTACTTACTGAAAGTTACAAGGGTTTATACACTACCATCTTCTAAGAATTGGCAAAGTCGAATCTCTTTATTCTTCTCACAGTTTTAGAAGAGGTGGCGCTATTTGGGCTTTTAAGGCTCATGTTCATTCAGCACCAATTAAGCTGCACGGGGATTGCTTTAGTGATGCTTACAATGAATACCTTTCTTTTGACTTTGAAGAAAAACTACTAGTTTTCTCAAAAAATGAGTTCTTTGATCTTGAATAAAATTTAATTTATCTTTTTTTTTTACTTCCAGAACTAAAGACATTTTCCGTTAATAGTTTGAGCGATTCCATGTTCAAATATGTGACAGGATTTTGGTACACTCGAGTTCAAGCATTTCCTGGAATCACCATATCAAATTAAAGAATAAGATTAAAACAAATCAGACCTGTATCAGCTCCAAATATTCTATTATTCATGTTGGCACAAATGATGTAAATAGCCTTTCCGTTTCAGAGCTGTTAAGTTCCTGCACAAATCTTATTACGCTCATCAGAATAAAATAATCCTATCTGCTATCCATCTAAGACCAATAGATATAGAAATAACTGTTGAGAGGATCAAAACCCATATGTTCAATACCAAAAGTTAAATCTCTACAGCTATCGAGTATTCCTAAAGAACAATCAGATAACTTTATGCCATTAAAGAAAGAGGCTTTCATCTTAACCAGGAAGGCACTCGTGTTCTCAGACAGTACTATTTTTATCAATGCTGTGTCTCATTTTATATAATGCAACCGTAGATTGTAACTTCATTCAGTCAGTAACACGAAATGTATATATGTACATATGTAATTATTTTAAATGGTTATTGCGTGATACCTTCCAAACTACATTTATCCTTTCTATTTGCAGAAGTCACTTTGCATAGAAGTACTTATTCTAAGAAGGATGGAGACTGTCAAGAGCAATACAATCTTTAAATTCCTTCATTTTTACAGTCTCGTGGGATGGTATGTAACACCCCGGGGTCTGGTTTATTGTTAGTAAGGTGGATTAGTTAATTTTAGGTTTGTGTGTTTGCCTTTTAAGCGGATCTGAGGTTTGGCGGCTAAATTTGAATCATTGAATTATTTAATTCATCAGTCTCGTCAATTTTTTTCATTCGTTGTAAGGTCGAACAAAATCTGACACTTATATTTATGTAATTAAGTGTAAATATTAAATTCTGCAAAAGAATGCATAATACATGGGTTTTATATTTTAAATACAATGCTTCCCTGAGTTGTCTTTATCAATTATCACATATTTTGACTTGTTACAATCTCACTCTTAATCTCACTTTTGCATATTATATCTTAGTTCCAGCCTAGTATGAGAGTATGGTAACACGGGATCAGAAAACGACAGTCTCGTTTTCCTTTTTTTTTAATTGTTTTGGATTTGACCGTAAAATTCTGGCACATTCTTGGGCAGAAATTTGATAAGTATATAATACATTTCTTAATTGAATACATGCTTTTTGACAATGAAAATCTCACAGAAAGAAAGCACACACACACACACACAAACACACACACACAATTCCGCCCACTATCATCGAACATGCACAGATTCATTCAGCTCTATTTTAAGTATATCATCTTGCTTATATATTACATACCAGATAACAAAAGTATAAGTTTCATCTCACTATTAAATACTTTAAGGATAAATTATGGGGGGGGGGTTCAACTGACATAATATGCTTCTCTCTTAAATGTGGCTGAAATCTGAAAGTTCTAACTATATAGCCCGTGCTAATGCAGACAAAACGCTACCCAGTTAGAAGGGTTGTCATAATATTGTTGTTTTCATTTGATGTGGTAAACTAAATGGCATGAGTCGTTTTGCCCCTCTGTGTGGTACCGAATGACCTAGCTGACTCGATGACTATATCTTATAAACTGAATGAAAGATTTCATGTGCTGTAGAAGACATCTGGTATGAGTACTAAGTAGTACAGACAATCTGGAATATATTGAACTATATGTAATTGGGATTTTCAGAAATTCTTAGTGTTCCCGAATTTCGTTATTTCCGTTTATGACAAAATCGAGATTCCCCTTTGTTTTTATATGTAAGTCTATGATTTATGCAAGTCTATGATTCAGTGGATTATTTTTTAGGTTAATAATAATAATAATAATAATAATAATAACAAACTTTTTATTCTTGATGGACTGTTGAGTCTATGACTCATCTCATGCAGGGTCGAGATGGATTGAAATTCACTGCATTAATATTATGTACAATAACATACATGAACCACATGAAACAGGTGTTATCACCGACCAGAGACAGAAAAGTATAGAAAAACTATACAATTCTATTTTTGACTCAAAATAATGTTTTACGTTTGTGTTTAAAAGCAGTTGTATAAGATTTAATGCCATTAGGTAAGATATTCAATATTAAAACAAAATTTCATGCAAAACTCATTGTAAACATTTCAGTCTTGTGTTTTTAGATACTTATTTGAGTTTTAGTAGAAGAGTGCGTGATTCAACTATGAACATCTAAGACTGATGTAAATGTATTCAGATAATTTGGGGCGAGGCTGCTTTCGGCTTATGTACATCAGGTCTGTTTCGTTGTATTTTACTCCGTCTTTAAAAGGTAACCATTTGAGTTTTCAATAATATCTTTTAGTATCTCTATCCTACTGGTAGGTGTAAAAACGCCTCCGTTAGCTATCAAATATGCGGTTTTCACGGTGTGGAAGCTACACACAACAATGGTGGATTACAGATTACCTCATGGTACCAGTAGTCTCTGCGCGCTTTTTGTTTTAAAACTCTCGTAGCAGGAACGTATCAAACCCCACAATACGCTACACTCCCATTGATCTTTTTGCTAGTGATCATGGTGCCACGTACTATAAGGCATTTATTTGTCCTGTATATGTAGGCTTCAATATTCTTCCTGATGGTGACATGTCAGACTATGGATGCGGTAAGTCCTTACGTGGGCCAATTTAAGGGCTACATCAGCTATCATTAATGGGCTTCCTGTCGTTTAGGGATGTGAATTTCCTAATGCTGGGAGTACAAGGTACCTGATCCTCGACAGTAAATAACCAGAGGGTGTTTCAGGACCTTACTGCTAGTTATTCAATTGATGTAAACGTGATTGTTCTTATTGTTTGGTATGAAAGCTTGGTATTATAGTCTGTACACCAAATCTGAAATACAGCCTGTCATATATCTAATCTCTCCCTGCTTTGTGGGCATCCATACGGCAAGAATAAGTTGACTCTGGTAGACGTTAGGATGACGTTGACATCTAGCACGTCACAACCTAACATAATGATAGATAAATCGGTCAAACTGATCCTCTGCCAAATTTTCTCAAAAAGGAGGTACGGGAAAATCACTTCTGGATACTCTCCTTAACTTGACTTTTCTATGATCATGTGAACATCCTTTGTTTTTCTTGTCTATACCCACATTTTACTGCTGAGTCTAACTTTCCTAACTCATGCTGATCATCAGGCCCCAGTCTGACCAAGACGTTCATTACATTTCTCCAATGAAGTAAGCAGCCAAATTGACTGTAATATCAACCGAACTCTTCTGTTACTGAATATATATACCTAATTTGAAAGATACTGATTAACTCAATCTCCTTACTAGAAAAGTGATTGGCTCTGTTACGTCAAAAATATTGGAATATCTGACGAAGTACAGGAGAATCTCAAGACAAGACAATACCTGAAACGCACAGATCATCCGCAAAAATCCATTTATTTAGCCTCATTCACGGCTCTGTTATTCTACATCTTACGTCTGATGGCATGTCCCATACTTTTCTGCAATATGGTTCTCCAACATCTTTTTGGATATATGTTGGGCTTTTGCATGTCCAACCGGCTGCCTCTGCATAAATATATAGGGCTACACGTTTCTGTAGAATATGCCTCTTCAAATAAGTGAACTTCTCATAGCAAAGTAGGCACTGAGTCACTTTACATTTCGTTACCGTTTCGGTGACATTTGTATTTTTTGCAATCTGCTCTTCTTGTCCTTCGTCATCGTAATGTGGAAGAAATATTTTCTCTTCCATGTTTCAACAATGAACCATGATTTAGGAAAAATTAATTGAAAAGTATCTAACAAATATAAACACAGATTGTTTTTAATTTTCAGTGAACATCTAAATGACACGGGGTAAAACTATTTATATATTCTATCTAATGTTGTGAACCAATTATTTGTCACACTCTACCTTACAGATCTATTTCGTCGTTTGTTATTGATCCTACCTGGGGACTGATGATGCCTGAGTTTTTGGGCTGCCATCTCAGCCTCTCCATCAACAGATCTCCTATATTTCCAAGGCTATAAGTACTTTGTTCCCCTGAACTATGCCACAGTTCCTTTTGGATTGCCTCATCATCATCTTCATGTAGGCTTTGATCAACAATGTCATCAAAGTTTCCCTATTACGGGTGTGTTTGGGTGCAGAACTAACACCACTAGCATGGGATGGGTTTTACATCCAATCCAGCTGGACAGCGATTTCTATATTCCAGCACATCATGTCTCTGAGACAGTCCATCCAGTTTGGTGAGTTTTCTACATGACCGACGTTGGGTCACAAAGTCATACTGAGACAGTTCCTCTAGCCATTTAGGAGAATTCACTTCTGTGACTTTTGAAGTTCATGAGACATATTAGACTATTGTGATCTGTTGTAACGATGACAAATCTTCACAACAGATATCTTCTGTATTGCACTGTGAACATTACACTAGCTAGTTCATTCCTTGTCAAGCAATGACCCCATTAAACCATGTATTCCTATAGCTTATAACGCGTTCTTGTCCATCCGAGTCTCATGCATCGGTATCTAGAATGATCAAATCATCCGCATTTGTAAAGCTCATCACATCCCGACTAACCAAAGATGATTTAAGATGTTCAAATGCCTCTTGATGAATGTGTTATCCAGTTAAAATCACATTTACTACTTATTAAAAAAGGGGTTTAATGTGGCCCGGTTGTAGTTATCAAATCGTAAGAAAGATTGCAGTTTTTTCCTATTCGTTGGGTTTGGTCATATCCAAATGTGTTCCATCACATCTTTTGAACACTTTCCAGATTCCTCGGATATGCTTCAAAGCTTGGGCCTAAGAGGAAGACGTCGTCAAAGTACGGTACACACTCTTTTCACGTCGCACTCTCAAGAACTTCCTGGATCATCCTTTGAAAAATTGAATTGAAGTGATCTTGCACACACCAAACATCATTCTTGCCTATTCAAACAAGAAATATTTGGTTATGAATGTTGCATCATTGCTATCTTCTGGTTCTATTTCAAATGACGGTATCCATCTGCCTGATCCAAAATGCTCATGTAAAACTTTCCACAAAGTGCTTCTAGACAAGATTTTATTCTATGGGTGGGAAACGCATCTTAAAATGTGATCTCATTCAGTAACTTGAAATCAAAGTAGTATCTTATTGTTAAGTCCTTTTAACGACAAAGCACATATACCAACTCTGATGATGATTGTTTTCGTGGATAAACAACAGTCACTGACTTCAGATACACTGGAATCTAAAAAAAACTATAATAATGTGAACCAGCTTCAATAACTGAATCGGTTGGTAAAAGTTAGCCTATGAACAAACTGAATCGGCTCAAACGTGATCAATTAACACTTAGCGAACCTTACTAAACATATGATAAGCGCTGTTATAACTATAACAGAATGTCAGACAGTATGAATGAGCCTCTAATTATAACTTTCATGGGGCAATGCTAGATGCAAATGGTAGATGCAAATAGTGGTTTGCATTGATATAAAAAGAAGGGTCAGAAATGGCTGCTCTAATTCCGTGTGTCCTTAAACTTCTAACACCAATAGAGTATCTCTAACTTACCGATTGATGCCAGAACATGGGTGCTGGCTATTAAAATATACCAGTGACAATAATAGTGTTAAATTTGCCATGAATCACTAATCAATGACGCCAAAGGCACCAGCCTTCGCATTTAGTAATTGAGCGAATCAATGTCTGTCAATTAGAAATATATTGCTGCAGCATTTTAGCCAATCAATGTAATTTTTTCGCTGGTCATTTTTCGCCATGTTGTATACTTTCCCAATTGCTTTCTGACAATGAAATTTGTATTACAGATTAAAGCTTGAAAATATAAGATGTGTATTCGTTTCGTCGAGTTAATTGAGTGCACTCAAAGAATATCGTCACAAAAATAACACATAGTCAAGTCTAGATCTTACTACCGTGTAAACGTAGTAAGACCATAAATTTTTCTCCACCACGATTCGTATTAAATTCAGGGCATTTTAACATTTGTCCTTGAGGTGTTTAATATGCGAAAGGAAATTTAGTTTACTCTCAGAAATAAGCCATACAAATTTGGTCTCCTCCACAACAGTGATAAGAGAACCATCAAGATAAGGGTTGGGTCATCATGAATTCTATGTGATTAGCCGAAGTTCACACAAACAGTGTTACATTTCAAAAATTTCATCTCGTTGTCTTCCGCCCATTTCTGAACTCTAATTAAGCATATCTGTAGTTGATGTTCAATAGTATGCATACTCTTTGATCTATAGCAGATTAAAATGTCGACATATAATGAGCAGTCAATTCCTGGAGTAATGCATTTCCGGATGTTGTTAATGTTCGTGTTAAAATGGGTACCTGACACTATACTGTCCAGACTTACACCCATATCCTGAGGATATCTTACAGAAAGAGTGGTACTTACCTTAGGTCATACATGTTCTATCTTTCCAAATAATCGACATAAAGATAATAGGTAGGTGGCCCCTTAGACGTGGGTTGAACAGGTCATTCCTTATGCACTACTTCCATGTTTTATTATAAGCTTTCTCCAAATAAAAAGGTAGGCTACTGTATGTTACTTCTTTATGAAAGCTTTTTAAACAAATGCTTCCAGTCTGACTACAGCGTCAATTGTGTATCGCAGTCAGCTGAATCTGCATTAAAGTTCTGATAATAGTTTGTTGGACTCAAGATACCAGAGGAGTTTGTCATTTATCGTTCCTTTCATGGTTTTGTAAATACAGCTTGTTTGTGATATGGGACGATAATTGGAAGGGTCAGTATGGTCCTTTCCAGGTTTATACACTGGTAACACTGGTGGCAAAAAATTACCAGTTTCTAAATTATATTGAAAATATTTAGCGCTTTATTGAAATAGTATTGGGCAAGTGTTTCAAAAGTTGATAGTGGATATCAATTGGTTCTACTGAAGTGTCACGGGCTTAATCAAATAGAGTCTTGTATTCCTCCTAAGAGTGAAAGGTATATTGAAATCTTCATCGCTGGCAGATCTGAAATTTTAAGAAACTTTTTCTGATAGGTTTTTAATACGTCGAAAGTTTTCAGAATAGATCTCTTTCGATGAGCTTTTCGAGAATGTTCGGCCAAATACATTTTAGATTGTTGTATGTATTTATGTATGTAGTAGTGTTTTAAGGCACCTCAGAACAAAAGTGACTGTGTAGTGCCAACGAAGGGTAAAGTTTTATAGAAACATGTTGAGATGAATGCCACATAAATTTAGAAGGATAAACCCTTAAAAATAAATGTAAACATTAAGTACAGCAAATATATATATATATATATATATATATATATATATATATATATATAACCCGAAGATGTTAAAATTCTGTAAAATGTATATAAGAGATATACAGTAGCAATACACTACTAATGATCTCCAATTTCATCATATCACAATGTAACTAATAAAAAAAATATAAAAAAATAAAAATAAAAGAACTGGCACAACTTGAAGGGGTGAATTATGTCTCTGTTTTTGCAAACAATACTTCAATATTTACGTCCAACTCCCAAAAAGCTAGTTGGTATAACCGCAAGTAGATGCAGTATAGAGTACATACAAAGCAAATATAATATGAATTAAACCGTTCCAGAATATTGTACTTATTTATTTGAAGACAAAATCATAATACATTGCTTAAATTTAAAACTGGAACTTGCCTGAATATACATACAAGCTTCTCACCGCTGGTTTTCTCTTCTTTATAAAGTGTCAGCAAATTAGCACTTGCGTGACCTTGTTCGAGCTGAGACGATGCATGAGCTGAAACTCCGACCAGTTTCAGCTTTTTACTAGACCCTATCTTAGAAAACAATGTTAGTGGAGTGATCGGCTTGCTGTTCACTCCTACTTGTTTGGAATTAAGAGATATAACATCTGCAGGAAAGAAAAAGAAAATCAACGAGTCTCCCGTATTTTATGAGTTTTTCATCGGAAAGTTAACACATAATCTGCCATGTCCTGTAGGGTCTTCACGATGTGGAAGCTACACTCAACTATGGCGGATTTCAGACTACAAAGTGGTCGCAGTAGTCCCTGCTCGCTTCCGGTTGTACAGGAGCTTATCTCAGAAACGGCATCAAAACCCACAATACGCTACAGATATATTAAACTGAACACCATTTAAGCTCCGAAGTTTGACAAGATTTGTTGCAATTTCCAGACAGGAAGTGGCTACTTATCCCTCGATTCACAGAATTACTCAACCTGACTGCACACATAAACTCAAATATTATTTCTTAAATATTATTCGTTGAATTCTTAAGAAATAACGGTCCTTATCGATAAACATTATATTACTAAGTAATTCGCAACTTTCAATTCTATTTATGGAAATTTATTTATTCCTGACATTTCATCAGAGGACATGAGCAATAACAGACATACTTTCTGTAGGAAATATCACTAAGCTGTATTAACAGGCGTAAGTGGAAGACAGTTTATGAAGATAATACTGATAGACAAACTGAGCTTCAGTTGTTTTAATGTAACTAAAATACCTGTTTTTAATATATCTATATTAGTAGATAAAGATGTCATGTCTCTTTGTGTTCAGAGAGAACCACTATTGTTAGCGCTAAACACTGCATTTGTCGTGGTAAAAAGAGGACAATGAGCGAATTACGTTCCGGTTTCACGTTTCGGTGGATTATTGTAAATTCCTGATTGTAAACGTGTATGATTTGATTTTATTCAATCTAGTCATTAGAAATTTGAGTAAACTTCCGAGTTGGCGCTTGAGGGACACGTGGACTAAATATTTATTGTTTGTGTGTCGAAATCGTCATCTACTTCCTTCTCAAACGTCCTTGACTTTATATATTGTGCCATAACGATTCTAAAGAAGTTGAATTGGGTGTTAGGCGACATGGCACTCATTAAGGTAGGACAATTCAGTTTGTTTGGTGTGTAGATTGGATGTGAAAATCTTGCAAGCATTACTTTTTTAGACATAAATGTACGCATGATATCGATTACAACTGAAGAACATTTAGTGTAAAATTTAAACAATGTTTCCCCATTTGTGTGGGTTTTAATGTATTCTTAAACGATTGTATTCAACGACAGTCATGCAAACAATGATAACATTGTTGTGTCAGGGAAATATTCATATGTAGAAATATTGTAAAAAATCATAATAACCAATATTGTCCATCTATGTCTAGATATCTATCTATCCCCTCAGCACGAGTTTATGTACGATTATGTAGAACATAACCAATCTAGCATCTGAACGTATGATTTTTTTTTTCTTCAATTTTTGGGACGATTCAATTTGCGTATGGGATCCTAGCAGAGGAGGTGTATTCAAAGTGTTGTCTAACCGAGGATTTATAAGCAGTTTAACGTAGGACTTCATGTTGGTTCAAACCTTTCTTCAGAAAATACCAGTAATTCTTGTGGCACTATTTGTTATTCTCCAGATATGGTGGTTCCAGTTCAAGTCGTGGCTGATATCTACACCAAGATATTTAGCATGATCGACAGCTTCTAATTTCTCACCATATAAAGTATGTATATGCAGAAGTGGGTTTCTTTTTATGGAGATAATCAAGACTTGTCATTTACCAGCTTTTGACAGCTGTGTCTCAACGTCAAGGGTGTGATTAGGGTGAAAAGTGACTGAAACTCTTTGTTCAAAATGTCTGCCTTTTCTGAATTTCCGGTATGTAGTATTTCACATTGTGACTTTCTTCATGGACCGGCACCATGAGAGTTCTGGAGAGATATTTTCAAAAGAGAAAAAAGTTTCTTCATTGAAAATTTCCATTTGTATTGCTTTACCGGGTGTTTTTACTTTTCTATTAATACCAAGACTATCCTCTAGGTAACTGTTGAGTGTTGTTTAAAATTTATACTTACGAATTATTATATTCTTAAGACAATGTAAGAATTTGTCTCTGATGAGTTTTGATTAATTGTCAAAAATTAAGGTCAAAATTCATATTTGAATTTTTGGGAAGAGCAGATAGGAACAAAGCTATATTTAAACCAACAAATTAACGAGTTAAAAGACAGATATGCAGTCGTATCCCATGTTTTTAGTGACATTTTCCCATTATCGGCTGATATATAAATGTAGTTAAAAACTCACAAAAATGAAGTACAATATACACTTCTAACATCTCTCATGGGACTTTGTTGAAAAGATTGCGAGATGTGGAATAAGTTCTACGTTTTTACGTTTTGGTTTAGCTTAAACAGGTTTTATAGTTATAAATTAATATATTTCCAAAATTATGGAAAAACATGTCCACGAGAAGTTTCAAGTTACACACCATTAGAAAATACAAAGTAACATGGCGAGCAGAAAATAATGAACACGAAACGAAGAAAAAATATAGAATAGATAGGAAAGGGAAACTAAAAGCTTTGATATAAATCAGTGCAATGGATGGTAGTGGGAAAGGAAAGAAAAAAGAATTGGTGGAGTTTGCCAAATGTTAAATTCTGTACATTTTAGTCCATATAATTTGTATTGTCAACACATAAAGTATCTTACAGTATCAAACAAATCTATATTGTTACTACTAGTCACATCCGATACACGTATGGTAGTGCAATTTTTAGAATTTACATCCAGTAATTAATTGACGATCGATCTAAACATCTACAAAAATTGAATGATAGATAAGATACAAATAAATTCATCATCTTTGTCATCATCATCATCATCATCATCATCATCATCATCATCATCATCATCATCATCTTCCTTGTCGTTATTGTAATATGTTACATGCATAACATAAATACATTGTTCATGAGAAAACGATACACAGGATAGGTACATTAACTCATATTCTCATAATTATTTATATATTTTACTACAAATAATATGTATATCAATTAAATTATATTCTGAATGAAACATGTACATATTTTACCTAAAATATAAATGTTATGCACACATACATACATACATACATACATACATACATACATACATACATACATACATACATACATACATACTTCTATATTGATAAAAGCATAACTAATTACTCATCAGAAACTTAATTTATCTGATATAATTGTCAACTTCAGTAAGTATGGATCTATTTTCTGCTTAAGAAAGATATTCCTTTCCCCCAAAAAGTGTATGTAAGTCAATTAAATTAACCCTTGACAGTTTTGCTATAGAACAGTTCAATGATCACAATACAGAATACCGTCTTCTACTCGCTTATGAGTCCAACTGCAAACATCGTAGTCCCTGATCTCCAGTCGCATAATTTGACAACAGATCAGGGTCTATCTTGTTTGTTCTACTGATTACTCCTAACAAACTGCAAAGTATCTGACCTGCAGGCGCATTATCCAACGGCAGATCTGAGTCTTTGCACTTTCCAATTGGATGGAGCTTATAGGCGAGTACGTACGGTACATTCAAACATAAAATCAACATTGTTAAGACATTGAATTGATTCCGCTTTAGTTTCATCAAGTTATTCAGCAACTTCCCCCAAAATTGTTTCTAGTGGATATACCACGTCTCTTTTTTTAATCTTGAATTCTGAGTTAAGAGAACATAGACTGCAAATCTCCTATGTTGAGTGCTTGCTGTTGTACATTATTTTATCAGTATCGTTCAGTGTAGCTTACATTTGATTTTTCAAATACTAACCGTTCTTTTTTTCAGATTTTGGTGTGATCTTGCAGATTTGTTATATTTCCCGGATATTCATCTCAGTGACCATGCTTTCATCGATGAATTATCTACCACGTGACCGAAACTGGACACTGGAGGAAATCAATGACGAATATTTCAAAGTCGTCATTCCAGCTGTGGTATTTTCTGTGGTTGCCATGACAATTGGGATAATAGGCAACTGTTTGGTACTGTACATATTTAAATTCAAGTACAAACCATCCAATCGTCGTTATTTCATCCTATGTCTCGCTGCCTGTGACTTAATTTTTGTCTTGTTTGGAATACCTTTCATTATTGTAGAAATGAGACTGAGATATGTCTTCGACGTTGCCGCCTGTAAAGTACACAAATTTTTAAATTATTCGTTTGGACTCAGCTCAGGCTTTATCGTAATGACAATCGCCATAGAAAGATATCTGAAAATATGCAAGCCGAACGCTAAACAGATTACCAAAAATATGGCCAGGAATTTTTGTTTCTTTAGTGTTCTCTTTGGTATCCTCATGTCGATCCCTTCCGCTGTCTTGTGTGGAAGAAGTTCTGTTCAGATGGAGATACAAAACTTAACGGTCACCGAGTGCTTTTACCAAGACATATATAAGGGCACGGTCTTCCCTTTGCTATATCAAGCATTTCTCGCATTTATCTTTATATTAGCAGTGGTTGTTGTCTGCGTCTGTTACACTCAAATCGTTTGTAGAATCAGAACTCAAAATGCCAGGCTGAAGACTACGTTTCAATGTAGCATCAATAAGTCTTTGAACTCATCAGAAGATCTGTCCAGTATATCTAATCAACTCACTCAGACAAATATATATACATTTAACATGAACAATATTAAATTTAAATCAACCGTAAAAGCCCATCGGGTCGCAAAGATGTTGTTTATTGTTGCTGCAATTTTCATTTGCAGTTACATACCTTACCTTAGCCTCACTTTGGCTGTTATTGCCGATAACAATTCGTTGCGCAGCTTGAACCCAACGGGGAATGCAGTTGTTGAGGTATTCTGGAGATTTTTTCTGATCAATATCTTCGCAAATCCGATTGTCTACGGATTCATGGACAGGACGTTTCGTGAGGAATGTCAACATTTATTTAACAGAATGATAAGGAGAAGCTAGAGGTGTATAAGCTATACTTAATCATTTATAATTTTGTCAATACCTATGAAGCCCAATGCTAGTATTTCTTAAGACACATTATCAAAATCATGAATGGTGCATTATATGTGCATCGCACTGGAGCCTTAACTCGACATTCATTTTCTTGCACGTCGCTTATTTTGTCTTCATTCGGAGCGCAACTACCATTATGGGGTACACCTTCATTGTACTATCATTTGATCATATTAAAGCTATTTTGGATTGTAACGATAAATAAACTCTAATAAATGCAATCGAAAATTACAAGGAAACAATTTGACATTGCTCCCGTCCGAAATCAAAACGTGTCATTCTGTACTGATACATGGATTAAATGTAACAATGTTTTCTTTAACAGAGTTAATTGAATCCAATCAAACAATTGGTACAAATTTACAGGAAAAGCAATGAGTATTTTGTGCTCTTTTGTGTTATGAGGCAAATGAACTTCGAAGTTTCATGAAAAACGACATGTTGCGCCACAATGGCTTGGTATTTCGAATTTCATATGACGAAGTAAGGGTTAATAAAGAAAGGGAGGGATAGATTGGTCTGAAAATCTTAGGGTGGAGATACTCTACTCGGTAAAATATGAAACAAGCCTGTGTTTCTTTTGTTCTTCTTTCTTTATCTTTGAAAAAGTACTGGAAAAGTTCAAATAAACCTCTGAACAAGATTTTAACAGTTGTTTATATGACGCGCAGCGTCATAAAAATTGAATGTAATTTATTGCAAAGTGCGATAATTTCAAGTCTGCATTTTGTTTCAAGAAACATCCGCATTGATGTAATACACAGAACAGATAGAGTAACTTTCGTTGAATTACTGTTTTATTTTTCTTCAAGAACATGCGTAATAGATGCTATTTCGTCTAGTTTGATATAGATCAAATAAATCATCGGACAGTGATCAATGGTTTGGTTTTAGTATCTGATATTTTTTGACTAACAATCTATCCTGCTTCCCGATTTGACGTACGTGACAAACGAAAGGATGATAGTACCTTGAATCGGATATCCTTTCTCTCAAATCACAATGGTCTTAATTTGCTATGCCCTATACAATGGCTTCCTCCTTAGGTGTAGAAAACCCATTTTTATATTCATTGTTTAACGATACAGATACAGACAAAGGAAGGAATGCTCCATGTTTCATAATCAAGAACACACTTTCACTGCATTTATGAATGGAAGATATGATATAAATATTATATTTTATCTGTTGTCAGATACAAGCATTTGTGAATGTGAGATATAATTTGCATTATATTTAAAGGACTAGGTACTACAAGGGTCAAAGGACTAGGTACTACAAGGGTCAAATTTGGCCCAACAACCAAAAAGCTCTAAGTTTTGTACAAAGACTCTTTAGGATGCATTTTGTGCAGAACAATAAAAATTTTGTTGAATTCAATCAAATTATGTATGCTGGAGGCACCAAAAGTTTATCTACATAAAATGATGTTACTTCTGGTTCCATTACGTTATCGTGATTTTAATGACGTCATGCATGCAAATTTTAATTTTTAAAGACTTGTTGATGATATATATATATATATATATATATATATATATATATATATATATATATATATATATATATATATATATATATATGATATATATATGCAAATCGCGTGGACTATAGGATTTTGAAAAAAGACTTCTGCAAATATCAACAAAACATAAAAAAATCCATAAGAAAAAATATTTATTTTATGCTATGCAGTGAATTACTGGATTTTCCGAGTGAAATAATTGTGATATTTCACTGCAGTGAAAAATATGATATGTTTTCACTGACCGTCAATAGAGATGGATAACATTATGGGTAAGAAATTTCAATCCTTTTTGTAAGATCCTTGCCTGTGTGTAAAGGTTAAGGTGGCCGCTTTGCATCCAAGCGAACCGAGTTCAAATCAAGGATGTTATAAAAAAAAAATTCATTTTTGTTTTGTCTTCTGTTATATCTTCAGTTGGGATATCTACTGATATTTTATGTGCAAATAATGCAAAAAAACAGTGCAGAACATAAACGGTAAACTGCTGACATTATCGCGCGGGATGCAGCAAGAAATCAGCTACTTCAGTGTGTTATTCAAATTGCTAGACAATACGCTTGAGCATAAAATAAAAAGAATATTTGCTTGCTTCGAGTGAAAAACGGATATATTTCATCTCGTGAAAATACTGAGGTTTTCACCCACTCGATGAAATATATCCGTTATTCACTCGTTTCAAGCAAATATCCTCTCTATATTCAACTTCACTGCGTTAATTTATTTATTTATTTTTTATCCAGAATGACAGTAGTTAACCTAAAAACAAACATATGGTGTGACATGTACATGCATAATGTATGGTAAGAAGAATATTGACATCAAGTCCCTTGTCGATAACAATTCCAATACAAATGAGCTAACAACATAGCAAATACATGAGTATTTCGCCATACAATTATCCTCACAAAAAGTCTAAAAATTGTACATCGTCACTGTATGTTTAGAAGAACTGAGTATGTACACATGTATAACTAGAACACATACAGTATATAACTTGACTGGAATGTACAAGGCAATACTATTGGTTATTATTCTAATTTTTAATAAAAATATTAAGTAAGCAAATACATGTTCTCGTAATGACCTATTCACAATGAATTTTGTGTCAAATTTACACAGTCCAAAACAGTATGTACTTAGATCTTTCAAAATGATATATATTATTAAAACTACAGAGAGATCTGACATAACAATATTTACTGTTTTTTTTTACCTGGACTAATTACTTCACAAGCAACTTGTAACTTATTTTTATTGATTTATTACTCTTCGATGTCAGCTGTATCATCATCATCACCACCGTTATCATCATCATCATCATCATTCAACTGAGGTTCAGGAAGGTATTGCGCATCATTCAAATAAGAACTGCAGTCAGACATCGAATTAAAGGGTGCATTTTGAGTACGTGCATATCCAAGGTACCAGATGACGGCTGTTATGTGCGCACACGTACCAACAACACAGGCTCTGGCTCGACATTGGCAGTACCAACCTCTGACTGAATATTGATCATAATCAAGCGAGAGTTTGTAGGCTCTAATGGACACATGCCGGCTCGGAATTTTTGCCATTAGAAGTCCATTCTGGTCTTTATGCACTAATAAATCATAACCTCCATCCTCACTAAGGTGCTCACGGGTGTAAGATTTTGCTAACTTCAGTTGATATACTCCAAAAGTAATATTTCGCAAGCGTTACTCGTCAAGCCTTGGAAAGTCACGAATTATGGTATCTGAGGCATCTATCTTTTCCCAAGGATTTCTCATCCTGTCTAGACCCTCACGTCCACCTTCTGCATGAGCAATTAAATTTCTACTTTTCTGGGAATCGTACACAGGTCGGCTCTGCATGTAAGCGGACATTGGACCACGAAACTATGTATACGTGATTTGTATTTATATGAGCTATATAAAGTTTTTTGTATTCTGTAGCAGGCACATGGATTCTCTTTCTATTAAATATTTATGGTGTTTAGCAGACTGTTTATTAAGGGTGAAACGATACACATCTCTCACGCATCAATACGATTCTCGATACACAGCCTACGATACGATACATTATCGATACACATATCAAATTGATGGTCTTTTCATCTTTAGAAGGTCTGTCAATGGTAGGGTGGTGCCATTTTTTATGTGTTGACATATTGGGTGTATTTCCAGTATGCAGATTACAAGCAAATATAGACTTATCAGCTGTTCATATGCCATTCTTATCCTTTACAAGATAAAAAAAAAAAAAATACTTCCAAACAGACTAGCTGTTGGTGATTTTTATTTACCCTTTTAGGCCATTTCAGGCTGCTCCATTCGATCATATGCATGACTCATTCTGGTCACCACGCCCTTTATTTTACATTGAATGAATATTTTTAAAACATCTTATTACCAATTTCATGCCTTCACTTAAATTTTGAAGGAATTACGGTGTTATCTTCAAAACAGAGGAAACAGTGCAATTTCCTCGTGCAAGGAAATTCTTATCAGAACAAGTCCGAGTGTGGGAGTGGAGATAACTAATAGCCAAATCCTTTATATTGTACTTCCTGCAGATATAAATCAACTGCCGCGCCCAAGGACATTTGTTTCTGTCAGTGAAAAAGGAAATTATTGATAACACCCACTCCCTTTCTACAAACTGACGAGGTGGCTAAACCTCGTGCGGTTTGGAATCTCCCCCCTTGCCGATTCTGTGCGATTTTTATTTTTTTTATCCGGTCGCTGATTACATATATCAACGTAAAAGGAGATATTCCAAACTTATTCCCCATGTACGATTTAAGTACTTTACATATTATTTAATAGTCACTTTTGTGTGAAGTTTCTATGTTGCTTTGAATATATTTGGAGAGAGTTTGGATGGCCAATATTTCAGTTTGTCACGTAGTGAACACGCTACAGTTAGTTATGATTGGTGGTTATTGTTTTACCCTGGACTTGAACAAACAATAACTACTAATCAGAATTGCATGTGACCTATTTCACTGCGTGACACACAGGATGTGTAGCCTTCAGTTCGATCCAAGTAGACAAGATGCGATGCAACATATAAATTGGTTATCAAATGATCAGTAAAGGACATGGGGAAGAAATCTGCAATGTCTTCTTTCCGTTGATATATGTTATCAGTGGCTGAAGATGCTGACAGGATAAACTAATTAGCATGGAATTGGGGCGGGAGAAGGGGGCATATTTCGAACCACGTGAGTTAGTCACCTTGTGTTAATTTGTAGACGGCGAGTGGGTATTGTCAATAGCTTTTATTTTGTACTGACAAAAATGAGTGCATGTACTTGCTACGGCTGTCTCAGATGAATTCTCAATTTTATGAATGAAAAGGCAAATGACTAATAATTATTCACGACTGCTGAAGATTAAAGTAACTTGCATAGAGTTAGTATCGTTTTGTATCGATTCTTACCCTCTTGTATCGATATTGGTATCGATATAGAAAAAGTATAGATAGATCGATATATCGATTAATTGTTTCACATCTACTGTTTATATAAGATATGGTATTATACATGTTTGCAAATCAATATAAATACTCTTTTCATAGTGCGTTTCCTCACTAGCCCTTCCAGTTATAAACATAGTTGGTTTGGAACTAGAGTCCCCTAGAGAATCTGGCACCAGTTAACGCATTGTCGTTAATTCTCATGGATTATCTTTATTATTGATGAAAGAAAATGTACCTTATATTGAATGTTAATTATTTATTCTGCCATTTCAAATTGTACCACAATGAGTCTTCAATAAGTGATGAACGTGAGGTAGGCCTGACTGGTTCCGTACGGAAACTGCATAGAACCTCAATCGCTTTCTATGATTGGAATTTTTTTAAACAAAATATTCAAAACGGATTAACAAAAGTTTCACAGTATTGCATACCACTGTATATAATGCTCTTATAGAGAAATATTTGTCCAAAATACCAGTCTGATACAAATATTTTATAAACCAAGCTGGATTTGCTTATTTCTTCATAACACTCGTCGTCTGCAAATCAACACCGCCTGGAAATATTTTTCAACTCTGAAGATTTTCCTTAATTTCTAAGAATATTGCTGTCTGATAAAGTAAAACTGCATTTAATTTCATACTTTACTCATTTATTGTGACATAATATTTGTAAAACGAAAGTTACATACCTTGTAAACTGCTGCTGCGATAAAAACGTCACTGTTGCCTGCCATATTATCTAACCATTTTCTTTAAAATTGGCGTATCTCACATGAGTGAAACAACATAAAATTTTCTGAGGTTACAACTTATCTAATAAGGGAAACGTCTTGAAAGTTTTACGTTGTTTCATGACTGCGGGAATAGTTTAATATATATAAATACATTATAGTCAGACGAATTTTTCACATTTTCCGCATTCAACGACTCACGCGCGGCTGCAGATGACGTCATCGCACGCGATAAATATGAAAAATAAAACGTATTATTAAAGACAAAGTTATGTCTATACAAAATAAATAAAACAGCTTTTAAAATAATGAAAATACATTTTGGACATTTTCTGAGGCCATTACAGTGATCTAGAGTCCCTAGTCCTTTGTCTGTCAACCCTAGAATGGGAAGGCAAGGAGATATGAAATTGCATTTTAAACCATATTCTCTATTATTTTACTAGTCCAAAGTAGATGACTATTTGCTTGGTAATGTTTTAATTTGTCATGATGCATGACCTTTTGATTGCCATGAACATCAGACTGAATAATGTAATCCTAGTTACTCATCTTCTTCACCAAATATGGTCCAGCGTATGGTTACTGAACCTTTGGACAAATTGCTTCACCTCTCGTCATCTTGAGGTACCACACCAGATCACCAGACTGGTAAGCATGAAGTGTTTGTTTCACATCACAACTGTCCCGCTGTAGCTTGGCAGCTATCTGTAGATGTTTACCAGCTAGACTGTTACCATTCTGAATGTCAAAGTCTGCTCCAATTTTGATAAATCTTGGAGTATAAACATATATCATCAAGTTTTTGGATGGATGTTATAATGAGCGAGATCCACGCGGACTAATGAGGTGATCTTGCTCTTGATTGGTTGAACTTATTACCACCCTGTAAGTCATATAGGCTGCATAGGATGAAACTGTTTTTGTTTTTTTAAATGGTTGATGCCGCTACCAAACACAACTTCTGTGGGTAACCTTTCTTCTCGTCCCAATATCAACAAGTTAGGAGTAATCCTAGTGCCCTTTTAAGGGGAATGCATTGTATGCGCAAGCAAGGCGACCAAGTCCGACTCACTTTGCTCCTTGGGTAGATATTTCCTCATCATCGGGACAAGCGTCTTGTTCAACCGCTCCACTTAACCAGTGCCATAAGGATCCTTGATACTTGATACGCTTTTACCTGTAGAATTTCACAAAGTTCTGCAAAATGTCTTCCTTTATAATTTGGACACTATGCAGATCAATGGAATTGATAAAGTGGGAATGGGACGTATTTAATCCACAGTTGCGCACTGTGCAACCACATTATCACCGATCTCACAGGACATGACCGACTTTTAATCCTGGTATAAACTGACCAGACCTTATTCCTCGTCACACCTAACTAGCATCCAACCCCAGCCGTAACTGGCCGACCTTTAACCCTGGTCTTACCTGACCAGATTTAATCCCAGCGGCACCCGGCTGACCTTTAACCCTGGACTCACCCGACCAGTCTCTATTGCAAGTAGAATTTGGCTGACCTTGAACCTTGGTCCAGCTGGACCAAGTTTCATCGATAAACCTTCATCAAATACCTTCGATGACTGTTTTGATATATTTCCTATCTGACCTAGAACCTGGCTAACTGGAAAATCTCATCAAGTTCAAAAGAGCCATGATCAGTATCATAACTTGAATGAAGAGTCGACTCATCTGGTGTACTTTGATATGCACCGTATTCACAACCTTTAAAAGTCAAATTTCATCTTTCGGCTCATTTCGTTTCACTCTGCAAGTGTTCCACGATGATGATTATAGACTACTCTGCACATCTTTCGCGCTCATTTCTTGTATGGTACGCATTTCAGATATTATTCTGTGTCTACATCGGAACATCTGCGGTGTCTGTTATTACAATACCAGGAAGATCTATCAGCTTTCCCAGTCTTGGAACCTGGTCTGTGCTCTACTATGAATTCATGTCCAGACAGTATTTCTAGATATCTAGCTACGCGACCCTTTGAATCTTTCAGACTTTAAAACCACTTTAAAGCTTGGTGATCACCTGTTACTAGGAATTTCTGTTCCATGAAGTAATGCTTGAAATACCCAATGAAGTATCGAGTAGCTTGCAACTCCTTATCTGTAATACATTAGTTTCTTTCAGACTTGCTCAGCAACCGACATGCATAGGCAATCACCCTTTCATGGTCATTTTGAATATGCTAGCACACGACTGCGCCTATTTCAGCCTCACATGCATCAGTGTCAAAAATAAAAGTTTCCTTATCTCTTAGAAAGGTCATGACGCCCGGCCCTGCTCGAGTTCCTTTCAACTCATTGAAAGCGACTTGACAGTTTACTATAGTGAGCTGTCCTTATTGACCAAGTTAAAGAATAGATTGGCGATCTTTGAAAATTCCTTGCATGAAGCGTCTATAGTAGGAACAGGTACTCAAGAACTAACGAAGTTCAGTCACATTTTGCGGCTCCTTCTAATGGGGGATTCTTGCTACATTATTTTCATCAAGGTGAACTCCGCAGTACTTTGAGATTCCATGTCCTAGGAAGCAACTTCATCCTTTAAAAGCTCACACTTTGCAGGTCTCAACTTCAAATTGGTCATTCGTATACGTTCCAACGCGGCTTTGAGTCTTTGTATGTTTATTAACATTAGTCTCTATGCCATCATCTATGTAGATGATACACGAAGAATACTGCAAGCCTTTCAGTGCAAGCTATACAACTCATTGCAATGTTTCTGGACAATTAGTCATTTCTGGACAATTAGTCATTCCCTTTGGCATTATTGTAAAGTCAAATAACCCATGCTTTGACACAGATGCAGTCTTGAGGATGTATTCTTCCCTAACTGGCACTTGAAATTATCCCGATGTGAGATCTAACGTGATAAAACATTTCACTCGTGCATGTGCATCATGGCATACATTCACACTTAGTATAAGAAAATCATCAGTGTATCACATCATTTTATCTCCTACTGTCTCCACATGGACATACACTAACGTTTTTTTTTCTTTCTTTCTTTTTCAGCAATACAATTGGCGATGCCCATGGAGAGTTGTATCCCAGATTACACCTTGCACTTGTAATTTGTTTACGACTTCTTTCTCTTCATTAGCATCAGATGCCGTGGCTACACTTCTGAAGGATTGCTTGATGTGTTTTGTGTCCCCTGTGTCAATCACGTATTTAGCAAGAATGGCGAGTCCTATATTCCGTGATTAGAAGGATTTAGGACCCGCCCGTCTTGCTAAACACACGAGTGAAACATTCGATCACTAGAGAAAACATCTTGCAAATCAATCAGGGGTGTTGTGTTACGGAATTATATATATTTTTCCTTTTAATAATGGTATAGTTTATTAGTTTATGATCTCTGCTTTTATTCTAAACAGCTGTCGTCTTATGAGTATACATACGGTAGCCTCGATCAAAAATTTCACCTATTTGCTTGTAGCTTTAGTCATGTGACGTATTTTCCGAGCGCAATGCTGAACTTTTGACCTAGTTCATGTACTTTTAGGAGTAAACATTATATTGACTAGGAATTATAATTTAAGGTCACATTCGAAGAATGAATCAATACAGTGTTTACTGTTTAAAACACTGGTACTCGAGCACTTTAGCAGAATCACGCATAACCTAATTCCTGATTGGTTCGGAGAGGGTTGCATTATTTTGAAATACCCTGTTTATTGAAGACGTATTATGGGTTTTATTTCGATTCTGTGCATTAATGCTATATATATATATATATATATATATATATATATATATATATATATATATATATATATATATATATATGAAATAATCCTGTGATTAAATATTCTTCACAGTTACATTTGAAGAGAGAGGTAATTACGAAATTGGTTCAGTTTGTAAGTGGGATATTCTTATTTGAAGATTTATTTATTATTAATACAGTACATTTAGGATTCAGTACTGTCTTTAATCTGAATTATGATACAGCTCCGTGGAATTATCGGAAACATTTCTAAAACTTGTGAGATTCCAGATTCACAAGGTTTATCTGGATATAACTTAATTGTACCAACATATTAGTACAGTGAAGGCTATTTCATTCGGTATACTACATTCGGAATATTTGGATTAACTTCCGGAACAGTGAACTTTAAAACAATTTAGGACTTTTCAGGATATTCTATACTGTAAGTTATTTTTAATTCTTTCACTTTAATTGTTTGTTGAAATATTTTAAAATTTTAGGAAAGTAAAGATCTGTATATTAAATCTCAAAAGCTTGTTTGAGTCTTTTCTTTTGTTACATAACCCCTAGTCGTAACAGTTGCTAAAAATCTTTCTACAGATCATCCTTCTGTGTAAATTTATGAGCTTGCTTTGCTTTCCATGTTCCATTTTTTCCATTTTGCCAGTATCTTTTTAAATAATCTGGAGACTTGCATGAGCCTGAATTTGTGGTTCTTTCCTTTAGGTTGATATGTTTTGTGGCACTGCTATTCTCTTTTTCGCTTTCGTCTTCCACTGGAGTTAACTCCTTAATCATTCACCTAAGTGTAATTTTCTGGCAGTGCTTATTACGGCACCTTGATGCCCCTTTGCATGCACAAGGCATCTTTTGCTTCCTAATTCTGGTCCTTCAGATTCCTCTTTTTTCTTGTATACATATGTAGCTAGCACATTTTTTTCTGTTCTTTTCTTCACTTGAATTGAGGAGGGTTACAACAAAATGAGGCAGACTTTATTCTGAGATCAATATCTTTGACTGTCATCACCCCTTTGAACAGGACTTAAGTTGTTGTAAAACCGCTTTTTGAAGCTAGGTTGAGACTTTTCTATTATAAATAGCTGTATCTTTCTTCATCCCTTCTTTTCTTTAATATTTCTTTGGTTCTATAATAAAAAGCATATTTTTTTTTACTTCTTTCGTTCCAAAGCTACCGTTTCTTCTAACATTTTTCATGATATCGTGCCCTTGTTTCTTGCAAGCTTTATTCTTGTTTGTTTGCTTGTTTGTTAGTGTCGTTGTTATTGTTGTTGTTGTTGTTGTTTGGTTTTTTGTTTGTTTCTTTCTTTCTTTTCCTGGTGCTGATGTTGCTACTCACATCTACAGATAGCTTGCAACATCCGATTCACCACTGCTGTCTTAATATGTACTTTAACCCCTGTATTCCTGGACTACTCGTGTTTCACTTCTAGTCTGCTTTGTCTCTAGAAGATGTACAATTAAGAAAACAGCATCATCAATATTCTAAGGTTCTTTTACAAACTCAGAATTGAAACGAGCTCTAACTGCGTACGCCATTGAGCCTATCTCTTATTTGACTGCAAGTTTATTTACTCAATCTTTTTTTCTTTCAGTAAAAAAGTTATTTATTTAGTTTGTTTTTTTATTTCTCATTTTTACTCCATGGTATTAACTTGCAAATGCCACGCATTGTCTTGCAAGACGTAGAGAGTAGCTGCAAATGGGAGGAAAGAATGTAAAACTTGTATCTTTAGCCATGTAGGTTATGTTATGAGATTGTGCAAATTGTAAAATTCTATCATCATAACAACCAAATTCATGCATTCGTCCAATTTAATGTCCTTCGACCAAAATTAATTTGGAAAAGAGAAAAAGTACTTAAAAACTATTTGTATTTGTTAATACACTCAGAAATCAAATAAAAATGTCATCTCTTAAAATGGTTGACCCCATTTGCAATATTTACAAATCATGACTGAGAGATTTGCAAGTCAAGAAACTCATTTAAAAGAATGCATTCATGTTAAAATGATGGTAGTGACGACAGCGTACCTTCTTTTTGCAACACTGCATTAAAAACTGGACAGTATATGGGGTTAATATTGCCTATGTATCTGTTCGTTCTCTCTATCATGGTTGTAAAACTTATTTCAATGCACCAAAATATATCAAACTTGCAGTGTGGGTACATCTTGTCGCACACTTTAACTGAGTCGCTGTGATCTTTCGAGCGAATATTTTTGTGAGCTGTTTTATTTTCCAGAAACATTTTATAAATTGGATCTACATAGTTCTCAAATACAATTTTAAATTCATATAGACTTGGATGAAATATACATATTCACACACACACACACACACGGGCGCGCGCGCGCGCACACACACACGCACACGCACACACACACACACGGGCGGGCGGGCGGGCGGGCGGGCGGGCATATTCCCACACCTGCAAAACACAAACGCACAATCGAAACATTCAAACTTAACATTCTAACTATTTACCTAGTTACCTTGCCAGTGTTATTCTGTATTGCTTAAAAATCCTGTTCAAGTTCGGATTACCTTCTCACATATTGACCCAAAATTGCAATGTGGATGTGTCTGGAGATGAATGTGCTGTACACCAAAAACGTCACTTCGATCTAATTTCCCGTTTTTATTCTACGTCGCTTAAAATACTCATTATGCCACTAAAACGGTATTACTCATACATTTCCACTCCATTCTCACGCTCACTAGGAAGTTAGTTCCGAATTATGAAAAAAATGAAAATGTATTGCATGTGCTTCATGTACTCCTAATTTTACAGTTTCCATACATATTAAATAATATAAAGGAAAAGAAAATGTCTTCGGTTACCATACTGATATAACTCAGATATCATTTTGTTCACTTTCCATGAACTTTGATGAGTTATAATTTTTTTTCCTCTACAGACATCTTATTTATGTATGTCATCAGAATATGAAACTTGGTGCTTTCTTTAATATTGAGTACGTTTTGAAATATTTGCTTTCCAGGCGCTTAGATTTATTATTAATTTGAGCTTTTCTTTATAGGATCATCCAGGAACAAGTTGTTTCAGAGCCAAGTGTCTTCCGTCTGCAAGAAAACCACTGATTTCAAAATTGTTCCTCAAATGTCGATAAATCTGCATCACATTGACTCCTAGACTTTTGTAATTCCACCATGTTCCAGCAAGTCTATTATTTTCCAGTGCGTTTTATTTTTATATCTTTTTTCAATAATGAAGCCTGTCGTAAAATTCAATCCGAGTCTGCTTAAAATATATCTTGATGACTTCTTTTCTGCGTGTACCCAGTACCTAAGTCACTATCTTGGACAAGTACGCTGTATAATTATATTTTTGTAGTCTTCCTGATATAATTATGATAGCACAATCTATGTTGGTGCTCATCTGCAATTTATAGGCCTCAACTAAGAAAAGTATGCTACTCTCTTGATTTCCTGTTACAGCCATTATTATAGTTTCAGATAGTTGCAACTCAGCGAATTGCTTGCTGGTCCTCTTCTCTACTAATTTTCTCACCTGCTTTTTATTTTAGCTTTTATTATAAATTATCGATCTAGGATTTGACATACAATATTTTTTAAAGAAATGTTCTGTTTTATATAAAGCCCATATTTTCAGGATTTCTGCATTCTCAGCAATGAAACTACGACAGCTCAGAAGATATGAAATATCTCAATGTTAATCTTGTGGCATAATGTTTGCAGCATCAAGATTCGTCTTGTGACGTCATGTGTCAGCGGCTTTGACCCAGGTCATCCATGCAGTAGAGTTCACGGAAGATACAACATTGCGATTAGGTCTTTATTGATAGGGAGATTGGTGGCAATTTCGAATGTTAATTTCTATCACTCTCATCCATGCTAATAAAAAAACCTTGCTCTCAATTACCATTGCCAGTCATACATACACTTAAATGTGCAGTCTACAGGACTTTGGTTTTACTCTTTAGTTTCAAACTACTAGTTAAGACCCGCATCAACGTAGATTTTTTCGAGTTCCTGCTCTCAGATTATTACGATAAAGAACTTTGGCAATTTCTCAGATACGGGTTCCCCATATAATGGTATTTGTGAAAAAAGTCATAGACGCATAAAATTTGTTTAGAACAATAAAGCAGCAAGGGAATATCCGAATTATATTGACAGATATCTCAAAAAGAAATCGGGCTATAAAGCAATCTTGGTTCCATTTAAGGATAATCCGTTTTGCTGCCCAATTCAAATTTCGCCGTTACCAGGAAGGATTCAAATGAGGGAAGATTTGTTTTAGATCTCAGCTTTCCTTTGAATTTTTCTATCACTATTTGGGCAATGACCGAAATTAAAGTGTCCTTCCGTCGATGATTTGGTGAACATCATCAAAGTGAAAGGTAGAAATTGCTTGTTTTTTAAACGGGATCTAAAACGATCTTACAGATAAATTTAGACTGATCCTGACGATGTATCTCTGGTTGGGTTTCAATAGAAAAACAATATATTTTTGACAAAGTTTTATCTATGAGCCTAAGATCAGCCGCTTACATTTGTCACAGACTTTTTAACTCTATAAGGCACAAATGTACCTTGTTAGGTATTTCAGTTGTAAATTATTTAGATGATTTCGGAGTGGCTGATGTTCCTTTAGTAGCTAACAAATCCTTTCATGAACTTAGTATTCTTGTACAAAGTTGTGGTATAGAAGAAGCTATGGGAAAGGCCTACTGGCCTTGTACACAAATGGTTTTTGCATGTGTCCTGTTCAATTCAGAATTTTTGAGGTTAGAAATTACTTCTGAAAAATTACATGAAATTCATTGTTTAGTAACATTGTGGTTGAGTACGGATGTAGCTACTGTAAAAGAAATCCAGTCATTAATTTGGGAAATTAAGTTTTGTGTCATCTTGTGTCAAACCAGGAAGAATTTTTATGAGTAGTATTCTTTTGAACTGGTACAGGCGTATCTATTTAAAAACATGCAAGGAAGTTATTCCAATGGAAGTGAAGAAAGACTCAAAATAGTGGCGTACATTTTTACCTTTGTACAATGGAATATAAATGATGATACTGGACGATTGGACAGCACCAGATTCAGTTGTGTCATGTGATGCTTTCTTCAAGGCTGTGGTGAATTTTTCAAATGACAGTATTTGTTACTGCAGATTTCCTTCTTTCATTAATGAAAAAGAACTTCATATCAATTCTTTAGAACTGCTTAACATTGAAGTAACTACCAAATAGTGGGGCCAATATCTGAGATGGCAAAAAATAGTAGTGCTGTGTGACAATTTAACATATGTAAATGTTATTAATAATGGTCGTTCCAGAAAAAAGTTTCATCAAGCCTATTTGAGAGAAATCTGCTTCATATCTGCCTTGTGTGATTTTCAAATTAAGGCTCGTCGTGTAGCGAGTCATCACAATAGACTACCCGATCTTCTTTCAAGATGGTATCTTCACAAGTTTTGAGGAAAAGAGTTTTTCAAAATACGAAGAATTATAACATTCAACAAGTCAAAGTTCAAGAGTTGCTGTTTCAGTTATACGTTGATTGGTAAATCTACAATATCATTTATTTTGATCTGCTTTATTGCGTCCATATTACCTAATGTTACATAACTTGAAGTTCGTATTAAATTTCTCCCTAGAACATTTATAACATTTCCAATATGTATTTTCATTTGTACATATATTTCTCACACTATGCCCATTACATCTTTCTTAATTCAGTGTTTTTCAGTAATTGATCTGTTGCATCTTAAACAAGAGGTAAAAAGTTCAATAAAGGGTGAATTTGTAGAAGGAACTTCTAGAAATTTAAACGATCATTGGAAATCGCTCAGTTTCTTGCTAGAAACTTTCAGTAGTCTGATTCCATCAGAAATTACAATTCCGGTGTAAATCTATTACAATTAATGCTACAAATAGAATTCCCTCAAACTGAAGTTTTCAAACAAAAATTTTTACTACAAGGCATTGCTAGATTCAACCTACATTGCCCAAAGAAAGCCCTACCTATTACTACAAGGCATTGCTAGATATAACCTACATTGCCCAAAGAAAGACCTACCCATTACTACAAGGCATTGCTAGATCCAACCTACATTGCCCAAAGAAAGACCTACCCATTACTACAAGTCATTGCTAGATCCAACCTACATTGCCCAAAGAAAGACCTTCCCATTACTACAAGGCATTGCTAGATCCAACCTACATTGCCCAAAGAAAGCCCTACCCATTACACGGGAGATATTATTGGCGATATTCAAAGTCATGAAATTCGACGAGGACAATGACTTTGTCTTCTAGTGTTTGTTTTTATTTTTATTTTTTTAAATTTTTTTTCTTAATGGCTAGAAAATCTAATTCAGTAAGGGAATTTGATACAAACAAACAACTCTTGAGGTAGGATATAAAAAAAGCAAATCAGTTCGGAAGGAGAGTTTTAAGGATACCTATCGTTTCAATTCATGATTCCCCTCTGTATCCAGTTGGCGTTTATAAACAAATGATTCAGAGAATCAATCTCCCTTCCAATCATACGGCATTCTGCCTTCGCTCTAAAAAGGGAGTCTATGAACCTGTTACTTACCTGAAGTTACAAGGGTTTATACGATACCAAATTCGAAGAATTGGCAAAGACGAATCTCTTTATTCTTCTCACAGTTTTATAACAGGTGGCGCTATTTGGACTTTTAAGGGCTAAGGTTCCTTCAGAACCAATTAAGCTGCACGGGGATTGCTTTAGTGATGCTTACAATGAATACCTTTCTTTTGACTTTGAAGAGAAATTACTAGTTTTCTAAAAAAATTGGTTCTTTGATCTTGAATAAAAATTTAATTTATCTTTTTTTTCCTTCCAGAACTAAATACATTTTCCGCTAATAGTTTGAGCGATTCCATCGTCAAATATGTGACAGGATTTTGGTACACTCGAGTTCAAGCATTTCTTGGAATCACCATATGAAATTAGAGAATAAGATTCAAACAAATCAGACCTGTATCAGCTCCAAATATACTATTATTCACGTTGGCACAAATGATGTAAATAGCCTTTCCGTTTCAAAGCTGTTAAGTTCCTGCACAAATCTTATTACGCTCATCAGACTAAAATAATCCTATCTGCTATCCTTCCAAGACCAATAGATATAGAAATAACTGTTGAGAGGATCAAAAGCCATATATTCAATACCAAAAGTTAAACTTCTTTACACCTATCGAGTATTCCTAAAGAACAATCAGCCTATCAGATAACTTTCTTGGGTACAAAATTCGTTCTATTTTACTCTGTCTTTAAGAGGTAACCATTTGAGTTTCAATCATATTTTTTAGTATCTCTATCGTGCTGGTAGGTGTAAAAAAGCCGCCTTTAACTATCAAATATGCGGTCTTTACAATGTGGATGCTACACACAACAATGGCGGATTACAGATTACCTCATGGTACCAGTAGTCTCTATGCGCTTTCGGTTTTAAAAATTCTCGTAGCAGGAACGTATCAAACCGCACAATACGCTACACTCCCATTAATCATTTTGCTAGTGTTCATGGTGTTCTGAATCAAGCCATATACTATAAGCCATTTAGTTATCCTGGTCTAATATATAGGCTTCAATATTCCTCCTGATGGTGACATGTCAGACTTTAGATGCGGTAAGTCCTCGATGTGGGCCAACTTAAGGGCTATATCAGCTATCATAAATGGGATTCCTGTCATTTAGGGATGTGAATTTCCTAATGCTGGGGGTACAAGGTGCCTGATCCTCGACAGTAAATAACCAGAGGGTGTTTCAGGACCTTACTGCTAGTCGTACTTGTTGTTGAAGATTCGCACATGTTTTTCCATCTGCAGTTTCTCTGAGTCAGTGGAATCGTCCATCCCACATTCACCCACTGCTACAATACGCTTGGCCTCCAACAAGTTATTCAATTGATGTAAACGTGATTTTCCATTTGTTTGGTATGAAAGTTTGGTATTATGGTCTGTACGCCAAATCTGAAATACAGCCTGTCATATATCTAATCCCTCCCTGCTTTGTGGGCATCCATACGCTATACGGCCAGAATAAGTTGACTCTGGCAGACGTTAGGATGACGTTGACATCTGACACTTCACAACCTAACATAATGATAGATAGATCAGTCAACCCGATCTTCTGCCAAATGTTCTCAAAAAGGAATTACGGGGAAGTCACTTCTGGACACTCTCCTTTACTTGTCTTTTCTATGATGATGTGAACATCCTTTGTTTTTTCCTGTCTTTTCCCACATTTTACTGCTGAGTCTAACTTTCCTAACTCAAGCTGATCATCAGGACCCAGCCTAACCAAGATGTTCATTACATTTCTCCAATGAAGTAAGCAGCCATACCGACTTTAATATCAACTGAACTCTTCTGTTACTGAATAGATATTCCTAATTTGAAAGATACTGATTAATTCAACCTCCTTACTAGAAAAAAGTGGTTGGGCCTGTTACGTCAAAAATATTGGAATGTCTGACGAAGTACAAGAGAACCTCAAGACAAGACAATACCTGAAACGCACAGATCATCCGCAAAATTCCATTTATTTAGCCTCATTCACGGCTCTGTTATTCTACATCTTACGTCTGATGGCATGTCCCATACTTTTCTCCAATATGGTTATCCAACATCTTTTTGGATATATGTTGGGCTTTTGCATGTCCAACCGGCTGCCTCTGCATAAATATACAGGGCTACACGTTTCTGTAGAATATGCCTCTTCAAAATAGCAAAGTAGGCACTGAGTCCCTTTACCTTTCGTTATCGTTTCGGGGACATTTGTATTTTTCGCAATCTGCTCTTCTTGTCCTTCATCATCGTAATTTGTAATAAATATTTTCTCTTCCATGTTTCAAGAATAAACCATGATTTAGGCAAAATTAATTGAAACTTATCTAACAAATATAAACAGAACATGGGTGCTGGCTATTAAAATATACCCGTGACAATAATAGTGTTAAATTTGCCATGAAGCACTAATCAATGACGCCAAAGGCACCAGCCTTTGCATTTAGTAATTACGTGAATCAATGTCTGTCAATTAGTAATATCTTGCTGCAGCATTTTAACCAATCAATGTAATTTCTCCTCTGGTCATTTTTCACCATGTTACATACTTTCCCAATTGCTTTCTGACAATGAAATTTGCATTACAGATTAAAGCTTGAAAATATAAGATGTGTATTCTTTTCTTCGAGTTAATTGAGTGCACTCAAAGAATATCGTCACAAAAATAACACATAGTCAAGTCTAGATCTTACTACCGTGTAAACGTAGTAAGACCATAAATTTTTCTCCACCACGATTCGTATTAAATTCAGGGCATTTTAACATTTGTCCTTGAGGTGTTTAATATGCGGAAGGAAAGTTAGTTTACTCTCAGAAATAAGTCTTAAAAATTTGGTCTCCTCCACAACAGTGATAAGAGAACCGTCAAGATAGGGGTTGGGTCATCATGAATTCTATGTGATTGGCAGAAGTTCACACAAACTGTATTACATTTCAAAAATTTGATCTCGTTGTCTCTAGTTGATGTTGAATAGTATGCATACTCTTTGATCTATAGCAGATAAAAATTTCGTCGACATATAATGAGCAGTCAATTCCTCGATTAACACATTTCAGGATGTTGTTAATGTTGGTGTTAAAAAGGGTACATGACAATATACTGCCCACACTTACACCCATATCCTGAGGATATCGTACAAAAAGAGTGGTACTTACCTTATGTCATACATGTGCTATCTTTCTAAATAATCGACATAAAGATTGGTAGTTGGCCCCTTAGACGTGGGTTGAATAGGTCATTACTTATGCACTACTTCCATGCTTTATTATAAGCTTTCTCCATATAAAAAAGTAGGCTACTGTATGTTACTTCTTTATTAATTCTTTTTTAACAAATGCTTCCAGTCTGATTACAGTGTCAATTGTGTATGCAGGCGGCTGAATCTGCATTAAAGTCCTGATAATAGTTTGTTGGACTCAAGATACCAGAGGAGTTTGTCATTTATCATTCCTTCCATGGTTTTGTAAATACAGCTTGTTAGTGATATGGGACGATAGCTGGAAGGGTTGGTATGATCCTTTCCAAGTTTAGACACTGGTAACACTGATGGCAAAAAGTTACCAGTTTCCCAATTTATATTGAAAATATTTAGCACTTTATTGAAAGCTGTATGAGGCAAGTATTTCAGAAGTTGATAGTGGATATCAACTGGCTCTTCTGAAGTGTCACGTACTTAATCAAAGAAAGTCGTGTAGTCCCCTAAGAGTGAAAGGTATATTGAAATTTTCAATTTTAAGAATTTTTTTCTGATACCTCGAAAGTGTTTAGAAAAGTTCTCTTTCGATGAGCTTTTCGAGAATGTTCGGCCAATACATTTTAGATTTTTGTATGTAATTATGTATGTAGTAGTGTTTCAAGGCACATCAGCACAAAAATGCCTGTGTGCTGCCAACGAAAGGTTAAGTTAAAAAAATAATATATGTAGAAATAATGCCACAAAAATTTAGAAGGATAAATCCTTAAAAATAAATGTAAACATTGTATATATATATATATATATATATATATATATATATATATATATATATATATATATATATATATATATATAACCCGAAGATGTTAAAATTCTGTAAAATGTATATAAGAGATATACAGTATCAATACACTACATATGATCTCCAATTTCATCGTATCACAATGTAAGTAATAAAACAATAAGAAAATAAAACAAATAAAGATTTTAATATATAAAAAAACTGGAAGGGTTGAATTATGTCTCTGCTTTTGCAAACAATAGTTCAATATTTACTCCGAACAAGCTAGTTGGTATAACCGCAACTAGATAGATTGCATACAAAGCAAATATAATATGAATAAAACCGTTCCAGAATATTGTACGTATTTATTTGAAGACAAAATCATAATGCATTGCGAGTCTCCCTTATTTTATGAGTTTTTCATCGGAAAATTAACACATAATCTGCCATGTCCTATAGGGTCTTCAAGATGTGGAAGCTACACTCAACTATGGCGGATTTCATACTACATAGTGGTCGCAGTAGTCCCTGCTCGCTTCCGGTTGTACAGGAGCTTATCGCAGAAACCGCATCAAAACCCATAACACGCTACAGTTCTATTAAACTAAACACCATTTAAGCTCCGAAGTTGTACAAGATTTGTTGCAATTTCTAGACATGAAGTAGCTACTTAGCCCTCGATTCACAAAATTACTCAACCTGACAGCACACACAAATTAAAATATTTATTCTTAAAAATTATCTGTTGAATTCTTATAAAATAATGGTCCTTTTCGATAAACATTATATTACTTCGTATATTACTAAGTAATTCGCAACTTTCAATTCTATTTATGGAAATGTATTTATTCCTGACATTTCATCGGAGGATATGAACAATAACGGACATACTTTCTGTAGCGAATATCACTAAGCTGTATTAAAAGGCGTAAGTGGAAGACAGTTTATGCAGATAATACAGATGGACGAACTGTGCTTCAGATGTTTTAATATACCTAATATATCTGTTTTTAATATATCTATATAAATAGCTAAGATGTCATGTCTCTTTGTGTTCAGAGAGAACCACTATTGTTGGAGATAAACACTGCATTTGTCGTAGTAAAAAGAGGACAATGAGCGAATTACGTTCCGGTTTCACGTGGATTATTGTAAATTCCTGGTTGTAAAATAGCATGATTTGATTTTATTCAATCTATTCATTAGATCTTGGAGCAAATTTCCGAGTTGGCGCTTGAGAGACATGTGCATTGTATATTTATTGTTTGTGTGTCGAAACCATCATTTACTTCCTTCTCAAATGTCATTGATTTTATATATTATGCCATAAAGATTCTAAAGAAGTTGAATAGGGTGTTAGGCGACATTGCACTAATTAAGGTAGGACAATTCAGTTTGTTTGGTAGGTAGATTGAATGTGACAATCTTGGAAGCATTACGTTTTTAGACATAAATGTACGCATGATATCGATTACAACTGAAGAACTTTTAGTGTAAAATTTAAACAATGTTTCCCCATTTGTGTGGGTTTTAATGTATTTTTAAACGATTGTATTCAAAGACGGTCATGCAAACAATGATCATATTGTTGCGTCAGGGAAATATTCATATATAGAAATATTGTTAAACTTATAATAACCAATATTGTCCATCTATCTCTATATATCTATCTATCCCCTCACCACGAGTTTATGTACGATTATGTAGAACATAACCAATCTAGCGTCTGAACGTATGATTTGTTTTTCTTCAATTTTTTGGGACGATTCAATTTGCTTATGGGATCCTAGCAGAGGAGGTGTATTCAAGGTGTTGTCTAACCGAGGCTTTATACGCAGTTTAACGTACGACTTCATGTTGGTTCTGACGCTTCTTCAGAGAATACCAAGAGTTCTTGTCGCACTATTTGTTATTCTCAAGATATGGTGGTTCCAGTTCAAGTTGTGGCCGATATCTACACCATTTAGCATGATTTACAGCTGCTAATATCTCACCATATAAATTATGTATGTGCAGAAGTGGGTTTCTTTTTCTAGAGATAAGTAAAACTTGTCATTTACCAGGGTTGAAATCCATTTCCTCCAATTTTCCCCATTTGTTCAAGAGTAGCAATGTCTTGCTAAAGATTGTACAGTCTGAGTTATTCCCTACAGTGAGGTGTAGGGCAGTGCCATCTGCAAATAATCTTACTTTTGTATTATTTTGTCAGGCAGCTCACTGGTTTATACTTGGAAATGGATAGGACCCCAAACTAAGCCTTAGGATATTTCTGATATAACTGTTATCTCAAATGAGGACTCACCGTCAAGTCTTTACTCACTGCCTACGTACTATCACGGACGTATTATTACGTTTTGGTGTCTTATTCCATGTTGAGGCAATTTATTAAATAATTTTAGATAACTCACTTTATGAAAATCTTTGATAGTTTGATGGCCTTACGAAGCATTTCTAGCCAATTCTTGAACTAGTTCTATCAACTGAGTTTCACGCGAGTATTTCTCACAGATTCCATGTTGTATGTCACACAGTATATTGTGTTTGTTGTGAAGTGCTTGATTTAGTTTGACGCTACTATATCTTCCAACAAAATGTATGTAAGTGAAATTGGGCTGTAGTTTCATGCGTTTTTCCTCCTTTATTGAACAAAGGCAAGATATTAGATAGCTTGCTACCAATTAGTAGGAATTTGACCTGAATTTAAGGATTGTTTTATAGATAATCTGAAGAATAGGTGCTATTTCTTTTCTATGTTGCTGAAGTATGTAGGCGTTACTGAATCCGGACCAATTGCTTCTTGCTGGTTCAATATTTGCTAACAATTAGAAGTATGCCTTTGACAAAGATATAGTTATGCCTGGCATTTTTGGGTACTTACAATTGTATTGTCTATTATGCAAGTATCCTTCGCAAGATGTGAAATATAATCATCAAATGACTTTTGACAGCTCTGTCTCAACGTCAAGGGTGTGATTAGGGTGAAAACTACCTGAAACTCTTTGTTAAAATTGTCTGCCTTTTCTGAATTTCCGGCATGTAGCATTTCACATTATGGCTTTCTTCGTTGACTGACATCATGAGAGTTCTGGAGAGACATTTTCAAAAGAGAAAAAAAAGTTTCTTCATTGAAAATTTCCATTTGTATTGCTTTACCTATATCCTATAGATAACTGTTGAATGTTGTTTAAAATTTACACTTACGAATTATTATATTCTCAAGACAATGTAAGAATTTCTCTTTGATGAGTTTTGATTAATTGTCAAACATTAAGGACAAAATTCATATTTGAATTTTCTGGAAGAGCAGTTAGGAACAAAGCTATATTTAAACCAACAAAGTAACGAGTTAAAGACATCGCATGTTTTTATGACATTTTCCCATTATTGGCTGATATATACATGTAGTTAAAAACTCACAAAATTGAAGTACAATATACACTTACAAAATCTCAAATGGGACTTTGTTGAAAAAAGGCGATATGTGGAATAAGGTCTACATTTTTACGCTTGGTTTAGTTTAAACAGGTTTTATAGTCATAAAAGTAATATATTTGCAAAATGATGGAAAAACGTGTTCACGAGAAGTTTCAAGTTATACTCCATTAGAAAATACAAAATCACATGGCTAGCAGAAAATAATGAATAACACGAATGGAAGAATAAATATAGAATAGATAGGAAAGGGAAACTAAAAGGTATGATATAAACCAGCGCAATGGATGATAGTGGGAAAGGAAAGAAAAATAAATTGGTAGAGTTTGCCATATGTTAATTTGTGCAAATTTCAATCCATATAATTTGTATTGTCAACACATAAAGTATCTTACAGTATAAAACAAGTCTATATTGTTACTACTAGTCATATACGATACACGTATAATAGTGCAATATTTAGAATATATAGCCTATAATTATTTGATCATCGATCTAAACATCTACAAAAATTGAATGATAGATAAAATACAAATAAAATAGTCGGGATAACCATCATCATCTTCTATGTCATCATCATTATCATCATCTTTCTTGTCGTTATTGTAATATGTTACACGCAAAATATAAATACATTGTTCGTGAGAAAACGATACTCAGGATAGGTACATTTCACTCATATTTCTTATAATTATTTATATCTTTTACTAAAAATAATATGTATATCAATTAAATAATACTCTGAATGAAACATGTACATATTTTACGTAAAATATAAATGTTATACATACATACATAATAGACAAAAGCATAACTAATTATTCATCAGAACGTTAATTTTTCTGTTATAATTGTCAGTTTCAGTAAGTATGGATCTAGTTTCTGCATATGAAAGATAATGTAAGTCAATTAAATTAACCCTTGACAGTTTTGCTATAGAACAGCTCGATGATCGCAGTACAAAAAACTGTACTCGCTTATAAGTTGAGTCCAACTGCAAACATCGTAGACTCTGATCTCCAGTCGCATAATTCGCCAACAGATCAGGCTCTGTCTTATTTGTTCTACTGATTACTCCTAACAAACTGCAAATATCCTGATCTGCCGGAGCATTATGCAACGGCAGATCTGGGTCTTTGCACTTTGTAATTGGATTCGACTTATAAGCGAGTGCATACGGTACATTCAAACATAAAATCAATGTTGTTAAGACATTGAATTGATTCTACTTTAGTTTCATCAAGTTATTCAGCTACTTCCCCGAAAATTTTATCTAGTGGATATGCCACGCCTCTTTATTTTAATATTGAATTCTGAGTTTAGAGAACATAGATTGTAAATCTCCTGTGTTAGGTTAGGTTCTTGCTATTGTACGTTATTTTATCAGTATCGTTCAGTGTAACTTACATTTGATTTTTCAAATACTAACCGCTCTTTTTCAGATTCTGTTGTGATCTTGCAGATTTGTTATATTTCCCAGATACCCATCTCAGTGACCATGATTTCATCGATGAATTATCTACCACGTGACCGAAACTGGACACTGGAGGAAATCAATGACGAATATTTCAAAGTCGTCATTCCAGCTGTGGTATTTTCTGTGGTTGCCATGACAATTGGAATAATGGGCAACTGTTTGGTACTGTACATATTTAAATTCAAGTACAAACCATCCAATCGTCGTTTTTTCATTCTATGTCTCGCTGCCTGTGACTTAATTTTTGGCTTGTTTGGAATACCTTTCATGATTGTAGAAATGAGACTGAGATATGTCTTCGACGTTGCCGCCTGTAAAGTACACCGATTTTTAAATTATTCGTTTGGACTCAGCTCAGGCTTTATCGTAATGACAATCGCCATAGAAAGATATCTGAAAGTATGCAAGCCGAACGGAAAACAGATAACCAAAAATATGGCCAGGAATTTGTGTTTCTTTAGTGTTCTCTTTGGTATCCTCATGTCACTCCCTTCCACTGTATTGTCTGGACGAAGTTCTTTTCAGATGGAGATACAGAACTTAACGGTCACCAAATGCTCTTTCCAAGACATATATAAGGGCACGGTCTTCCCTTTGCTATATCAAGCATTTCTCGCATTAATTTTTATAGGGGCAGTGGTTGTTATCTGCGTCTGTTACACTCAAATCGTTTGTAGAATCAGAACTCAAAATGCCAGGCTGAAGACAACGTTTCACTGTAGCATCAATAAGTCTTTGAACTCATCAGAAGATCTATCCAGTATATCTAATCAACTCACTCAGACAAATATATATACATTTAACATAAACAATATTAAATTTAAATCAACCGTAAAAGCCCATCGGGTCGCAAAGATGTTGTTTATTGTTGCTGCAATTTTCATTTGCAGTTACATACCTTACTTTGGCCTCACTTTGGCTGTTATCGCCGATAACAATTCGTTGCGCAGCTTGAGCCCAACGGGAAATGCAGTTGTTGAGGTATTCTGGAGATTTTTTCTGATTAATAACTTCGCAAATCCGATCGTCTACGGATTCATGGACAGGACGTTTCGTGAGGAATGTCAACATTTATTTAACAGAAAGATAAGAAGAAGCTAGAGGTGTATAAGCTATACTTAATCATTTATAATTTTGTCAATACCTATGAAGCCCAATGCTAGTATTTCTTAAGACACATTATCAAAATCATGAATGGTGCATTATATGTACATCGCACTGGAACCTTAACTCGACATTTATTTTCTTGCACGTCGCGTATTTTGTCTTCATTCAGAGCGCAACTATCATTATGGGGTACACCTTCATTGTACTATCATTTGATCATATTAAAGCTATTTTGGATTGAAAAGATGACTAAACTCTAATAAATGCAATCAAACATTACAGGAAACAATTTGACATTGTTCCCGTCCGAAATCAAAACGTGTCATTCTGTACTGATACATGGATTAAATGTAACAATGTTGTCTTTAACAGAGTTAATTGAATCCAATCAAACAATTGGTACAAATTTACAGGAAAAGCAATGAGTATTTTGTGCTCTTTTGTGTTATGAGGCAAATGAACTTCGAAGTTTCATGAAAAACGACATGTTGCGCCATAATGGCTGGTTATTTCGGATTTCATGTGACGAAGTTAGGGTTAATGATGAAAGAGATGGATAGATTGGTCTGAAAAGCTCAGGGTGGAGATACCCTACTCAATAAAATATGAAACAATCCTGCGTTTCTTTTGTTCTTCTTTCTTTATCTTTAAAAAAGTACTGGAATAGTACAAATAAACCTCTGAACAAGATTCAACAGTTGTTAATATGACGTTCAAGCGTCATTAGAATTGAATGTAATTTATTGCAAAGTGCGATAATTTCAAGTGTGCATTTTGTTTCAAGAAGCATCCACATCGATGTAATACACAGAACAGATAGAGTAACTTTCGTTGAATTACTGTTCTATTTTTCTTCAAGAACATGCGTAAGAGATTCTATTTCGTGTAGTTTGATATAGATCAAATAAATCATCGGACAATGATCAACGGTTTGGTTTTAGTATCTTACAATTTTTGCCTAACAATCTATTTTGCTTGCCGAGTTGACGTACGTGACAAACGAAAGGATGATAGTACCTTGAATCGGATATCCTTTCTGTAAAATCCCAATAGTCTTAATTTGCTATGCCCTATACAATGGCTTCCTCCTTAGTTGTAGAAAACCCATTTTTATATTCATTGTTTAACTATACAGATACAACAAAGGTAGGAATGTTATGTTTCATAATCAAGAACACAACTTCACTGCATTTATTAACGGAAGATATAGTTTGCATTATATTTAATCTTTTGTTAGATATTTGCATATCAATTGGAAAATTTTGCGCAGTTACGCACGGTTGAATTTCAAAAACGTGGGCGACTTTTCTCCTCCTGAATTGAGATAAGTCCAAATTTCCGTGAAAAAAAGAATAAAGAAAATGTGTTCATATTTCACGGCAGTGTTTGTGTTCTCTGTCTGAAGAAGAAAAAAAAATACATGTACTTTATTTCACTCGGGTCACGAAATGACATATAAGATAAAATACACATACGTTTACAAATTACAAATATTATTTTGCATCTGGTTAAATCGTGCAAAGAAAACAGCACAAGAAAGATGATGCAGTGTAACCAATTCTTCAAAACATATTTAGATCATTTACAACTTATTCTGTTTTTATACTGTGCCTAAATTTCAATACAAAATGTCGGATAGAGCTACAGTCATCAGCAGGATTCTTAGCTTTACAGCTTTCCATGTACAGTTTCAAAGCAAATGCTATAAAACGTGAAAACAAGATGGATATATTACAATTTTATTATTAGACCCATTTAGAAGCGGTCACTTACATCAGTGAAAAACGCAATATTTCACTTTAGTCCATGAGTTTTTCTACTGGGCAATCATAGAAAGCGTGAGTAAATTGTATTTTTATTAGATGTGTAACACCTTTGTACCAAACCAAGTGTTCATTTTTGCTGAGAAATACCTTGAAGTGTCGATTGCCATGTCATTTTTAACATTTTAAAATTAATCTGCTGTTACGAATTATCAATCAGATTAAAGATCTTTTAATTGTTTTCCTTGTTAGCCATAACTTTTATTTTGCACATTGTCTCCGAAGAAAGTGCCCTTCAGTCAAGAAATGAATGGATATCATATTGAAGACTCAAGACTGTGTAGAAAACGATCGTTTATCGAAGATTAAAAACACATTGATACATAGTTTTGCTTGTTATGACTTCTAATTCTGGCAAAAATGCGTGGATTGTATATCTGAACCAGCGGCAAATATGATGCTATTTAACATTTATAAGGACAAGCCACCAGGTTTTAAGTTCACCTCTGGTACTTTAGACAAGACAATTTATAAGTTTCCATACCAAATGTTAAATTCTGACAAAACCAGCTTTTAATGATATTTGCTAGTTTTCATTTTTTAACGAAGCAAGTGGTCGTATGTACGGGATTCATCACTGTCTATAGATCTCTATTTGGAAAATACTAGTAACCTATTTTCTGCACATTTAGGAGAGACAAAGGTTAGTGCCATTGAGGCCAACTTACCTAAATAAGTCGTGATGAAAACCTAATCAAAATTTAACGTGATATATCTCGATTAAAATGCAAGACAATTCAATTTAAAAACTCACAAACATATTTGCATTCCAAATTGAAAGAAAGTAATTTCTGGTATCTAAAGAAAAGTAACCACATCCTGGAGAGAGTCATTAGTACAGGAGTTCAGGAATTATAAACAAGGCACCTCAAAATAGACACAACACCTCCCTTTTCTTTTAATACAACAAATGAGATCTTTCCTTAAGCTGTACTTGCAACATTGTATATTTCTGCCGCATTGGGTTAAGTAGCAAACGTGTAGCTGTTTCTGGCGTTTAAAAGTCGTTGTTGTTACCGTTGTGGTACTGATCGTTTGAACCGGTGTAGTGATGGCCAATCAGAACACACTCGGGCCTTTTCGATAATGATCACAAAAACAAACTCACGGAATTTTGCAGAAAGGCCACGAGGCGTTCCGATTGGACCGGAGTCTATGTATAGTGGTTGGTATCACAATAGTCGTGGCTGGAACCGGTATAGCAATGGTCGTAGCCAGTGTTGTGGTGGTTGGAGTCAGCGTAGTAGAGGTTCCAGCATTGTACAACCATTCTCCAAGTTGGTACCAAATTGTTAGACTTATATTGTTCAAATGAGGTCACCAGACAATTTTTTCGAGTTAGACGTGAGAACTCTGACTCATTATTTGTTTGGAGGGTGGGGGTGGACTTCAACTTAGGAAATAAAACAAATTTAAAAGCAGAGTGAAAAAGGTTTACTTGAAAACCGTGCTTCCAGTTTTAGCCCATATTGCGAAACTCGACCCTAGCAAGATAGTATTATATGTAATCTCTTACATGTATTTTTCAATAATAAAGAATAGGTCATTCTCATAATAACGACAAACTTGGGGGAAGTAAAAGCCTTGTATTGACAAATTTTAATGATAAGACTTTCATGATTTGATTTGCTATTCCCATTGTAAGTATTTGTACATCACTTGGTTAGGACATTCTTCAGTATTAATAACAGTCAACGTGTAAGAAATGTAAAATCCTGACCCCCTATTTCTTATCATGACACACAGATGGAGCAGGAAATTATGCCTAACATGTGATATATATAAAATCATGAAAATCTACACATATTATTTATAAGAAGTGTACATAAAGTCAGCCATAGGTTAGAGAATGAATCAGCTCAAAAACTTAGGTATTGGAATCTAAGATAACAAACACGTCTAAGCATATAGAACATATTTACAAAAATATGCCGTCCGTGATTTAGGAAACCATCGTGGTCTGTAACAAATAACACTGAGAAGAGACAGGGTTGAAGGAGGAGATAAAGGAGGTTGTTTGCTAAAATTACTCAGTGAGGTAAAGATCGAGAAGTTTAAATTACTAAATTGAACTTGAGGCTGACTAACGAACAACGTAGATTGAAACCAAAACAAAGGCACACGATTGATTTTAACAAAATGGTTGACTCATCACTAATCAATTGAACAATCAAAACAAATTATTCCGACCTTGGGTAAAAGTGGCATGAACTTTCAATACTCCGCAGTGGCATGCGCAGTAATAGTGCGATTAAGTTTCTATGTCTTCACGGTGACCTTCTCAGGTAATAGTGACATAAAGTTGCCATTTGTCCACAAGCTTTAGTGCCTCCAGTTTGACATTCTTGTGTTGAGGAAACATGGTCTATTAGTAAATCATAGTTTAAGCTACTAAATTTGTTTATAAGACCGGCATGCATAACGCAATACTTCCGTTCACCAAAGAAGCAGTCTATGCTTAGAGGTGATTTTGTGTAAAGGTTTTTAACTGTGTCTTCTGTCATTTTGCAAATTATTCGAAGATGATACCGCTAATAAAAAAAGAATGCGGTAACTTTTACTAGACATAAAGGTTGAATAAACTCTAAATTGATTCTAAACGCATATGATAAATTTTGACGAACTCTTGGTAGTAAAAATTCAGTCAGGAATTTCGGTACGAGACCATGCACTTCATTTTTTTTCAAAGTATAAGTTTATGTTCATGGCGGCTCCACAAGAAGGATACCCATCAAACTTCTTGAGCAAATGTTCCAGGTTTAAACTTCACATTAACGCCGCTACTATTCTCGCGCTTCTTTATGAAATCTTTCCAATCCAATGTTTTCGCTATTACTACGCCCATCCTATACCACATCAGCATATTCTAATATTTGTCGTATAAACGATATATGCATATAATTTCAACACTTTACAGGTACTTTGGTTTTTAATTTTCTTAATACTCAAAGCATTTTAGTGCATCTACTTAACTGATTCTCCTCGTGGCGATACCATTTCCCATCCGAACTGATGGTTATACCAAGGTCTGTATGTTGGTCACAAAAGCTGAGTTGTTTACCTTGAAATACAATAATTGGATAGGTCTCAAAAATTCAATTGATAAATAGAACAACTTCGAGCTTATTAGAATTAAAAGTGACTTACCACTGTTTGGATCAATCGGAAAGTGTTATCAAACCGGTATTTATAGCTCGTTTAACGAGAATTAGGTTATCTGAACTTGGAGATATAGAGCTGTCATCTGCAAAAAGTATTGTTAAATAAGTAAGTTTCTCCGAAATATCATTTATATATATATATATATATATATATATATATATATATATATATATATATATATATATATATATATATATATATATATATATATATATATATATATTAAGAAAAGTAAAGATTCTAGGACTGATCCTTGGGGTATTTCAGCTTTAATTTTTATAAGGAACGATTTTGATTGAATGAACTACAACACATTGTTTTCTACCAATAAATAGTTTTCAAGCCATACTGCAAAGTACTGTATAAATCCATAAGAAAAACATTTGTATATCAAATGTCGATGCCAGGCGCTGTGAAATGTCTTAGATATGCCGCAAAAACTATGCAAGTGTATTCACGAAAATCGAGAGAGATTTATTTTATTAAATATTTCAATTAACTGATACATGGTTAAATGACCAGGTTTGGAGCCTGACTTAAATTTAATTAATAGTTCTTGTTCACGAAGATAATTATACATGTGTTTAAATACAATTCTTTCAGGTATTTTACCAACACAACTCAGCAAAACTACTAAGCTATAATTACTAACGATTTTAGTATCACCTTTTTATAAACGGGATTGGCATGTGCCTCTTTCCAACTGGCCGGAAAACATTTTTGCGATTTCGACCAATCAAATAAAATGCTCAATGAAAGAGAAATCAAATCGGTAACACTTATTAGTATTCTATGGATAATTCTATCTGGACCGGAAGCTATATTTATCAGTACAAACATTTTATGATTTCAAGCACTTCGTTTTCGGTAATAACGGGAAGGGTAAAGGTATTGTTTGTCCTTGAGGGAAAGTCAGGTATACCATTATTGGAATCATGTAAATCACTTACAGATAGTTTACATGTATTACATTGACGCTGACAATAGTATGCGTACAACCAAAAATCCTCTCAAACCGTACACAATGGATGCTCGACAACAGGGAGTAGTGACACCAGAAGTCAAAACTTCTAGCCAAGTCCGAAGCAGAGACTGAAATCACCGTCCATGTATTGATTCTGCATATGGACGAAAAAATCTCAAAATAAGCTTTCAATATCTAAGTAAAGAGATACGAGCAGAGATTCAAATCATTAAGGGTGATGTTACATCGGTGAAGAAAGAGATGAAGGAAGTAAAAGAAAATATGGTTGGAATAGAATGAGAGATGCAGGTAGTGAAAAAGAACAGGACAGTTTAGATTTGATTTTCAATCAGAAAGGATGGATTTGCGTGAAAGCGAAAAGCTGAAACAACTGCAAGAGCAGATTGGGAAGAATAAGAGAGTTCGAGATGACAAATTATTATTAATGGGTAAAACAGGAGAGGAAAAAGACAATCTTCTTATATAAGGTGTTCAGGAAAATCCAAAAGAGAAAACGTATCATGTTGTTAGAAATTTCTTGGCAAATGAATTAGGGCTAGAAGATGAAATTATAAATAATATCTTACTATTGCAATGCAAATAGGCTACCAACAGATATTCAAACATAAAGTCACGCAGAACAATCATAGTGACATTTTCCAATTATGCTGAGAGGGAGTTAGTGTTGTCAAGGTATGAGAATCTTAATGGTACTAGAAAGCATTCTACCTGCTGTAACGGGGGGCGGGGGGGGGGGGGCCGGATGGGTCGGTTGCCCCAGGCGCCAGAGGTCTTGGGGCGCCAAAACAGCTCATAAAAATTCGGCCATCATCGTCGCCCCAGGCGCCATTTATCCTTACTACGCCACTGTCTACCTGACCTACCAGCCAAAATAAAAACGGAGCGGTGGAAACTTTCCAAAATTGTTTACAGGATTCGACAGGAAGAGGGCTTGAGAACGAGAGTAAAAGACATTGTTGTTACCATGGTTCTGGCAACTAGAGAGGGAAAGGGAGGATCCTGGCAGAAAAGATTAAAAAAAGAGCATGCATTGAAAATTCCTAATTGAAATTGCTTTATGACTTCTAGCTCATTTCTTTAATAATTTAACCAAGCTTTCTGCTCCCTTGAAGAATCGAATGCTTTAATATACATAAGTCCATCTTTATTTAAATATTAAAGACACATATATGTCTGCATGAATACAACTTGGTGAAAATGGATTTCTGAAGGTACATGATAAATAATTTAATGTGCTAGATATGATTGTTACATACCGTAAATCTCAAGGCTCATTCATTTGAAATTTATTGAACTGGGTCAAAGATGTACTTTTTTACCTTTATTTGAGTGTTTTCTTTGCTGAAATATGATGTGAAGTACAAAATTTATTATCTATGTTTTAACTTTTTCAGAGGAAACAGATTTTGGTGCATATACTATTTCTTCAGAACATGGGAGTAAGTATCAATAATTCCCAAAGAGCTTTTTTTCTGCGTTTGATTGAATTATAATGCTTTTTGTTTTGCTTGCTTATGATTTTTGATGTTTTTTGTTTTTGTTCGCATAAAACTGTAGTTCTGCACTTTTTCAGTTGCCTTTCAGTTGCTTTAAAAATGCTGCTGTTGCTTTCATAAACATGGCAAAGTTTTAGTTTTCTTTATTTCGAGTTGCAAATAAATTCAACTGAATTTGACCTTTTGATATTTATATTCACATTTAACATAAACTTAATTACTTAGTATATTTCTTCCTATATCTGTTTTGAAAATGTATTTTCATAGACTAGAATACAGTACATGTATTATAAAAAGTAATTTTCAAGGATGATAACATATAGCTTACCAATATAAAGTTAATGAGGGATTTCAGTGACTTTTTTGAATTTTTTTAATCACAATGTTGCCTGTAGCCTAACAACTGTGTTCGCGCATTTGCTTTATTGAAGGTTACTTTTTTGGACATTTTCATGTTTCTATTTGTTCACATAATTTTTGGACTTTTTTCTTATATATACTTGTTTCTCCTCCAGGACTTTATTATATCTGAATCAGGCTTGATATTTGTTCTCTTTTCTTTAATACATACGCAAACATAATAAATTTAATATGAGAATTTGCCACTTTAGGAATCAATTCTTTTCATTTTATCTTGCCGTTATAACGCTTTCACTAATCAATGCAAAATCTTGAGTATATTCATGCCTGCGTTTTTTTTTGTTTTTTTTTTTTTTTTTTTTTTTTAAAAGACTGAAATCTGGCCTACATCTGGACAAAGGCTTAGGTGGTTTTTGTTATTTTTTATTTTCACTTTTTTTTTCAAAATGTGTTATTCTTATTACAAAGCTTTTCTCCTTTATGTCTTTCTTGTCTGTTCTAGTCTAGAGTGATTTCAGGGAAGACATTTTCTTGGCATATATCAAATCAATAATATTTTACCTCATCTATATGAGGTATTTATGACCACTCTCTCTGTTAATCTTAAAACATGGTGCGTTTCATACATGAGGAATTTATACTATTACATTGAAAATGGATAGCTCTAACATACAAAATACTATCTGCAAACTGTTGGGGATTATGAGATTTTGAAAAATGTAACGATGTTTTGATTATCTTAGAAGAAAACAGTGTCATATATATTGCTTACATGATACACATTTTACGGATTATAAAATTTCATATATTAGAGCACAATGGGGTTATGAATGTATTTCCAGTTATTACAGGTCAAACTCTCGAGGAGTTTGTATTCTATTCAATAACAACTTTTAGTATGATATAAAACAATGTAAAAAGGATCCTGATGGTAAATCTGATTTCATTAGATATTACAATTGGTAAAAGGAACTTCTCTCTAATTAATGTATACAGGCCAAATAATGATTGTTCAGAATTTTACAATAATATAAATGATAGTATACATGAATATGAATATGTGTCTATTATCGTATGTGGGGACTTTAACTTGGTTCATTATCTAGAATTAGATTCATATAACCGTAGAAATGTAAATAACCCTAATGCTAGAAATGTATTATTAACCCTAATGCTAGAAATGTATTATTAACCCTAATGCTAGAAATGTTTTATTAAGTATAAAAGAAACTTTTGGTCTCGTTGATCTATTTAGAGCATTAAATGCAGAATTAAAGAGATGTACATGGAGAAGAACATCTCCTCTAAAAAAAGCTAGATTGGATTTCTTGTGCCTGAATCTCTTATGCCAATGAAAAGTGACAATTGAACCAGTTTATAGGTCTGACCACTCCATGATAATATAACATTTATGTTCAAATGATTATATAAGAAGTAATGGTTTGTGGAAATTTAATAAAAGTTTATTGGAAGATAAAATATATATCGATGAAATAATAAATTGTATGAAGAAAAGAAAATTACAATACGTTTAAACTGATTATGATGGAAATATTGACAATGTATTGAATTCAGATCTAAGATTTACTATATCAGATTCATTATTTAGAGATACATTGTTGATGGAAAATCGCGGAAAAACCATTTCATATGCTTCATATAAAAAGAAGTGTAAATTAAAACAGGAAAAACTACTTATAGAACAAATATAGTCTTTAGAGAATGATTTCATGGGATCTTATAATTTAGAAATATTAGAGCCTAAAAAAAGAACTTGAAAATATGAGGAAAGAAACGCTTCGAGGAAGTATTATTCGATCGAGAGTAAAATAGATACAAGAGGGGGAGAGACCGACAAGATACCTTTACCATCTAGAAAATAGAAACTATGTGAATAAAATAATTACAAAATTAATTAAAGATGAAAATGAAATTATTACTAGTCAATTTGATATTCTAGAGGGAGTTAAAGAGTATTATAAAAATCTATATAATGAGAAAAAAAGATAGAAGATATAGATTTAGAGGGCCTTCTAAAAATCATAACATTCTTAGACTTACCCAAGAACAATCTTTAAGATTACAATGTCAAGTTGCTCAAAGAGAAATATTAGATTGTTTGAAAGGTATAAAAAAAAATTAAAAAATAGCAAGAGCCCAGGATTAGATGGTTTCACAGCTGAATCTTTTTTTAAGTATTTTGGATTGACATTGGGGAATTTGTAGTTAGAAAAATGAATGAAGGATATGAAACTGGATCATTCTCAACCGTTTTGAGACAAGGCATTATAACTTGCATGCACAAGGAGGATAAACCAAAGCCGAAACTGGAGAATTGGCGTCTCATTTATCTACTTAATGTTGTATACAAATTAGCATCAGGATGTATTGCCAGAAGAAATTAGGTCTGTATGGAATGAAATAATATCTGACGATCAAATTGGTTTTGTAAAAGGAAGATATATTGGAGAAAATACAAGGATCATATATGATATTATTACAGAAGAGTTACAAATTCCGGGTATACTAATATTAATTGATTTTGAAAAAGCGTTTGATTCTATTTCATTGAAATTTATTTATATTGTTTTAACTTTTTTTAATTTTGGACCAATTATATAAGGCACTGGGCTAAAACTTTTTACTGAAATATCTCATAGGCAGTTTTACAAAATGGCTTTATATCAGAGTTTTTCAACGTTTCCAGATGTTGTAGACAGGGTGGTCCAATATTTCCATATCGATATATCTCGTCTTATTATGTGCAAAAATATTGTATATACTCTGAAATAATAATAAGAATATAAAAGGTATCAAGTTAAAGGAAACAGAATATTTACTGTCACAGTTTGCAAATGATACTAATTTAATTTTTTTTGTTCTTTTGAATCTCTGAAATCCTCTATTGAAGTATTAAATTTCTTTGCAAGGATTTCAGGACTGAAACATAACATTACCAAAACAAGTGCAGTTTGGATGAAAGCAAGAAGCATAGTGCAGAAATATTTCATCAAGTTAAAATTACAATGGGTGACTAAATTTACATCACTGGGCATACAGTTTTCGGTGAATTTGGATAAAATGGTGAAGATGAGTTTTGAAAATAAAGTAGAAATTATTAAAAATTGTTTGAAACATTGGACAAAGCTATCCTTAACACAAATTGGTAAAGTAACAGTTTTGAAAACTTTAACTTTTCCAAAGCTTCATCATATGTTCATATTTTATCAGGGAACTAAATTAATTATTTTTTACCTTCATATGGCAATAAAAAGTGGACAAAGTTAAAAGAGAAATTTTGTATCAAACTTTTTCTAAAGGTGGCTTGGCGATGATGGATATTGATAAATTTATATTAGCTTTGAAAAAATCATGGGTTCGTAGAGTTCTTCTGTCTCCCAGAAAATTTGCCAGTTTGTTTAAATATGAAATATGCGAGATTAAAAACCTGTTCCTATTAGGAAATGAAAATGTGATGACATTATCCAAAAGACAAAAGCTGCTTTTTAGCGCAATGTTTTTTTGGCTTGGAAACTGTTACCACAGACAGGAGAATATCTTATAAATCTAAATGCATGGATGAAGGGTTAATAATGTACCAATAAGAAATGGTTTGAGCATAATGTAATCTATATTGGTAATATGCTTACAGATTAGGGAACTATTGTTGAGTTTGATAGTTTTAGAGCTAAATATGGTCTCAACACGAATTTCCTTGCATTTCAAAGTATAATTCAATGTGTAACGTTCTTATGTAAAAAGTTATAGTTAGATATAACCACACCGGCCAGACCATGTATCCCTTTCCATCTGGAAATTATATTTCATAACAATATAGAGTGCAAAGACCTTTGCAAATCACTTTTGAAAATGGATGTTAAATCCACTAGTGAAATAAAAATGGAATGCAATTTTCAATTTGATTGTGGATATGTGGCCTAAAATATATGCTAAAGTTTCTACAGTAGCAAGAAACTCAAAATTACAATGGTTTCAAGTTCGTGTTATTCATAGAATTTTACCAATAAATTCATTTTTGCATAAAATAAAATTGTCTGATACCGATAAATGTGCTTTTTGCAAAACTTTCCCTGAAACAGTACTGCATTTGTTATGGGAACGTAATGTGAACAACCGGCTGTTGAATGATGTGTTTCGCTGGATTCGGTATAAAGTGAACACAGATATTGTGCCAAGTACAAGAACTGTTATATTGGGAGATACGCGTACAGATGGAATATATATATATATATATATATATATATATATATATATATATATATATATATATATATATATATATAAAATTAAAACAATTATTTATGTTTTCTTCTTACCAAGTACTATATTTACATATGTAGAATTAAATCGAATATGTCTAGATTAGATGGGTTGAAATATTTTCTTAAAACCAATATAATTTGGAAAAATATAATGCAATCAAATCTGAAAGAAAGAAAATTTTATGTTGATTTTTGGGAAAAGGGGGAGCCATTATTCCACCAATAATCAAGAAAAATTTGTTATGATTCAAATGAACGTTTTATAGCATGATGTACATTATACTGTATAACGTGTTTGTAATATATAATGTGATATGATTTTAACACTCTCTCTCTCTCTCTCTCTATCTCTCTCTCTCTCTCTCTCTCTCTCTCAAATTTATTGGTATGTCATAGTTTTAAATTTAAAAACCTCTATCCCGAGACAGCTGGAATATAGGGGACATGTAAATCCCTGGTAATCTATTTATGATCATGTTACGTCTAGGGGTTATGTAACAAAGAAAAGACTCAAACAAGCTTTCAAGATTTAAAATACAAATCTTTAATTTCCTAAAATATTAAAATATTTTAACAAACAATTAAAGTGAAAGAATTAAAAACAACTTACAGTATAAAATATACTTAAAAGTCCTAAATTGTTTTAAAGTTCACTGTTCCGGAAGTTAATCCAAATATTCCGAATGTAGTATTCCGAATGAAATAGCCTTCACTGTGCTAATATGTTGATAAGTTTAAGTATATCCAAATAATCCTTGTGAATCTGGAATCTCACAAGTCTTAGACATGTTTCCGATAATTCCACGGAGCTGTATAATAATTCAGATTAAAACAGTACTGAATCCTAAATGTATTGTACTAATAATAGATGAATCTCCAAATAAATATATCCCACACACAAACTGAACCAATTTCGTAATGACCTCTCTCTTAAAATGTAACTGTAAAGAATATTTAATCACAGGATTATTTCATATATATATATATATATATCTAAATATATATATATATATATATATATATATATATATATATATATATATATATATATATATATATTTATATATATATATTTATATATATATACATCATTAATGCGCAGAATCGAAATGAAAACCCATTCTTCGTCTTCAATAAACAGGGTATTTCAAAATAATGCAAGCCTCTCCGAACCAATCAGGAATTAGGTTATGCGTGATTCTGCTAAGGTGCTCGAGTACCAGTATCTTAAATAGTAAACACTGTATTGATTCACTCTTAGGATGTGGCTTTACAATGTTTACTCCTAAAAGTACGAGAACTAGGTCGAAAGTTCAGCATTTCGCGCGGAAAATACATCACATGACTAATGCTACAAGCAAACAGTTTATTGATCGAGGCTACTGTATGTATACTCATAAGACGACAGCTGTTTAGACTAAGAACAGAGATCATTAACTAATAAATTATACCATTATTAAAAGGAAAAATATATATAATTCCGTAACAGATCAATAAACAATTTTTTGCAAATATAAGATTTAAGAAGGGTGCAAAAAAGTAAAAATAAAAAAAACCCACTTACATTACAAAAATATTCGCATCAGTAAAAGCAAAATGATGGTTACTTTGTTGTTCCCTGTTCAATAGTTGTCAGATGATGGGTGATGTAGAATTATATTTAATTAACTATCTCACAGTTTTTCCAAAACTGCTTTACATTATTTGTTCCAAATTTCAAATTTATTAAATTATGATTTATTTTTCTTTAAGTTTCTTTAGCATGTCATTCCAGATTATGAATTCGATTTCCACGTTTTTTATATCTACGAGAACTGATTGGCTTCTTTTCTTATGTCGGTCTCGTTTCCGATTTATTTTCCGTATGACATTACCGTACCATGGCTGATAAGAACGTATGCAAACAGTTTTAGTTAGAATACATTCGTGAGCAAAATTTATTATCGTATTAGGGAATAATATAGCTACTTCAAATCACCAAAGATCTCAACCAATCAACATTCCTTATTAGAGTAATCAATTTCACAAAACCATCCCAGAGATTTAACCAGCTTTTTTCTTCTTTAAAATGATTTAATATGGTATTCAAGTCTAATAAATACACAGGTAAGATTATGGCTGCTGGTCTCTTCCTCAACGCCCATTACCCGAGATTCAAACACTTTAATTTTATCAGTCACTACAATTGGATCGTTAAGCGTTGAGAAAGTACTGGCAACTCTGGTTTACTCTTGAATTACATTTTTAGATTACTGAGATGTATTATGTCATTTAAATTCTGCAAGTTTCTATTCAACAGGTTTTCATTTAAGTCACCAACACTATTTTTTTTTGGTGTGTGCGTGCGCGCGCGCGCGCTCGTGTCTGTGTGTGTGTGTGTGTGTGTGTGTGTGTGTGTGTGTGTAATATTCAGAGTATTTTCTACAGATACATTAAAATCGTTCCAAAAGATGGGTGATTCTGATGGGGATCTCTATACATTTCCTATTAGACTATTAGACGCTCTTTTCCTTTACTCAAATCATTTATCTCGAGTGTTTTAATTCAAGGCACAAGGCTGCCTAAGAAATGAGAGCTAAGTGCCTTTCCCAAGAGCCGACCCAGGCTAGCCTGGACGGGTATCGAACCCGGGACCCTTTGATTCCAAGTCGGACACTCTGCCAGCTGAACTACCGGGAAATGAAAGCCATCAAATACCAAACTTTGCATATCAAAGACGGGACTAAGATATGTTTCAGTGCAACACAAAAATATCAAAATTTAATAAATCTGTTTCAACATATAATTTTTGATATTAAGGCACAATATATCAAAAGACAATCATAGTATTTATTGGATGAAAAATAGGGAAGAAAAGAGAAAAAAAAAACTATTTGCACTGTTAGACCTAGGGTTATTCTCGACATAACCACAGAGCAATAGTAACGAGAAAGGGCATTCGGTCAGAACAAGTACATTTGTATCTTCTCAATACCAGAACTTTGTTATGATACAATTTACAATTGTGTAATTAACAGAAAATGCTTATTTTTATCAGACCTATGTAATGCCAGCACGTTTTGTAATTGAACTGCCTCTGTCAACATTCATTGTAATGCGTAAACAGTCCTTTTAAAACGTTTAAATTTAATGAGTATACTCAAATAAATCTCCCAGAACCTGTATTGGTTACATTCGATACAGTACTTCAGTAGTCAACTGAGTCTGAGACATAGGATCTCTGAGTAGTCACTTCGTTCACTCGGAGAACAAACATAATCGTCTATGGGAAAATACCCCTTCCGAAATCCTATACGCATATCACCTATAATCTCCCCTTGTCTGACCACCTTTACTCATCGTTTCGTCTGTGTTATTGGATGGCGAATCAAGGGTACCAGTTTCCTGGCGGCGACGTAGCCATGGGCGCCAGAGGCGGCGGCAGCGTCAGTAAAGTGATGGATCCATAAGGATTATGGATCAGTTATCAAAGAAGGAACTGTATATATCGGAAAAAGAAATATAAATCTGTTTTCTCCGGCAGTCTAGGAACATTTATATATCTGATCACTAGGATGCTCACAGCAATATTTGTCTTATCTCATTAAAAAAAAAAAAAATATTCGCGAGTTAATTATTCAGTCAAGGTCTAAGCTGTATAATATACCACAATTATATCATGTACCACATACCTAAACATACTACAATTATATCATGTACCACATACCTAAATATACCATAATTATATGATGTACCACACACCTAAATATACCACAATTATATCAAATACCACATACCTAATATATCACAATTGTATCACGCACCACATACCAGTTTTTTAAGTAAAGGACAAAGTTTCTGTTAAAAGTCTGTGTGCCTTATGCTCTAAATATGTTCTACAAGGATGCCAGAGAAAATATCCAGAATAGAAAGACACGACACAGTTTGATATAAATTCATAATTTGGTAAAATTATATCTTTTTTCCAGATTTTGTAATATTTGAGAGAGAGAGAGAGAGAGAGAGAGAGAGAGAGAGAGAAGGCTCCTAAAACTTTCTGTTTACAAATATCCAGTAAAATTTTGAAATGTACATTATAGACCAACATTTTTTTTTTTTTCATTTATTATATAGACACTAATGACATCGTCATATTACTTATACTACAGGTCACTCACTATATATCTATTTTTTTGAAAATAAACTTAAGTCTTTCTTCGCAAATTGAGGGAATTTCAGTGTTTTTTGTGGACTTGAGTCAGAAATGGCTTTTTGATAATCTTCTCAGCGAATGCACAAATCTATGACACAAAATGTGTCTAGATTAACTTTTTATAATGTGCACCACTAAATTTGGTGTGTCGCTATAAATGTGTATCATTAGTGAAAAATAATTTTACATATGTAAAATAGTCAGACTTTATATAACATATGTGAAACAAAGTGATTTTACATATCTAAGTATATTTCACGTATGTGTAAAAATAATTTTACATACGTTCAAAATAATTTCACATACGTAAAAGAGGTCTAAATCACACATGTCAAATTCTTATTGACATATATTAATTATTATTTTCACATATTGAATATTTTTAACAAATGCGAAATAAACTACTGATTTCACATATTTAAAAAAGAATAACATTTGCGAAAAAGAATTGTACCTAGGTGAAAAGAATTTAACAACTTCTGTCACATATGCAAAAGAAAAGAAAGAATATCTTTACTTAGATGGAATTGTTTCTTTCACGTATGTGAAATAATATAAATATTTTTCCACATATATGAATGCCTTTCATATATGAAATAGTTTACTATTTACCTATGTTAAAAATAATTTTACATATATAAATATTTTTCACATATGAAACAAATGAGTTCGCATACGTGAAAAAACAATTTCATGCATGTTAAAAAGAATTTACATATGTGGAAAATAATTTCACTTATTTTGAAATAAGCCTTTTTCACATAAGCAAACATCTTTACATATATAAAATAGTTTTCATATATGCAAAATAGTATGTGAAGAAAGTATAAATACTACAATGGCTTGCCATATTATTATTAAAGAACCCATTCATTTCAGAACAGATAGTAGTAGTAGTATAAGCACATGTATTAGCATGGTTATCCATTTTTAGAGTTCCATTTCGATTAAGGGAAATTTAAAAAGTCTTAAAAATCTACCCCCCCCCCCCAGTACATTTTTACGGATATATAATATCCTTTATTTCTCCAGGATGACACGATTAACTAACAGCTTGTTTATGGCCCTGCATTTAAAACAAATATACACCAACAAATATACGTTTAATTAATAAAAGCATACACGGTTAACATCTACTGCGTAAAAGAAAACAAATATAACAGAATACAAATTGTACAAGGTTAGCATACTGTTGTCACAAAATGTATCACAGCTACCATTTACAAATGTTTTGGGGATTGCTCATTAAAATATCTACAGAGGTATAGTTTCTTACAAGCAGAAACATTAGGTGCTTGGTTAATATCATACAGCAAACTATACCATATATATATATATATATAAGTCCCCGGCTTTAACTAAATTCCAAAAATGAACTTTTAATACAGACATACACATCATAATGGAAAATTACATTGGTTCTCAGTTAAAGCGCATATTACCGAAAGCTTTAAATTTGGTCAGACTAGTTGACCCTGACCTACTTTGAAGCTATTTTTAGGCAAATAAATATAAACATCAATTCTAAAAATATTTTTTGTAAAAGTTCAACTTTATTGAGCATAATGATGGACAAATTATCCATTTCTAAGAAAAATTGAAGAAGAAAAAGAATGACCTATTACCTGTGCCAAAATAGCTTTTTAATACGTCCCTAGGATGGCTCGTGTCAGTAAAATATTAGATCTCAAACTAGCATTTACCAATCTAATGTTGATATACTTTAATCGGAGTGTCCTTGGATATTTCTACGAGACACAATTGTATGCCTCTGATGTAGGTTGGCGTAGTAATTTACAGAAGAAATGAAAATTCATAGATTTTGTTCGCCAAACATTTCTCCGCAAAAAAAAGGAAACCCAATCTCTTCGGACCTTCTCGGCTGTTTATATGATTGAATTAATTGTAGGATTGACCGAGAAGTTATGAATGAAAAAAAAATAGTTTCATGCATTTGTAGCTTCTCGGTCAATTCTTGTTTTGCAACTATCCGATGTTGGCCGAATACACCCGAGGGATGATTGGAAGGATTGATCTCGAAGCTTCAAATGAATATACTAGCGTCGGTAGAAGACCCGTATGGAAGCATGAAAAACAGACGATAGCTTGGCGGGTGCGTTCGATTTGAAACCATTTCATGCTTTCGAAATAAACAGATGAACTTAACGTACATCGTAAGATACAAACTATGGATCGGAACAGTGAATTTGGGAGCTGGACGCCTGCCAATGAGGAAATCTTTTTGAATCACTTTCCTCTACACCGCGCGTGTCGAGATGGGGATTATGAAGTCTTGGGATCTTTGTTGTCGGCCACCGGCGACCGAGATTTCTACATAGAAGACAGTTTTTATGGCTGGACACCTATTCACTGGGCTGCCTACTTTGGAAAGGTGGTGTTATATAGCTTTTTATTAAATGTAATTATGATATGTATTTCAAAATCTTGTTTCGAAAGAAGTGTACCGGTTCCAAGGACATTATTAATATTCATGAACATGAGCGTCTGACCAATCAGAATCGAGGAATAAGTTCTAGCATGTGCTTCTGCTTATATTGTGTATTGATGTATAATCATCAAGGCAGTGATTTACATGCATGTTTTAATTATAATTTAGTCCATCAAGTTCAGCCATAAAGTTTAAACCCTCTTTTGAAGAAAATAGTCTGTGACTTCATTTAAAGCAAAAAGTGGGCATATGACATGAATTTCTGATTTAAAAAAATACATATATATCGTCCCCAGTGGCGGCGCGAGGGTTCGAGGCGCCCGGCGGCAATGTTCTATAGTGGCGTGTCCTACCGAGGCGCCCGGGGTTAGTCCTAAAATGTAAGACTTACTCTGATGTCTTTTCCTGATGGAATCAAATTCTTACACAAGCAAGTGGACGCATTTTTCAAGTTCCTTTGACATACATTTCAGTTATAGTTCAAATGTGATGGTAGCCAAGGAATGCCGAAATCTGTTAAAGTTCGGGTTTATTTCTTTAAGGAAACAAAGAAATATATACTAATGTTGATAAAAGCGATTATGCAGCTTCGTTTCATTTAAGAGAATTATCTCGCCTTTATCGACTTCAGCATTCCTCTGCTCCCATGGCATTCAGCCAGCTGAAATGTAAGTCAACGAACTTGAATAATGCGCTGGTAGATCAGGGACTATGTTGTTTGTTCTAATGATTAGTCCCTACAAACTCAATAGACCCATATCTGCTGGCATATTATGCGACAGCAGATCAGGGTCTATGCAGTTTGCAGTTGGAATCTGCTTATATGCAAGTATATATGCTACTTCTGTGTGTTCCTTAGATGTCCGGTTTTGTCACTTTGATAATTACTGGCTGTTATTACCACCAGTAATTTTGAAGATGACAAAAGCAAAATAGTAAGTCTTAATTATTTTATATATTTGAAATTATATTCAGTTAGTTAAATAAAATTCTTATATATTGTGACCATTGCTTATTATATGAATATATTAAATGTAAATCATGTGCTTGCAAGAGGGTGTTTATAGGCATTGCCTGTTGCATGATCCCGATTGAAATATATAGTAAATAACGACCCAGGTATCACTCGGTTCGGTGTCAACATTGGTTACGGTTTTGGTTTTTGGTTACAGTTTTGGTTTCAGTTTTTTTGTATGGTCATAAGTCCCAAATCCTGGAAGAGTTTGTGATAATTGGATTGTAGACTATGAAAGCTCTTTCCTTTCATATCCATGCACCCATACCCTACTTCAGACCCTCGTGCAAATGCAAGGTCATTTGAAAATCTTGGTTAAGTTTTATCTGTACCAAACAATAGGCAAAATAGCTAATATTATTAGACTGTAGAATTAGGAAGATCTGCCTTGAGGAGCCATGGTGGCTTAGTGGTTAAGACATTGGACTTGTAACCAGAAAGATTTGGGTTTGTGATGTAACTATATATCGATATATTGGTACACATTGTTGAAGTGCCATATTGCAATTCATATTGGCACAGATTCATCCATATCAGTATTTCAGCCTTAACTCTCTTTTAGTTGCAGTTTGTGGCACTATTTTTGTTTATTCTAAACATTACATGGCACAGCTCTCATAACTCCAGGTTTCATGAAAACCACTCGTCCTGACCAAGTGAAAATTGGCTGGTCTGAGTAGATGCAGATTCATGCCTTGAGAAAAAAAATCTGTGCATTTTCTACTCACAAATACCAAAGACTAACATTGCTTAAGATTTAGCATGCATCAATTATTAATTAATTTTGCCTACTTCTGGTCATTCCAGAACGTGTCACAAAGAAAGCCAGCATTGTTTTTTCATAGGTACAAAATGCAAACTTGATACTAAAATGTGTCCAGATCATACAAATATTATATTCAGAGTGATCACAGCATGTTTAAAACACTTCTAATACGTCGTCCCTTGTGTAAATATATAATAAGGGACAAGTTTTGTATACTAAATTGAGAAATAATTTACAGTGACACTTTTGGGTAATTAAGGCATCATGTTAACGTGGAGAAATTGCCCTTTTCAATGAGCTGTCACACATCTTTATCACTGGACTTGTGATAAGAGCCAAAGAATGTCAGTTTATGTTTTTTTTTTTGTTTTTTTTTCTGGTCAGACAGTGTTACACTGGCCCCAGGTCACCAGTATTTACAACACCAGATGAAAACACACAGAATTTTTATATTTTCTGGCTTGTGACTTTTCACATGTCTAACTTCTAAATATTTGTGATTGAATACTGAAAAGTGTAACTGTAAACACGAAAACCATTAAGAAATCTAGGGCTACAGTGTAGGTGTGAAACTGCAATTTCTTGAGTTACAAACCTTGTCTCTTATTATATAATTATTTAAGGGGCCATGGATTAGGAGGGTTTAAACTCCCTGTCTTCACTCCAAACATAATATTTTCATGGATTGGAACCATTTTAGTGTCAAGCTTGCGTCAGGTGCCTGTGGGTTTTTAGTAAGAGTGTAAGTACTGTACTGTGTTGAGTAAAGTGATGACAATGGTGAGTATATGTTGTGGTTGGAAACAATTTCTCAGAGCCCTGAACATGCTTCATTTTAATTGTGATTCTGAAAGTAATGCGATACTGCTATGGACCCCATAACCAAAATTAAATCATTGTATTTGAATTGGTTTATGAAATGTATGACAATATGGGTTTAAAGAAAACAACATGAAGCTTTATATTATGTCTTTTTTTTCTTTCGAAAACAATATTATTTGACAAAATTAGATAATTCCCACTATACCGCAGTTCAATAATATGCTGCTCTCGCTATACTGTAGT